>JAQQZS010000020.1:14663358-14688332 GCA_030068045.1 Platyallabes tihoni | reverse complement strand
TGAGGTCCTTCACGATCTTCCTGGCTTTGGTCCAGCACCGCTTGCTGTAGATCGAGTGCAGGTCAGGAAGCTCGGTGAGGATGATGCGCTCAGCTGATCGCACCACCCACTGTAGAGCTCGTCTGTCCTGCATGGTGCTGTTCCCGAACCAGGTCGTGATGTTTCCCGTAATTTGTAATTTGTGATTTCATGGTTTTTGGCCTGTCCGTCACCTTAGGCCTGTCCTGCTATTGGTCTTTTACCTTATTGTGTTCACCTGATTTGTGTTAGTCCATCTAGTTCCATTAAATATAAGTTATGATTAAGGTTAAACCTTTTACCCTTGGCTGTTTATTTTTATCAGAATTTTAATTTGACCTTGTTTACAACAGAGCTTTTTAATTCTCAGTTCTGATTTATAGGGCAGCTGTGACAGTAGGTTCAGTTGCAAGACAAATCACAAGTTTATGCAGTATTATGGCACTTTTAACATAACATTTTTGTAAGAAGTCGCCAGTATCAGTTAATATAAGATAACTTTTTGTCAGTAAGTGAAGAATTTAAGAACTTGGGTTTCTGGGACCTGGGACTCTCCTTGAAGTCAGTTATTGCCAAATCCCTCGTTAAGTCCTGACCTTGCTCCAAGCCATTTCCACATGTTTTGCCATTAAAGGAGTTCCTGGGAAGCCAGCGTTTCAGATGTGAATCATGGCTCTGGCCTACTGAGAAAATGTTCTACCTTGATGGTATGCAAGCGCTACTGAAATAAGATCATTGATATAGCAGGGGATTACATGGAGAAATAAAAGCAGTTTTTACTCATCAAACTGTCTACAATTAAAAATCTCAGTTTGACTCGAACAACCCTTTGTATTTACTTACAGCTGCAGCATGTTTTATAGCTTTAAGGTAGCAGACTGAAATGAAGTGTAATGGCAGGTTGGCGATGAAGCCACTCTCACCCCAGACACTCTTAGTGGGTTTTAATTACCTGTTTGGTTTGTTCGTCTGCAGCACTACCATTCTCTCATGTATGCAACTGCTTAATAATGTCACAATGGCCAAATTGGGTAATACCAGCTTTTAAACGCCTGTACTAAATATAAATGGAAATATGCAAACACAATAGCTACCTTTTTGTTACGAAGGTGTTTCTCATAAAAATAGGTCTGATTTTTACTGGTGGTGTTGTAACTCAGGAATGATGACTCCTTCTGTCCGTCCGTCCGTCTGTCTGTTGGTTTGCTCATCCTCTAAGTATCTGTTAAGTGACCCAAATTGCAGATGCAATCTCACAGTTACATTCAGATGTTTACTCTGATGTAAACATTATTCTTGTTGGCTAAATATTTAAAACACCCTTTTTAGCATGTCTTCTAAGAGGTACCATGCACAAGTCATTACTTTAACCACTTTCTAGCATACAAATCATTAAATAGTTTATTTTCTAAGACTTCGCATTTCCCCTTACTTACTTGATAGTAATGAATTTCACATTTCATAATCAGTTATGATACAAAATGTGCATGCTAAATTTATGAAAATCATTTTTGCTGACTCATTCAGGTGACATAATGATAAAGCTGTGATACGAATTATAGCAATACTATGGTCAGGAGTGCTGTTATAGTAAAGAAATCACCTTCTAAATGATCGAGTTTAAGAATTTAAAGGTGCCTTTGTGTAATAAATCATTAAATGGCTAATGATTGTAACCATGAGTTTAACCAGTTATAAATTGTAAGCATTTCACTTGTGATCCAATTCATATTTTATATTCTATTTGGTGCTGTATAAATTACATTCAGCAATGTTTACTTAGTCTTTAATGCTGAAAAAGCAACATATGTTGTTGTCATGAGGAAAGTGAAGAAATTTCACTATTAGTTTTTGACCACAAGTATTTTTGCTACCCCATCTAAACACAGTAATTATTACACCAGTGACTTATGCTGTACTGTAAGACTGATGATAGGGTAGGTATTCATCATTGCATGATTTATGTTGTAGATGACATTTTGTTTGCTAAAGCTACGAAGTAGCTTGCCAAATGAAGGAATATCTGTATTTTCCTGGTGTTACAATATTTTGCCAAAATTGCGTTATGACTTGTTTTCCAGTATTAGCTAAAGCTGGTTTCAATTAAACATGACATCTTGAATACTCTGAGTAAATTAAAGAACATTGTGTTCTTTTTTCCCCCATGGTTTGCGAGAAATGAGATACAACTGTACCCCAGACAATCTGATCAGGTACATGGACTAGACAGAAAATGTGATCCAAAATTGCCAAAAATGAAAGGCAAAAACATGCCAAAAATGAGAGCCAAAATGGTCCTTTGGAAAGTCTGGAGATCCATTCCTTAAGACTACATTCAAAATACAAGAAGGTCTGGCTCTTTGGAAGCAGAAGATAAAGAAATGAGGGGTAGTTTAGGACTTTTCCATAATACAAAAGTTTTCAACAAACTTTAAAGACAACACCAAGAGACTCCTTTTGCTTAAATGTTGGTAAAGAAAATGTTATTGTAGCTGATATGTAATTGGTAATGAAATAAGACTGTGAATTCTTGTCTTTTAAATTCAAGTGTAACAAAGCCTAGCTTAAAGCCAGCCATATACTGTAGTAGCAAGCTAATTTAGCTAGTTAGCTATCTTTCTGGCTTAGCTGACAGGAATATTTACTCACTCACTCACCCACTTATTGTCTATACCACTTTATCCTGTATACAGGGTCGAGGGGGGGCCTGGAGTCTCTCAGGAGACTTAGGGCATGAGGTGTGGTACACCCGGGAGTGCCAATCCAAACACACTCACATGGTCATGGGCAACTATGGGCAAATGGGACCGCCAATTAGCCTATTCTGCATGTCTTTGGACAGTAGGAGGAAACCCACCAAGCACAGAGAGAACATGCAAACTCCATGCACACAATCCCGGGGCGGGACTCGAACCTTCGTCCCTGGAGGTGCAAGGCAACAGTGCTAACCACTAAGCCACCGTGCAGCCAGGAATATTTAGGAGTAGGCAATTTTATTACAATGAATTAAAATGTTTTTAGAAGTCTTCAGTTAATTTTGTCTATTTCAGCATTTTTCTAGTTTAAATGTGCAGTTGTTTTGTGAGTTTATTACAGTATACAATAGGTTTACAGTATGTAAGTTTACACATACACATTTTTGAGAACTTAAAAAAAAATTGCTATTATTTTAACAAATTGTTGGTAAACTTGTATATGTTCATATATATTTGAAGGTAGACATTTCTTATCTATCCCAGAGAGAGAACTCTGAGGTACGTTTTGCCTGAACAAGTTTTTATTATTTGGACCACTTTTACTTTATTATTCACCATAATCATGCAACTTGTTCAGTATATTAGTAAGTGGTATAAGATTTTTTTTTTTACCTGGTAGTACAGTATGATCTTGAATAATAAAGCTTATCAAACCATTGGTTTATTAAATGCATTTAAATTTATTTTAAATAAACTTATTTTATATTCGTGGATGAACATATTGAAAATTATTGAACCTACATTAACACATACTGGGTTTAAATAAAAGTTTGAATGGCTGACTGAATCACCGGTAATTCCACATCTGTCATGCTCTAATGTCTGTGTTGTGGGCATGGTTAGCATGATAAAGACACAAGGAGGACTTGCTGTAGACGTTTGGATGGACACACTCCACATTCCCTGGGCTAAAGACCAGATCTCCAACCGGTCCCATGACTAGGAACGGTTTATTAAGCTATTTTATGGGTAGTAAAAAGCACAGAGAGGCTTATTAGGCCTTTGTCTGAGTCTGAAAGGCCCTAGCCAAACAATTACGTCTTATAAATGCTTTAATTTCATTACGTATTGCTGAGCCCAGCAAAAAAAAAAAAAAAAGGTATAATTTGTATACAAATTGACAATGTCTGGTCATTTGCTTTGAGCACCAAAGTGAGCTCCTCTCTCTGAAATTAACCAAATAAACAAATTCAGGGAGCTAATTTTAAATCTATAAGAATGGGATAATAATAATAAAACATAATCAAAAAAGGACCAGTCAAAAGTTTGGACAAGTTTGGATTCATTTGTCTGCATTCTAGAACAATACTGAAAATTTAAAAACTGTAAAGTAACACACACGGAATTAGGTAATTAAATAACAACAACTGTGAGGGTCTTATTTTAACACGTGAAGGTCAGCATGATGAAGAGACTGGTTCTCATGACGGCAAGACCAAAACTTAACTCTGCGGAGGAGGAGAAGTTCATTTAGAGTTACCAGCCTCAAAAATCACCAATTAACTAACAGCACCTCAGATTAGAGTTGTTATGAAGGCCTTACAAAAGGGGATTGTTGCATATTTTAGACGCCTTCAGCATTCTGTTACAGTGTAGATAGAAACAAAAATCCACGGAAAAAGGAAAGACCACGGAATTATGAAACTAGAAGGTGTGTCCAAACTTTTGACTGGTAGTGTGTATAGTGAAGTGAACAGTGTATGATGTGTCCTTGCTAGGCATCTGCATGGAGTTTTAACATAAAAGCACATGAATGGAAATGGAAGCACAGGAAGGAAGCACATAACATTGTACGTCAAAATGGAAGACCAAATTAAACACATCTGATGCTATTGGGCTTTGCTATGGTTCTGATCTTTCACATGTCTGAGATACACAAGGAAAAAAAATGCTTTTTATGAATTCACAGTTTTCTGGCTTCATGAACTTTAATAAGGTGCTTTCATCATTATCATTATCTCTCAGGTGAAGTCATGGTTTAGCATAATGACTCAAACCTAGGCATTTGCACTTGAATGATGTCAGCGTCTTTGAAAGTGAATGGAGTTCATTGTTTCTAGGAAACACGGCTAATAGCCTCTTTAGCTGATGTAAATAGGCTACACTGATGAAATACATACTTTTGGATTTAAAGGTGTTTCTTTAAAAGTTGTCATAAAAGTACCTAGGGCTTGGCGTTACATTTAAGTATGTGTCAAATGCTTTGTTGCCAATATTACATAGCGCAACAGCCAGACTGTTCACAGACATATAAAGAAGACGTGGGGTTGCTTAGGAGTCATATGATAAAAATTTTGAGATGCATGCTTTTTATCTAGAAGTGGAGGTAAAAGTTCATTATCTTTTTTCACTCTTACAACATTTGTTTCCTGGTATAACCAATTAATCTTTTGAACCACTTTATGAATCACTTGATCTTTTAAGCCCTGTAAGCATCTACACATACATAAGCAATTTCCTTTCTATCAAGGTTAAGGAATATAGTTTGAGTTTTCTTTTGCATGTTTACCAAAAAATGGAGGTCAGTGAGGGCACTTCACAAGCATAGTTTATTCACAGTTTGTGCTACAGGTACTGGGGTTACAACCACTGAGAAATTGTACTTTGTTAAAAATTTTACTAAAAGTGGAAGCAATTAAGCAGCAGTCAAAAATGCACTCAAGTGAGTGTCAAAATATTTAACTTTTTAAAAATGTATGTTGTCTTGTAATTTTTCATCTAATTTTTTTTAATGATCTACAACTGTTATAAGTAACTAGATCTAAAATTATTTATTTACTTAATCATTAGTTACTTGACTATTACACTTTGCTTGCTGCCTAGCCAAATATGCAATCAGTGAAATATGGGATTAGCAAAGAAAACAAATAATTTAATAAAATATACCATGCTATTAACATGCATTAAAATTATGGAAATGAGAGAGTTAATGCCTTTTAGGGATGCAAAGAAGATGGCATTTTCCACAATTGTCTACTCGGCATGGTGGGTTAGTGGTTAACACTGTCGCCTTGCACATCGCCTTGATTCCCACATGGAGTTTGGATGTTCTCCTCATGCTTGGTAAGTTTCCTCTGGGTTCTCCAGTTTCCTCCTACAGTCTAAAGACATGCAAATTAGGCTAATTGGCGTTCCCAAATTGTCTATAAATGGTCCTCTGGAGAAGGAAATGGCAACCCTCCAGTATCCTTGCCAAGAAAACCCCATGGGCAACATCTAGGAAGGCGTGGGGTACTATGGTTAATGAGGTCATGAAGAGTCGGACACGACTGAACAACTAAACAAACAAACAAACTACATGCCAGCATATTTGAACATTTTACTGAGAAAGGGCCACCAGTGTTATCCATATTTAAACACAATCTGCTAGCTACATTGTGTAGCAAATGAAGTTGGCTCAGTTCCTTATAGTTTTCTACATTGATTAGCCTCATTAGATGTTAAACTGAAATGCTCAGATGCTAGAACCAGAATTTAATTTAGACAATATTCACATTCATCAGTATAATACCTAAAGGCCTAAATCTTTTTTTTTTTTTTTTTTTAGTATTTACAGTATCTATAGGTGGTCAGATATCATTGAGAATAATGTAGGAAACATAGAAAGTAAAAACAGAGCAACATGTCGATGAAATAATCTCTTTGACTCATTCAGCATGGATTAAAAGTCAAATTTACCACATTATCAATGACAGTAGAAATATACAAGCGGCATTCAAGTCAAACCATGACAAGGCCCGATCATTGAAAATCTACTTGCAGAAGTGATGCATCTGTCTGTGGGAACTGTACACACCTTTAAAGTTGTTCCTGGGAGGCCAGAACCTACTGTAAGACATGAAGCAGTAAGTCAGCATCCTGAGAAAACGTTCTACCTTGATGTTATCCAAGCACTAGTTAACCTCCAAATGCCTCAGTGTAGCAGGGGCTTATATGGAGAAATTAAAAGAGTTTTCACTCTCATAACTGTGTTCTGTTTTTCTGCACAATCAAATGTTCTGGTTTGACCTGAACGCTGCTGTAGATATAAAAGGATAAAAACTACAGGTTGCAAAGTCCACTGTGCATACTAAGCTGCTGTTGCTGCTCGTTGGGCTTTCTGTTGCACTGTGAGCTGATTGCTAATCAGTGCCTTGTTGGCCTTGTTTGGTTGTTGTTTGTGCTTGGCTTGGATACTTTTGTTGCTTTGGCCATGCTAAGTCTTTCATAAGACGTTGGCCATGTGCTGCAACAGGACCCTTGGCTGCTATAACTGATGATTGTCTAGCACAAAAACCCAACTTCTTCCACCCACAGTAGCTGTTTGGTTTGATTAATTTGCGATAAAATGCCTAGTAGCTCCAGATAAAAGCTTCAATAGTAGCAATGTTATGATTGGCGCTGAAACAAGGTAGATAAAAAGAGATCATTATGAACAGATGTTTATCGTGTTATTAATACCTGCAATTACCATTACCGTTATTCCAGCCAGGCATAGGAACAACTATTAGATTTTTTTTTTTTTTTTTTTTTTTTTTACAGCTGTGGAATTATTTTCAGGTTGTTTTCATGAGGCTCTATTGCTCGATGGCATGCAAAATTCATGGGAAATCTCATAAGCAGAGTTTAATCTTTTTCCTCCATTTATCTGATTGTGACTGTTCAAAATTTATGGATTTACAATCACAAGACAATGTTGTTTCAGTCCATGCTGTTGGACTGCACGCCTGCTTTCACACTTCCTTTTCCTTTTTACATTTCCTGATCTCTCTCTCTCTCTCTCTCTCTCTCTCTCTGTCTCCAGTCCAGAACCTGAGCAAACAAAGCAAGGTCTGGTTGATTAATTTTCATGAAAGAATTCACTCTGATAAATGTTTTTTTCATCAGCATGTTCTCACCTTAGTTGCTCCTTATGGCTTTGCTTATTGCTGTAAGCCTGTCTTTAAACACGGCATTCTAAGAAATCCCTTTGGTGCTTATTTATATACGTAACATGTTTAGATCTTCTGGGGTACATCTTGTTTAACGCAGTTGAAGTTTAGGGTATAAGACATTGGAATACTGATTGGAAGTTCACAGGTCCAAACCCCAGCATCACCAGGCTGTCACTGTTGGGCACCTTGATCAAGGTCTTTATCCTCAACTTTTAGATGTAAAATGAAATGGAAGTTTCCCTAGATAAGGATGTACAGTATAGGGCCATGAATATAAACTACTGCCCAGGAAGCTAAAGGGACAAACGTTAACCAAAGACTATGCAAAGTTGGGCCTGGTTAAACCAAGTAAACGTATGGTGCAAGAAAAAAAAAGAAAAAGAAAAATTGCCCTCTCATTCTTCTCAGAGGAACACAAAATTGAATTTGTACACATTCTTGAGATAAAGTCAGTCCCAACTGGAAAGCAGCAAAAAACAGCTGTCTGCGAAAGACAGTGTGCATCAAAGTTGGGTCTGGAGACCTCAGGGATCTGAGTATCATTATCACGCGGTGTGTGATTGTAATTTATTTTCAATTCAGTGGTGAAAACCACAAGGCTGTTTGACTTGAAACAACTCAGAATCAAGCAGACCTGTAATTAATATAGACGTGCTGTTCTGTCAGTAGAAAGTAAAAAAAAAAACACTCTGTTGTGCCAAGTAAGCAGTATCCCATGAGCTAGAATGCTGTTATAATGAATATAGTTTTCTTGTGTTTTATGCGTGAGTTCCTTCAGCCTCCTTCCAAAGAAAAAGGCTACTAGGTGAATTGCCTGTGGTGCATGATGCCTAGAGATAGACTCGCTTCCTATCCAAGATCTAGTCCCACAACACACTGTGACAGGCTCTGGATTTACAAAATGAGTGAATAAAATAGACGTGAAGAAAGTGGACAAAACAGCTGCGTCCAAAGACGAATGAGAAAAGGTCTCTGACATAAAGCTACGTTCTGGAAGTAACAAAACCCTCCGTCAAATGAATGAACTTAATGATCCCACATTCTCAAACATCCATCGATCAGTGTGTTTCTCATCCAGCAGCAGGAGGCACTGTTCTGTAAACAACATGTGATCACTTTTGAGTGTTTTTTTTCTTTCCACAATTGCCAGCGAGTGCAGATCAGCTGGCTTTTGAAGAAGAATGAAAACAAGCCCAGCCTGAGAAATCTATGCATGTATGCTGGAGTTGTTTATTGAATGTGTCTGCCATGGTTAAAGATGTGCTATGTCATAGTCACTGAGCTGCACAGCTTTGGAAATCTCAGATCTGCTGATCTCAGTGTTCCTCAACATCTGAGCGCCACTGCTGCTTTGGCAAGTGAGTGAAAATAACGAAAATACTTTACATTGTAATGCTTGTGAAGATACATTTCGAGAATTTCTGAAGGCAAAGAAGAAGCTGTTAGAGCTACTAAAGCTTTTTGCTACATTAAACCTTTATACATACAGACAGTTGTATGAATAAAGAAAAGTCTGATTTAGGTCCAGATTGTACTTTAAGCACTGATCCCATGTGTGAGAGTACAGCTAACCTTTTTTTTTTTTTTTTTTTGCTTGTTTTAAATCACAGTTAGGATTGAAGGTTAACAGAAATGTCAGACACATGCTGTTTGGCGTTAAGGGAGATTTCCGTTTTGAACCAGACTGAGTGGGTTTTCTTGGCCATCCTGCCATTTCTTGCAGTTTTAATGTGACAGAGAAAAGGAAAACATCAGTCACAGTTCATCCTTTGATTTATTTTTAACTACATGGATGATCCTGGAAACCACAGACATTACATAATAATGGAACATAGCTTCTTGTTGTTTTATTGTTTCCGTGCCATAAAGGGATATGTTTGTATAACACAATCTAACAAAATGTTACTATGGTACAGTATGTACTATGGTTAACTATAGTATATATCATAATATACAATAGTATTACTGTAATACCATGGTTGGCACTATATACTACAATACTTCAGTGGGTCCTGTTGTAGTACTATGTCATGTACATATATATACTTAATACTTAATATATATATATTGGGTACCAAAGTGGCTATCAAATTTCAGCAGGTATCTAATATAGTGCTAGTCCAAAAACACACAGGTCATGAGGAGGCGATGGCGCAAGGTGCTTGGGCCCGCTCATTGTTGCTTGCAACTAGATTGTTGTTCTGTTGTTTCTGGGGATATGTTTGTAGGACAGGGTCTTGCATTTATAACAGTTCATTTGAAAACAGAAATGGTTTCACTCATTGAAGGGTGGTTGCGATATTAGATTGGAGGGTAGCATTCAAATATCTTTTAACAGCTACCATACCCATATATTTTTTTTTTACTATGGTGTGTACCTATAGTAGTACATACTATAATACTGTATACAATAGTATTACCATGATACTTTAGATACTTTAATTAGCACCATAGATGCTTATAGAGTACATAGTACCATATGCATGCACCATAATTATGTACCGTAGTGTACCATAGGTATTGATAAATACCATTATATACCTTGAATCATTATACCATTGGACTACAACAGTATATAATTATGCCATGGTAAAATGATACCTTATACTACTGAGTTGGTTTACCTTTGAAAAACAGAGATATAGTCCTGCTAGACCACGTTCTACCAGCGATTCTGGTAATCACACAGTTTTAGTTGAAAATGGCTAAAGCTTGACTTGAATTTACGTGTTGAATAAAATATAACCGATATGTTTGTTGATTATATTTTTCCCCTGTTGAAAGAAGTTTTGTTCTTCTTATTACTTAAAATCTATCATGTTCATATACATTGTGATAAAATGTTCTGCTACAAACCTCCAGAGCCGTAATTGCAAACATTGAGTAAACCTAGACGACAGTAATGTGATCAACAGTCCTAACTCCTTTATCTATTTCTTTAATCAGTAAAGGAAATACAAATGTGAAGGATGCACAATGATTCGAAGCCAACTCAAAGTGGTTAAAGCTGATTATGCCTTAAGTACAGAGCAGTCTATGTCCTAACCCAGTCACTCCATAAAGCCCCTTCTCCAGTTTCTCAGACATTGCTCTAGGACATTATTCTGTGTTCCTTCTCTGCAACCAGTTACAGACCTCTTGCACTAAAATTACAGCTGTGGCAAATACATATTGCCAAAACAGCCCCACTGAAACTGATTAAATCTGAGGCATTCTTTGCATAGATATTGGTTATGCGAGTGAAATACTACTTTTTTCCCCTCCATACTTCGAATATTCTTGGCTTTATTTTCACGATTTGGAACTTGCAGTGGAAAACTGGGGCCCATCTGGCTAAATTTAGAATAATGACCATGGTCTATGTTTTGTATGTTCACAGTAAGTGAATGCCGGTGTGGAAGTGTCAGGAAAATCCGCAGAACTGCACGAAAGGGGTGACTATGGAAATATTTTGTTTATGCCAGCTCAGCTCGCTATTGTCTTTGGCCGCACATTGCATGCTTTCTGTCTCTTGACCTGTTGGTTAACTGGTGATGAATCTCAGAGTTACAGCTACCTGAGAGCATTGGTGTTTAAAGTTTCTCCATTTTAGGGTTCTCGAGTCCTGCTCGTTAAAGTCCTAACAGCTTCGGCACCTCACCAGTGGAGATGGAGTGTGACTGCTGTCAGAAAAGATGCAGCACGCAGGCACACAAGTTGAAAGGACAGTGGCAGGACCAAACACTAATTGTCCCACATGCCTGACATTGGCCCGAGAGTGCGCACATCCACGCAGAGGTCTGACAGAGAGACAGATAGACAGAGAAGAAAGGGAGTGGAAACAGCCAGAGTGGGACTGATTCATGGTGCTCATGAACAGGGTTTACATGCCGAATTATTTTCCACATGTGCTCTTCCTTTATGCTCTGTTCTGTTGTTTTTATCGATGCAGTTCTTGTCCCTTTAGTGCTGCTGTGCTTTTTTAGCTGCCCTCTCCGTCAACTTGAATCTGGTGTGAGGGTTCTCCACCACTTCCACTAAATACCACTAGAGACACTTTTCCTATGTTCTGTGTCACATTTCAGTTTGCTCGCCTGCCTTGCTTTGTCTGTGGAGCATGTGCTGATGCTCTGCATGCTTTTATAAAACACATGGAAAACTGGAAAGAGCCGATTGACTCCACACGGCCCACGAGCCATGCCTCGTCTCACTCCTCTTTTTCCAAACCTTCAAATATCTCGGAGACAGCTTTTAACAATCAGCAGTTCATGCGCCCTGAAGTGAAAGTGCATACAAATAAGAATTTGAGTGTACAGGCTTATTTGAGTACGAAAACGCCCAAGCTGATAAGGAAATTAGTTTCTTGTAAATCTATTCTGAGAAGGTTAATTTGCATGCATTAATTAAGCATCAAATGCTAGCAAAATTGTGGTTTCCTAAATTGCCTCAGATTTCATTTGCATAGCAAACCAAGGCATATGCGGTACCTCAAGTGCAATAAATGAAATCGCTTTTTTTTTGAGTGTTTTGTGGTGTTTTCCACAAAAGGAAATGGCATAATATTGGGTTTAGAATATTTCAGGCCATTCTGTTTGAACACTTAACCCCTGAGGTGGCAGCAGGATATTGGCATAATGGTAAAAGTGAATTGGGATGATGCCAGGCCACTGTCACTTCCTTATCCGTGCATTTCTTTATTTATTAATTTTGGCCATGGTGGAACGGGAGAATATTCAAAGAACACTGGGAATGAGATGGGAATACAGTCTGGGTGAGATTCTAGTCCATCATCCTGGTCATGCGCCATGCCTTTTCCATAGAGATTTAAACAAATAGGGTGGTGCAACGGAAAAGCGTTCGCATTGTCACTGGGAGATCCCAAGTTAACAATTAAAAATAATGCCCTAACCCTAACCCTAGGTGGAAGGGATGCCATTAAAGGTCCCATATTTTACTATAACAAGTTAATACAGATCTCAGAAATCCCCCAAAGTATATCTTTAACTCTTTAATTTAATGCATTTGCTTGTCAGTCAGAATGATTCTAGTCAAATTGAGCATGTGTGAGTGCTAGTTAGTATTGGGATTGACAATAAGAGATAAGCATAACTGAGGAATGGGGGTAACAAAAGAATAAGAAAATAAATTCCAGCAGCAAAACAAGAAGAGTCAGGAATAAGACAAGAAACAAAGCTGGCAAAGAAGTTAGAAGGAAGAGAAGAGACTTTTATGCAAAGACATAAAAAGAAGTGAAAGAGAAAATGAAGCAGCCACAGCAAAAGAAGACATAAAGGTGGTCTGATTAATATTCTCCAGTTCATGTTTGGTAGCAGTTCATCCATGTTTAATAAAATGCTGAGCTCCACTGACTGCACGAGGGCCAGTAGTGGATATTTCAGGCAGGACAGGCAGTCCCCCAATTCTTAACCACATCCAAAGCCATGACACCATTCAAAATCGACTGCTCTCCCAGTTGAAGAATTGGAAGCATCCTACTGTTTTGATTCACTTATGCTTAAGTAAACAGCAAAGAGTGTGCAGGAAACATAACTGTGCATGATATGCTCGTGCAGAACAGCCAAGTTGAGAGCGCCGGCCCATTTGCAGAGAAGACGGAGAACATCTGATATTTTCACACCCTGCGTGTATCGGGTAACGTTCCAACGCTCTTACAGAGTGCCAATCTGTCTAAACTGATAATATATGTTCTGCTTTATGTACGTGTGATATCTCTATAGGAAAAAATGTAACACTGGCTTATCTCAAAAGATGTATGCAATCAAGTGTGTTAGGATCGACCTCACGGCCCACAACGTTACCTTACTTAACCTTTTGGGAACCATAGCTTTCCTGGCTGAATAAGTGCCTTGAAACCCTTCATGTGTTTGTGTTTGTGTTTTTCATAAAGATGGAAAAGGGTAGCGAACGCAACACAGCTCAGTAAGAGGGCTTTTTTAGACACAAATAAGGTCGGATTTGCTGCCGAGCCAGACTGCTGTCCAATAGAAAATATTACGAGAGCAGCGTGGCATATGTTTTTATTAGACATAGGGGCAACGTCATAACAATGAGTTGATTTGCCATTTTTAGGCAGAGTTAGCAGCTTTAACACGGATTCCCAGAACCACCCTGGAGTTGTGGTCTGGGTGGCTGCTCAGGCAGAGGAAATGTAACTCTGAAGCTGAGGTTTCCAGGAGGCTTTGAAGAGAAGCAAGCTTTATGTGCGTTTAAAACTGTCCTCAGTTGAATCCTCATTGTCCAAAAATAGACAAGAGAAGATATGTTCGTGCACCTTTCACACGGCACTGAGCTCTCAGAGTTGACTTCAGCAGCAGTAGCATCATGACTCTTTAACAAAACAATTAGTCTAGAAATGCAGATTTATACCACGGTAAGATGTTTTCTCCAAATGATTGGCTTCGTTCCCCCCCCCCCCCGCACATCCCACCCCCCCTTAAACATGATCATTTATGTAGTAATTATCTTTCCTGAATAACTTGCACAGCCATTTTTCAAGTAAGTCATTCTCCCATTCATAAAATAAAATTGGGTGATAAAGCTGAAATTTAAATATATATATATATATATATATATATATATTTAAAAGAAAAAGCCATCGGTGAATAAAAGATCTGGATTAATTAGCACGAGATCAAAGCCTCATGCTTTTCTCCCCCTGCACTTTCTGCTCTAGCCACATGTGGTCCACAGGCTCGGCCCAGACATGTGGTTTTATTTAGCTTTGTGGAAAGGTTAAATACGAAACTTGGATAAGGAAAAAAAAAAGCACTGGATCTTTTTATATGATGAAAATTTTAAAGTTTCAGAGGCATTTTAAGACATACATGTAAAAGCGTATCAGTCTTTTTCAGTTTGTAAGTAAGTCTTGGCATCAGGTTTTGGCCATGATGCCGATTTAGCCTCATTGCCTCAGTTTATGTGCGTGGTTTTGTGTACAGCTAATTCTTTCAAGCAAAATGCCTGTACCAGGCCTTATTTGATACTGGCTCCAGACAAATTGTTGTGCATTGTGTCATTTTCAGATTATATGTGTTTAACAGCTTGTAAAAAATCTACTCACAGCACTCCAACAAGGTAAGAACTAAAATTTAAACAACAAAACAAAACAAATTTAAACAACAGAAATAAAACTATATATATATATATATATATATATATATATATAGTTTATAATATACATATCTATATATCTATCTGTATACAGTATATAGTTTTTTTGTATTGCATTAATGGTGAGATGTGAAAATGTGACTCAATCTCATGAAACTATAGAATTTATGAAAACAAACACAGAATATAACAAAGAAAAATCTTTATTGGTTAAAATAGCCATTTTTTTCACATCTTTGATTAATGACTTTTTTTGCTAACATGCATTTGCACACTGTACAACAGTGGATTCTCAAGGAAAGATATTTTCTCAACTCTCTTCATCAAACAGACATAAAACTGTATTTGCCTTATTATTTAGTGGATATGAAATATCTTGCTTTGGGCCTTCAAGGTCCAAATGCGTAACAAAGGGTTTCACACAAAATCTGTTTTAATATTGTAATTGTTGGCCTGGTGTGCGTGGTCAAATAAATTAATCACATGCATAACAGAGAGAACATGTTGCCACTTCTGCATCATATAACATCCTTGCTAAAGTCTCAGTGCAAACACCATTGTAGCTGAAAAAAAAAAAATTAGAGATCTCCATGCTTTTGAGTACCGATATGGTGTGATGTAGTTTCAGTTTGCAAATACAAACCTTAAAAAGGTCCAAAATTCAATTTAATCTACTAGCATTTGGTAAGTGTGAAGCTACATTGGCATATATCTCTTATATTTTATTTTATTTAAATGACTAAATATTAGTCCAGCTCTAACAAGCAGTCTTTTAAAAACTCACATTTGTGACAGTTGATTTACAGTACTAAAACTCTATCTCTCAAGCAGCACGAGTACACTGATGTAAAACAAAAACCACTCACTACATGGGTAGAACACAAACAACTTCCCTTTTCTGTTTAACAAGACAAATAAGGAAAAGTGGCAAAGTTTTTTTTTCTTTAAAAAAAGGGAAATCATGTAAAGCCTTCTGTCGCAAAAGTTGTTTTTTTTTTAGAAAGAAAAGAAAAAAAGTGAAATAAAAATGCAAAAAGAAAAGACCCACATCTTCTGCCCCACATCAATATAACAAACACAAATTAATCAAAACTAACACCACATATATTCAAAGTTTATCAGGAAAAAACGTCAGTCCACTACGATTAATAAAAGCAACCTTTTGTTAATAAATGTACTGCCAAAATTTGAATTCTTGTCAATAAATATGCAATTGGTTCTAGTGATTGGTTATTGCTCTTACTTTTTTTGTGAAGTATTAGTTAGATGGATATGACCTTGAGTAGTAGTCAGTCACTGAGTGGTGGATGTCCTGTACTCTTTATGAATAAATAAATATCAATTCATGAACTTCAGCACTAGGAACTTACACACAACCCTGTTTGACTAGACAGTGTCGAGGTCATAGAGATGAGGAACATGAAGGCAATGTTGGAAAAAAAAATATTATTATTATTATTTTTTTAATTTCAGGACATTTTGCAATGAAACTTGCCTACAGCATAAAAATTTGAAACAATCAATGACATGACCAAGGTATATTCATCTGGGGATTATTGGGGGGGCGGGGGGGGGACTTCTTGTATAGGGGGCGGTTACAGGAAGTGAACCGAATATGCACGATGGCCTCTCACCCCTGTTACCATTCAACTGTTAAAGGCATGTTAGCGCCGCTAGTCTTCAACATAGACGTTAATTAACACATAGTACCTCCAGCAGTGTGAGTAATTTTACGTCTCTGCATCTAGAGTCTAAAGTGAGGACAGGACACTGGCAAGTGTCCTTCCCCCAGGAGCACAAGACAAAATTGTTATTTCTGTCTCTTCACCTTTTGTCCATTTCTTTAACAGACTGGCACAAAGCAAGCATGGCATGGGCTAGTGCAGCTTTTAGACATCCAGGTCGTCAGGCCTGGCTCGGCTGCTCATGCGGCTGCTTGCGCGACTTGCCGGTCTTGGCTCGGTAAGCGCCAATGGCTGCATCTCACTACCCACCGGTGCCCTCTTTTGCTCGTGACCTTCATCGGGGAAATCGAAGGCGTGCGCGTGCGAGTTGGAGATGGTACTGCCATTGTGGCCCAAGCGCTGACGCTCGGTACTGTAGTTTGCCCAGTTTTGTTCACTCGCCTGCTTGTTGTAGTTGCGACAAGAGTTGGTCCTCTCTCCTGTGGCTAGCTTGTAGCCTGGCGGTGATATGGGTGACAGTGGTGCTGTGGGTGATGAGCATCCATTGTAGTAGGCATACTTGGTGCCTGGCAATTCCTTGGGAGGTTGGGTTAAGGTGTTAGACTGAAACTGACCCTGACCTCCCTTGACACGGTCCTTGATACGCTTGAAAAAAACATAAAACAGCTCAGCACCATTGAGCACTAGGGAGACCAGCGACACCACCAGCATGAAGATGATGAACACCGTCTTCTCGGTGGGACGTGAGAGGAAACAATCGACTCGATGGGGGCATGGAGAGCGCTCGCAGGTGTACACAGCTGACAAACTGAAGCCATAGATGTACCACTGGATGACCAAGAAACCGATTTCGAAAAGAGACTTGAAAAGGATGCTGACTACATAGGTGCGCAGCAGGGCACCCTTCATCTTCACCTTGCCGTGCTCCTCCAGACCATGCTTGAACTTCTTGAGCTCGATGCGCTTCAGTGGCGCTTCCACGTCAGCTCCATCGTTCTGAACGGCGCGCAGCTCCTCCTCCTTCCGATTCAGCTTCTGCTCTTTGCGCATCAGGTAGAAGACGTGTGCCAGGTATAGGAGCGTTGGTGTCGACACAAAGATGATCTGCAGCACCCAGAAGCGGACATGCGAAATAGGGAAGGACTTGTCGTAGCAAACATTCTCACAACCTGGCTGCTGAGTGTTACACTTGAATGCAGATTGCTCGTCACCCCATGCCGACTCCACGGCTGTGCCCAACACCAAAATGCGGAAGATGAAAAGAACGGAGAGCCAGACCTTGCCTCCGGCTGTCGAGTATGCCTGCACCTTGTCTAGAAGACGGCCTAAAGCACTCCAGTCACCCATCTTGGGGTGTTTTTCTGCTACAAACAAGAAGAGAACATAATAATTTGTTATGAGATTCCCATGCTAGTTGCCACCAAAGCATTTGCAGACAATATCACAATGTCATTTCCTTATAATCAAATAGTAATAGTGATGTCTAATACAGTGTCTAGGGATATACAGTACGTATATACTACAGCATACATACATTTTTTTTTCTTCCATTTAGAATACTAAGAAAAAGTATTCCTTCAGGAATAAGGCACACTTTGCCAAGAAACCAACTAATAAAAAAGAAATGACTGCATCTTACCCCATCCTATCACACACTATGATATACGACTGCGCTACTGTGGCGTTCATCAGCAAGTGTTTCATAAAGCTTTCCTCAGGTGATGCGGGTGAAAAAATGCAATCTATTAGTGCCATACTGTAACTATAGCTTCCAAAGGCCAAATAGAGCTTTCATCAACTCGTGAAAGTTTCTGATTTTTTTTTTTTCTCCTTTTCCTAGAAGAACAGATGTTCTGTGATGTTCTTAGTAAATTGTCAGCAGCCGGTGTCTATGAGACCCTGTCTTCTAGACACAAAACACAGACAAAAACTCCAGCAGAGAAACCATTTAACAAACTCAGAGCCTCAGCAGTTTGGGATCAAAGCACCGCTTCAGCCCATGGAGCAGCAGAACGCTCCCCATTTAAACCAAGAAACATGAGCTGTGCCTTAAGACATTACAAATAGAACAAAATAGAGTTTATGTTCTTTAAATGGTCTATTGGATATTTACGCAATGTCCACACAAAATAACTGTAGATGATGATAGAAGACTAAAGCTATAACTGTATAGTAGACACAAGGGTACAAGTCTGGCTTGATTGGAGGAATAGGAAAAGTTTTTTTTTGTTTTTTTTTTAATGAATCATGTTTGTGATTCAGCATGGATTTGTGTGTGTGCGCGCGCGCGTGTGTGTGCGCGTGTGTGTGTTCCTAAAATAATATAAGATATTTATTCTTTATGATCCCCATATGTCAGCAAGAATGTTCATAAGGGTCTTATAACTTGTAGGAAAGTAAATCATGACTTTCTCCTTCTACATTCAGAGGACTACAAGTCTTTCCAAAAATTCTGCTTTTATTATTTTTATTATTATTTAAAAAAAAAAAAAAAAAAAAAAACAAGTATAAGTGGATAAAAGTGTAGGTAATTACAGGTCACGTACCTGAATGGACAGCGAGGAGTAAGACTAAAGGAGAGCCGAGCCCTGAGCGAGCCCGAACCCGAGAGGACTTTCTCCGGCGAACTTCCTAAACTCCGGATGGACTGCAGGGAATCTGGGCTCACTTGTCAAAAGTTTCTCGCTTATAAGAGATTGCGGTTGCCAAATTGGAGAAATGTAACTCTTCAAATAACAGATTTCGTTTGAAGTTCTGACACTTTTTAAATATTTTTAAAATATAACAAAAACAAACCTAAATGTATCATATTACATATATAACAATTGAACAATACTGTATAGACTTTCTCGGGTTTTTACAAACTTCTACCTGCGTGAAAAGTAGGCCCTATCTGGCAACCCCAGAACTTCAGCGGCTGGTTACTTCTAGGGCTTATAAGACGCCACGCGAAATCACATGACTCCTGCGTCATAATTTTTGGCTCGTTTTACGTTTTTTTTCGTGCATTCTTATAAATTTAGGGATATTTTTCTCCACTTATCCTGCCAAGCTAACCCAGTAAACTCCCAACACTGCCTGAATTATTAAACAAGCTCCATACATAGGGCACAGGGTTTATTCAGGGTGAAACTAAATCACAATATTAATGCGAGGCAAAAAAGAATAAAACCTGTATATTAATATTAAACACACAGGGGTGGGGGGGGGGAAGCTTTAGTCACATTTGTTCAATGAGTCCTATGTTTAAGCTTGTTAATGAACATTAAAAAGGCTTCATAGTAACAATAAAAATATAGTTAGATTTACATTTATGTAGCATTTATGTAGTTAGTGTAGTGTCAAAAAGAAAATGAGTCTGAAGGAGTCAACTCAACAGGTTCACGGCGCCCTCTGGTGGCCAACATCATTAGTTTACACATGAACAGTATACATGTGGACTGTCTTATCTGCACACCTGTACACCTTCTCAGTCATCCACTCAGCCAAGTAATGTATAGCATCATATAGGTACTGGTCAAATGCCACAGAGATGTTAATGTTCACATCAAACATTAGAATGGAAAAACTGTTTGATCTCTGTGAATCTTTGATCTCTACAAACCCCTCACACCCAGGACACAAGCTTTTTCACCTCCTCTCTTCTGGCAGGCAGTTCAGAACCCTGCACTGCAAAACTGCCAGGCACAGGAACAGTTTCTTTCCGCAGACAATTCCCCTCATAAACAGTTGAACTTGACTAGATGCAATCAGCTATAAAAAAAATAAATAAATAAAAAAAAGCAACAACATGTGTAAAAGCACCAACATGCTTCTCACAAGCTCCTTACATCCCACTGCACATAACTGCTACTTGCATAATACTGTAGGTAATCAGAGCGGCATCATAGCAAAAGTTGTTCTTGTAAACATGTGATACATTTATAGTAGTTGACCACAACAAAAGGAAGTGCCACTATTTGGCGATGTTTGGTATTACGGTGTAGCCACATCACTAAGCTTCTGTTACAGCATCACTCTCACTCACTCATCTTCTATACCGCTTTATCCTGTATTCAGGGTCGCAGGGGGCCTGGAGCTTATCCCAGGAGACTTAGGGCACGAGGCAGGTTACACCCTGGGCAGGAGGGTGCCAATCCATCACAGGGCTCACTCACACATCCATTCACACACTACAGGGAACCCGGACCCTGGAGGTGCAAGGCGATAGTGCTAACCACCACACCACCGCGCCGCCTTCTGTTACAGCATATTGAACTGTATTAGATTAAAAATGAAAAAAATAATAAAATAATAATAAATATAGTACTCTGCAAAAGTCTTTAGCCATCTCTCAATCTGTCACATTAAATTTAATTAAATGATGCTGATACAATTAAAAAATCTTGTTCATGTAAAGCCTCAGCAGCAAGCTCATTTCCCCTCTCATCTGTTACAACCACTCATCATTCAGCATCACCAGCCTGATCATCTGTCATCATCTGCACCTGTTTCTCACTCACCAGCCTGATCATCTGTCATCATCTGCACCTGTTTCTCACTGGTTTATGCCTTATGTTAGATGTTTTTATACTTAAATCATTCAAATGTAAATAATAATAATAATAATAATAATAAAAGCACAGAAATTGATCAAATTAAACATAAAAAAAAATACAGGTGAGAAGGGGGGACTTGTTACATTAGAATCTGAGGATCTTTCCTCTGCAGAGGAATCACCTGGCTGCTGTTAGCTAGTTATAGCCTTAGGTTCACTAAGTAAGTAACTAGCTCAGCTTTGCAATGTTAGTGGCTTTGTTACAAGATTTAGTGGCTTTTGAAACCTTTAGACACTTTTTAAATTCATTAGTGAAAGATCAAGTGACTTTTTGGACAAGTTTAGCTACTTTCTCTAGAAGAAAGTCGTCATGACTGCCGCAGAGTGCAGTCGTACGGACAGGATGCAAAAACTTAAAGTAAATGCTTTCTGTAATATTTGGGTTATTTTGTTCATCACTTAATTTTCACAGTTTGACATGACATGGTGACATTGCACAGTAGATTTTTAAACAACATTATATAATAAATGTCGAGTTATCTGGGAAATTGCACACCAACTTAAAAAAAAAAGCTCTTACCCAAATACAGAGGACACAGGGATTACTTTTTTCACTGATTAAACAACGTGGACAACAATTGTTCAGAGTGGATTCAACTCACGGTCGATAACCTTAAATGAAAAACCAGAAAAAGAAAGGAATGCATCATTACTTCTGATGAAATATACAAATGCAACAACAAAATGCAGTTTTAATGATCTTACTATGCTAGCTTAGTATGGCTATTGTCTCTATTTACATTCCTCTTCTTGGTCAAGCATGACATATCTTTTTCAGGAACGGTTTAAGCAAACATGTGAATCATGCCATCATGTTAAATTTCTTGTGGATACATGGAAACTGCACTTACACAACAATTATAGCATAATATAATATACTGTTCCTATTTTGTATTGTGCACTATAGAACTTAAATATGAAATAACACAAATCCAGGTGATAATCAGTCCTTTAAAGAGCAGTGTTATCATACCTACAGTGTTCCTGAGATGACCAGCAGCCGAAGCTGTGCTTCTCCACCTCACGTTACTTCCTGCAGTCTCTTGACTCTTTTGCATGCAGTATTTCATACACTGAACCTAAACTGTCACGTCATGAAGTACCTCATAGTTACCTAGGGGTAGTGACTGTGAGGTGGCGATTCTCTAAACTGCTCATGCGCCTTGAAGGTGTTACTCCACTAGTGACTATCAGGTGATGCATACTGTGATGTCATACTCTGACTGTGATGTCATACTCTGACTGTGATGTCATACTCTGACTGTGATGTCATACTCTGACTATGTCCATATTAATTGTGCTGCTTTTGATGTTAGGATATTTTGCTGCACAAAATGTCCACTAGATGTCGATGAGCTCTTTAATGAACCTTCATGAAATTATTATTTAGGTGAAACTATTGACCTTCATCTTTCGGATTCAGCAAGGGCTCCACGCAATGAGATCTCCAACCAAGATGCGGGGCACCAGGATGAAAGACAAGTCTGGCTCCTAATGAACACAAATCTCTGTTTGCTTAAGGAGCTACTTCATTGTTTATTGGCTATTTTTGCCTTTATTTTGATTATGATTTTTTTATGTGAATCAAACACGACATAATGGTATATAAAATGTAATTGCCCAATAATATAAAATAAAATTAACTGACCATGTTATATTATTGATTATATTTTATATACAGTATACTGTATATGGCGACTTGCACCTCCAGAGTTGAGGGATCTCGGGGTCTGTGTGATTGGTGGATTTCCTCTGGTTGCTTGTATGTCCTCCCAGAGTCCAAAGGCATGCAGATTAGGCTACCTGGTGTAGGCTACCATGCAGATTTAGGCTAACTACATTTCCTGTAGTTTGTGAATGAGCATGTGACTGCAGTGTAAAAAAAAAAAAAAAAAAAATCCAACTAGAAAAATGTTGAATGTATTGATATTGAATTGTTGGCCCGACTTCCTACAGTGATATTTGTTGAGACAACAGGTAAGTTTGTGTTCCTGAAAACTTAGGAGACACAGACTGAATAATAATAATTAAAAAAAAAAAAAATCTCCTTCCTCAACCCCGTCAAACTGCACTAAAGAGGTAAAGATGGCCCTTTATTCCGGGTAAGTTTTTCTTTATTTGTTAATTTAAGTGAATTATGTTTCAGTTTGTGTACAGGTATTTTAGACAGTTAACATTATATACGTGAGCCTAGTGTGTGTTCACGTATCGTTATACTGAGGCACCCTGAGGTGAGCTTACAGGTAGCTAACGTTAGGCTTCACTGTACAGGAGTTAGCGAGCTAAACTTTCATAACCGTATCTTTCTTTCTTTCCCAACAACAGCTCCACCCCAGCACGCACGGCGGCGCGAGCAAACGAAAGTTCGAGAAACCCCGAAGTGTTTAACGGTTAAGGAAGGTGTAGCGGCGCTTAAGCAATTGGCATGCTAATTATAGATGCTTATATACGAATGTTACGTCTGTATACTTATTCGAATTGAGTAAATACCCGGTTAATTTAAAACATCGCTCCAAACATGTAGTTAGTCCTGAGATTGACAAAATAAAACCCTTGAAAATATCAAACGCTTTTGAATATGAAACAATATGCAGCTTTAACACATTATTAGAATGTTAATCTTTGCTAGTTTTTAAAACAGTTATGATATTGTGATTTAAAAGAATCAGTAAGATACTGATAAGTATCTGGTGTTATCCAGGTATTATTTTATTGACCTTTAAACAAAATAGAACATGTATTCTTCTGTTTTATGAAGATCACTATTTTGACATGAAGAAAAACAATATTTTTTTTCATAGAAAAACAATATTTTGAACCAACTACATCAGTGGGGACCAATGGGAGAAAACTTGCCTTTTTGTCCAGGGTGTACCCCTGCCTCGTGCCCTAAGTCTCCTGGGAACAATATTACGGCTGGATTGAACGGTTATTAATTCATTATTAAGTGTGCCGGCGCACATTTATTGGACTTCTCCCCTAGAAATCATTGCGCAATCCATTTATTATATCCCTAAAAATTTGCAGGAATGGTGTGCAATGACTTTTGGTGGGGGCCCGTTGGGCGGTGCTCCCAAAATACCCCCCAAAAAAGGCCCATAGACTTAACATTGGGACCGGCTTTTGCTGTGACATCACGGCCGTGACTATGATGCAACGGAAGGCTCGACCACGCTCTGAATGGTATCTACGCTCATTAGGAGTGACCCGGCCGTCGCAGAGGCAGACATAAAATTTCTCCAGAAATTTTCACTCTCTAGTTTCTTTTGCAATTTGAACACTGGATCATTAAGACAAGTAATGACTCAATTAATATTAATTAATGTGTTATGTCTAGCAACTTTTTCTGCAGTTTTCATCAACTCTAGATTGGAACTTGCCAAACCCAACTTTCTAAAGGAGAGCACAATGTCACCCAAGATAAGAAGGACAGAGCAGTGGAACACAATAATGTCTGATTTTAGGTACCAGTACTACACGCCTGCTGTTTTCCAATCTGGCCCCTATAGATCAGCATTGTATCATTTGAGATAGACTATTCTCCTTTAATATTATTAAGTGTATTAATATTCTGGGGATTTAGTGTTTGTAATCTTTCAATGTCGATTTAATTCTATTAAGTTTAATATTACATTTACTCCAAATTTACACGTTACTTCTATAATAATCTAAAATAATCAGCAGAGTTTAAAAATGTGTTAACTGTCAGCTGAGTTATACCTGCAATAAATTACAAACTATTCTTGCAAAGACCTTATGTACGTCTGAAAAATGTATTTAAAACATGCTTCCAAAACATATGTTCAAAATTAAGTTTTACATGTAGGTTAGGCTAATTGGCGTTCCTAAATTGCCCGTAGTGTGTGATTGGGTGTGTGAGTGTGTGTATGTGTGT
>JAQQZS010000020.1:14611848-14624251 GCA_030068045.1 Platyallabes tihoni | reverse complement strand
TAGAGTGTGAGATCTGTGTGTGTGTGTGTGTGTGTGTGTGTGTGTGTGTGTGTGTGTGTGTGTGTGTGTGAAACTGTGCATTGTGCAATAATGATTCCTTCACTGTAGGCGTGATGTGGGTGGACACATACTGTACTGTGGTAACACAAAAAAGAAATACAACTTCAGATTATCTTCATACTTGAGATTTGAATTTGGTGTGTTCTGGTAAAACTGTGGAGATTTCAGGTAAGAATAAACAGAATAAATATGTTTAGGAATTTCTGTAGCAGTTACAGCTAAATGATGTTCAGTCTTAAATATATATTTGTCTAAAACAAAACAAACAAAGCAAAAAAGCACTCAAGACAATTTATTTTCCTTTTACTTTTGATCCCTTGTCTATCATTACACATTATATACTGTTTAGACAAAATGTAACTACACTCAAGTATAAGTCAATCAATGTATGTATACTTATGGCTTGTATACTTACTTGTATTTATTATTAGTAAATACTTATTTGTATTTCTGTAAAGCTGCTCTGAAACATACTGGTAAAAGTGTGATCATTCAAATAAAACTAATTTGGATTTAACTGGATATTGCAGATATGTTTTTTGTTTCTCGTTTCCCTTTTTAGTGTTCAAGTCTTCCTTCCTCTGTCTTCAGCTGAACATACATGATGGGAGACTGGGGTTTTCTCTCCAAGTTACTCGACAAAGTGCAATCGCACTCCACGAACATTGGTAAGGTGTGGCTGACGGTGCTTTTAATCTTCAGGATCATGGTGCTTGGTGCAGGTGTCGATAAAGTCTGGGGGGACGAGCAGTCCAGCATGGTGTGCAACATTATCACTCCCGGCTGCAAGAACGTGTGCTATGATCACCATTTTCCAATCTCTCATAGCCGCTTCTGGGTTCTCCAGATCATCTTTGTGAGTCTTCCGACGCTGGTCTACCTTGCCTATGCCATGCATGTGATTCACAAAGAGGACAAACTGAGGCAGATGGATGCTGAGAAGCGAGGAACCAAACTCCCTAAATACACAAACGACAATGGAAAGCTTCAGTACAGAGGCAGTCTCCTGCGCATCTATGTTAGTTGCATATTAATGACCATTTTGTTTGAAGCAGGCTTCATCGTAGGTCAGTACTACTTGTATGGCTTTGTGATGGAACCAAGGATTATTTGTAAAGAGTTGCCATGCCCTTTAAGCACTGAATGCTTCATGTCTCGTCCAACCGAGAAGACCATCTTCATCATCTTCATGCTGGTCGTGGCATGTGTCTCGTTGTTACTGAATATAGCAGAGATTTTTTATCTGATTTGTCGGGCTTCCAAGGGTAGAAAGCATCATAATTATGTTACTAAAGAGACACATTGCTGAAATCAAACAGAAAGCATTTGGGCTTGATTTTACGGAAAGAAATGAGTTGCAATGCACTACTTGGGGAACTAGAGGTGTGACACTACATCGAGACACAAAGAATAATACTGTAACTCCTTGATATTGCAAAAACCATGAGACTGCTCTGCATAATTGTAGTATTCTAAATAAGTCATACTGTCACAACTGTACGGAGAAATTTTTAATTATCAGCATGGTCATGGTTGATTAATTGATTGATGGATGGATTGATTGATTGATTGATTGATTGATTATACAAGTTTTATCATTACCTACACCCACAAATAAATAAATAAATGCTCTCACAATTAATTAGAGAAAAGAGTCAAATCAAAAAGCCAAGGAGAGTGTAGTTTTAATTTTGTTGTATATCCACCCTGCTATAGACATTTTTGGATATATTTTTTTTTATTTTTATAAAAACATATATTAGTGTTTATTCTTATCTTTATCTTGATTGTATGTGTGTCACAATGTTAGTGTTTTTTTATGTAAGTTTTATAGAATAATGAAATGTACTGTCCTGTGGTTTCATTCTTTCTTTCTTTCAGAAACCTGCTTTATTTCCTTTTATTATAATGTACTTCAATCCATTCATTCATAAATAACACAATTGAGAAAATACATGTTGTTTTATTTCTGTGTGCATGTGGGTGCTATGTGGACTTAAATTAATATTTGCAAGATAGCATAAAAACAATGAAGTTGAAATGTTAAAAAAAAAAAAGAAGAATTTCCAGGGTTTAATTGTAATTAATTTATTATTGATGTTCACAATGGCTTCTAACACTAGGAGGAGCCAGATAATCAGTGACGGATTAAAGGATCAAAATTTCATTGTGTCTTATAAATAAAATATATCAGCATTGACAAATATAGTACAGTAATTATATTATTAGATTAATTTAGTACTTTTTATTAATATATATTAACATTTGTAATTATAGTATAATTGTTGCAATATTATAGTGTAATTATAGTGATTATTAGACTCTTGCATGTTTGACCTATTTATGGTAAAGGGATTATGCCTACTACTTATTTTTAAACTTTAAGCAAGAAACCTGACTCTGATTCAGGATGCACTTAAGCAACAGAAACTACATAAAAACCTGTTCTCTGATGATTTATCTCCACTTAATTAGGGTTTCAGAGGTCTGCAAGGTAAGTGTTATTGTAGATGTTCAGTTCTACATTCCGTAATTCTTCCTTTCTCATAATTTCCTCCTTTTTTGGTGTTTTAAGCTGGTGTTCACTTACTGTGAGTCATATACTGTGAAGTATACTTTGCTTACTGTGAATGAAGTCATGGTTTGTTCCAAGGAAGCAACCGTTTTTAATTTGAACGCCACTTGTATTTAAAGGCATTGTTGCCTTATTTTGAGCAACTGGGCTGACATTTTTTAGTGGCTTGACATATAAATACAATATTATACCTACTTCAGTCAGTGAAAGATTTAAAGTAGTTGAACTCATGTAATAACCAAAACACAGGATTACATTCAAGGGTCAGACATTATTTACATAATTTCATAAGATTTACATAATTTCCTCTTCTGAATGGAAAATCAGCGGACCTGCTAGAATTAAGGGGGAAAAATCAGGAAACCTTATAATTAGGTCGCTTTAAATTCCAGTTCTTCTACTAGAAAACCATTCGTCAGGCCAATTTTACCCCAATTTCTTCTTTTAAATAACTCAGCATGACATTAAACCATTATACAATTTGGGAATTAAACAAGACAGGTGTGCTGTTATAAGTTGATAATTTTCCTACAAGAGGATGTCCCAACGTGTTTATATTCCTTTTATACCACAGTAACACTAATTATTAATTGTATTCATTAATTACAGATTAAATTAATCTTATCTGTTATTGTTGCACTTTTTAAAGTGAGATTTATCAGTTATATTAGCAGAATTTGCATTACGACAGTCATTCCTTCATGACCCATTATTTTTTATGAGTTACAAAAAAGTTAATGACTTGAGTTAATGACTTACAAAAAAAGTATCCTGTCTTGTAAGTAATTTCAAATCCCTCCACTTTAAAGACTTTTACAGCTTAATGTTTGACTGTTCAAAATTTCTAGTAAACACTAGTCTTCACGTCCACATATGTTCTGTTCATTTTCCACCATCATCATCATCATAATAATAATAATATTTAACTTATAATTATTAATGGCGGCACGGTGGTCTAGTGGTTACTGTCACCTTGCACCTCCAGGGTCTGGGTTCGATTCCCGCCTCCCGTCTGTAGGAGTTTGTATGCTCTTCTCGTGCTTGTTGGGTTTCCTCCAGTTTCCTCTCACAGGTTAAAGACATTCAGATTAGACTAATTGGCGTTCCTGAATTGTCTGTAGTGTGTGAGTGCGTGTGTGAATGTTGACTGGAGATCCTACTATGGTTGTAAAAAATAAGAATAAATCCAGTGGTCATCATTGGCCTCCACTATTAATCATCCAGTCGACTAAAGATCCCCTGGGAAACCATGTTCTTTGTGTAGCACTATTATACACTGAAGTCAACTAGTGCAAAAGATGATAATGAAACATGTAATATATAAATGCTTTTTATTGACAAAATATATATATTTGCTTCAAACATAAGGACATTCTACATACAAGCAAAACATTTCCATTTCCACAAGAAAATGTCTTTGTGTTCTGTAATATGTCCAAAACAACAAAAACAAAAACACCCCCCCCCCCCAAAAAAAATGGCAGACAGTTATGTAAACAAAGTCTTAACTCAAAACCAGATAAGTTTTATGGAAATATAAATAAAAAGGAAATTACCCAATGCCTAGGCTAATTGAAATTTTAAATATCGAAAAGAAAAATCATCTCACACAAGCCAGACGATAATGAAACATATTTTTTTCTCTTCTTGTTGTCTCAGACTTGCAATTATGTCCATTTTACAGGAAGATATTTACTTATGAGACCAATTTTGGTCTATTACGTCTCCTGGATCTCTGGCAAAGCAGGTAGATCATCTCAATAATGTTCAGCAGCAACGACACACAGGACACGACCAGCATGAAGATGATGAAGACAGTTTTTTCAGTGGGACGAGACATGAAGCACTCCACAGTGTACGGACACGGGTATCGAGTGCATACGATTTTAGGGGTCATTACGAAACCGTACAGATAGTACTGGCCTGCTATAAATGCTGCTTCAAGCAAGATCTTAAAGATCACACTGATCAAGTAACTAGCCAACAAGTCACCTTTAATTTCCACTTTCCCTTTCTCGTTGGTGTATTTGGGCAACTTGCTGCCCTGGCCGTTAGGTTGGTTCTGGAGATACTGCCGGATCTTCTTTTCCTTGTGGATGACGTGCATGACATGACCGAGGTACATGAGCGTCGGAGTGGCCACAAAGATGATCTGCATGGTCCAGAAACGGATGTGGGAGATGGGGAACGCTTTATCATAGCACACGTTGGTGCAACCTGGCTGTTTGGTATTGCACACCATTTTACTCTGCTCGTCCCCCCACACTTTCTCTGCACCAGCGCCGAGGACCATGATCCTGAAGATGAAGAGCACGGTCATCCATACCTTCCCGATGACAGTCGAGTGCGCCTGCACCTTGTCTAGCAGCTTGGATAGAAATCCCCATTCACCCATTTCACCTGGAAAACACTAACCTGGTGGAAGAAAAATTATTTAAAAATATCTGTACTATAATATTTGTGGTTAGGTTTGGAGATGTTATTTAAATACGTATTGGTAATGAAAGATACCTACAGTAAGATGGCTTTGTAGATTAGATCTGTGGGCTAAAAGTTCAAGGTCCAATTTCAGCCTGGTAAAAGAGAGAATACACAAACATTGCTACAGAAATAAGCTTAAAAAGCCAGAGAACTAGAATTTTTTTTTTAAATAGAACAAAAAAAAAAAATCTGACTCTTTGTATGAAATAATTATAAAATATTCATAATGATATTGAAATAAAAAACATATTTTTAATAAAAAAAATAGAAAACATGTTAAAATATATATCTTAGCGCAGTTTAATAACGAGATAAAAACATAATAAAATTATATGATCTTTATACCAATATATATAGTTTTTAACACAACCGTACAAAGAGTACCATCTTACTATTTATATGAAGTAACATAGAAAATAATTGCAAAATCTTTCAAATTTAACTACAATTACATATCTACATACATACACTCGTAGGAATTCATTGTTTTAATTTTTAGAAAATATCCCTATGGCTTAATTACATGTAAAAACTCAATGTTTTGTGAAAGATAAAAATCCTTCCTTACCTTAAAATATGCAACAACCAGAGTGGAGAAAGAATGGCAAAGAGAGAAAAAAAAACAATATGTGTCTACACCTGACCTTTAATTCGTATGAGCTTTTGAAATAGTATTAGTATCCGGTCACGTAGCTATTCAGCTCTACCGATGATCATTTACTCGCATGCCAGGGTTAGGGAGAGTCGTTTGGAGTGGCAAAGAATCAATCATTAAACCTAGGACGTGCTCTTCAGTGGGACGTCCATAAAGCTGAACTATTTATGAAATTTCAAAATGTTCACATTTAAATTCCCAATGAAATAAAGGAACTAATTATTTAAATTGTATCTTTAACAATAGCTGGTCTTCCATCATATCATCATAGCTGGTGGATTTTATGTATAGACAATATACAACCTGTAATCAAAATCATCCAAATAAACAAGATATTTTCATATAAGTTTTTTGTTGGTGTTTTAACCAATTTATTCATTTCATTTTAATGTGAGACGGTCAATCAGACACTGTGTTGCTATGAAATTCCTTATTGTAAATACCTTTCCAATATTGCTATTGATTTATATTTCACATTCTTTAACTGATATCATATACTGCAATATTTAACATGAACATGGGATGAACTTCGGCGCTGCCAGTAAAACCAAACAAACAATTTCAATCTTAAAATTAGATTATTTTTTTTTTAATGTCCAGAAATAATCCTAAGTAACTTTAGGCAGCAAGTGAACAGTCAGTTCTTGATATTGATACACTATGTTGGAATAAGAAAAAAAAAAAAAACATGTAAAAATCTGAGGAGGGCCCAAATTGTGATGTCTAGAAGACTTTGTCAGAGCAACTCCAAATCTGCAGGGCTTGTGGAGTGTTGCTTATGTGCAGTGGTTATTACTTACCAAAAGGCATCCAAGGAAGGAAGCCTGACAACAGTGTGCACCCAAGGCTAACTGAAGTGTGTGAGGCGTGAAGGCTAGTCGGTCTGGTCTGATCCCACAGAAAAGCTATTGCTAAAAAAGTTTAATGCTAGATATGATGGAAAGAACACACAGTGCATCAAAGTTTGCTGTGTAAGGAGCTGCAGATCCATGATCCATCAGAGCGCCCATGGTGTCCAATGGTCACCAACAACATCATGTATAATGGGCATACAAATATTGTTGCATCAATATCAAATGATATTTCCTAATATCAGTGGTCTTTTTCATTAAAACAATACACCATGCCATGTTGACAAAGGGTTTAAGGTGTTGAATTGACGTCAACGTTTTCCAGATCTGAACCTAGTCAAGAATCTGTGAGACGTGCTTGACAGACAAGGATCTGCTGCTAATGGATTAGTGTGAGCACACGTTTAAGAGATCTTGTGGAGTCCATATGGTTGGAACAAGGGAACCCAGACAATATTAGGCAGGTGGTTTTAATGATTTTTAAATCATAGCACTGTACCTCCAACCCCCTCCTGTGTGCACCCCTCCCTCTCTACCAATACCAACTCATTTGCAACTCAGAACACTGCAAACCCCACTGCCCCACCTTCTAACTCCATCCTCTCCAGCTTAGAGTATAGAAAATACAGTAGGAAACTGTCACTCCACCTGAAATTACTATCTATCTATCTATCTATCTATCTATCTATCTATCTATCTATCTAAATCATCCCAATAAACAGTATTTATAAAATCATATACAGTATCATAGTATATAATAAAATGCTTTCTGTGGAAAAGGTGTCATGTGATTCTAAAAATTATTGCTGTGTATTTTGGACGGTTAAAACCTCTTGTACAATAAAAAAATTCAAATAAATACAACGTCTTCCTTTCAAGCTGCACAAACATGCTGGGTTTTTTTTTTAACCAGTGAATAGACATACCCCCTTCTCCTGATTGGTTGAATGTTGGTGATCCATTTAAATAGCCTTTCTGTCTTGCAAAAGATGAGGTGTGTGTGTGTGTGTGTGTGTGTGTGTGGGTGTGTGTGTGTGTGTGTGTGTGTGTGTGTGTGTGTGTGTGTGTGTGTGTGTGTGTGTTTGTGTGTGTGTGTGTGTGTGTGTTTGCGTGTGCATATGAGGAAGAATGAAAAAGAGAGAGAGAGAGAGCGAAAGAGAGAGAGAGTATTCTGGTGCTGGATTGTTGGTTGTGTTATTTGTATTGTGTTAGAGAAGATGGTAATTTGATATCACATACAGTTATAATGCTGTTGAAAAGATGAAGAAGTTTCTCAGGTTTTCAGGTTTGCAATACATTCTGAAACACTGAGTCCAATGTCCAGTGTCACAGTGAATGCAGTGTAGTAATGAGTGGGCCACATTGGACATTGGATTCAAAGTTTTAAAATGCTTAGCAGTTCTACAATTTGCAAATTACAAGACAGAGACTTAACTCAGCTCTAATTAGAGATAATGAGCATTATGGTGTTTATGATATACTGTACATTTAAGCAGCGTATGCAGATGAGGAGAGCTGGGCTGACTACACCACTAAAGCACCACCGCATCACTCCCTTTAGGTATAAAGAAACAGAAACAGGTTAAAAACGACTGCACCGCTATCAGCAGGTACTGTAGATGAATGACGTTGTGGGAAACTCTTAAATAAGTGAATTGAAAATAGGGTCAGATGATGAATTTTTAACACCAATAACCATCATGTTAATTATAAAGACTGTGTTGGATTTAGGTTGGATTTAAAATTTCTTTAGGAAACCAAAAATTCAAACAACAATTCTGTTAAAAATCTGCATTCGGGAAACATATTCCTGAGTTATTCTGTATACTGTGTGATACTGTGTTTATATCTCTTATATGTTTATAAGTTCAAATATTGTGTGCTCTATTTACTGTAATTTGTCCTTTATTTAAATATATTTAACATCTTAGAATGTGATGAAGTCATAATAAATCATAACTGATAAAACTTACTGTATGCTGGTATTGCCATAAATTCATAAAAGTATTTAATAAGATTTTAAAAACTAAATTTTTAAAATTAAAATATTTTATTTTAGAAAAAAAAATACAAAAAATAATACATTTTACATTGCATTAGCATTCATATAGAATAACACTGAAATACTGACACACCAGGATGTAACCCGGTAATAATATTTCATACAGGAAACACAAATCATTTGTACATTATCAATGGAAACTCAAAAGCATTTTCTAAAATATCTACATGTAGTCTGATTTATACAGAAAGACATAATGAAAAAAACAAGAATAAAGTTTGTGCATTAATGTACTGCATCTAATGATCCTCTAACAGCTGTTTGTCCTCGCTGGCACCACTAACGCTCCTGATTTCATTCTCAAACTCCATGTTCATCTTGTTTTGCTTTAGCGGGTCTTCAGCTCCCGGTTTAGAATGCCACGACAAGGACAAACTGGCCGGATTTTGGGCCGACGTGGTATTCCTCATGCGCCTCTTCCCATTGCGACATCTCGCTCTGCTGCACAGCAGGTAAAAGACTTCGATGATGTTAAGCAGCAGGGACACACATGCAACAACCAGCATGAAGATGATGAAGATGGTCTTTTCTGTCGGACGTGACATGAAGCACTCGACAGTGTGGGGACACGGGCTTTTCGAGCATGCAAACTCAGGCACCATGATGAAGCCGTACAGGTAGTACTGTCCTACGATGAAAGCAAGTTCTAAGATGATCTTGAAGAACAGCTGGGTAAGATAGCTGCCCAACAGGTTGCCCTTGATTTTCACGTGTCCCTCGTCATCTGTATATTTGGGTGCTTTTAGCGTTCCCTTTTCATGCTGTTGTTTCATTCTCTCTCTCAGTTTGTTCTCCTGGTGGATGACCTGGATAGCATGACCCAGGTACAGTAACGTCGGCGTGGACACAAAGATGATCTGCATGACCCAGAAGCGAATGTGAGAGATGGGGAACTTCCAGTCATAGCAGACATTCTCACAACCGGGTTGTAATGTATTGCACACGAGACTTGACTGCTCATCTCCCCATACGCTCTCAGCTCCAGCACCAAGAACCAGGATCCTGAAGATGAACAGGACGCTCATCCAGATCTTACCGATGACTGTGGAATGGGACTGCACCTTGTCCAGTAATGTGGATAGAAAGCCCCAGTCTCCCATTTCCTTCAGCGATCAGACTTCCCTAGATTGCAGGAAACGGAAATAATAAGAATCTCTTTCATCCTTAGTTAAGTTTAATCTTTACACACCTACTCGCAATAATTAACCCGTATCAGCTTGGTATTTTAATATGAACTAAAGGTAACCTGACTCTCTTTGGCAATATTAAAAAAAAAAAAAAAAAAAGATTAATAAGATAACAGTTGTCTATGAAAACAGTTTATATATATATATATATATATATATATATATATAGCAAAAAAGTGAAAGAGTGTACACTATTTATAACGTTTTAAACTCATATCTATGATATGTACAGTATGATTAGATACAGTATGATTATAGAAGGTGTCTATGTTATTCTTTATTTAAATATTCTTTAATGTATTTTATTATTTGTATTAATCAATTGACATTTTAAAAAGTTATTTATACAAACATTGTCTATAAATCAATAATAAATAATATTTTTTATTTAAAAACATAATACATTAAATATTCAGATAAAAATATTAATAATTTAATAATAATAATAATAATAATAATAATAATAATCATAATAACCTATCTTTTCAGCTATCTGAAAACAATAAAGGTCAGTATACATATGTAAACTTCAGCAAAATAAATAAACTTCAACTTGTACAATACAATGTGATTTATATTATTTTAAAGAATTAAATATATCACATAAGAAATTAAATATTCAGTGCAGACATATTATTGTACATAATTCAAAAATCATGAATAATCTCTAATTATGGATTTATATTCCCGTCACTTATACATAAGGCCACTTTTTTTTTAGCAGCAGATGTAAAATATGTCTATAATATTACGTTTCTCTCTCACCTTCACAGACGATACCAGCAGATAAAAACTCCACAGCACAAATAATGGCTCGCCGTGGTTGGACCTTGAGTTTTGTCTTCTAGAGGTTGGCAGTGTTTGTGTAATGTTTTCTTTTTAAATCTGTCTGTCACGTAATCCAGAGATCAGTAAATTCCCCACTCATGGTTAGAATAGTGTATTAATAATTGACAGATTGTGGACCATGCTCTCTACACTGATCGGTTCTCCACTCCTTTTTAACGTCATGGATGTCAGAGTGGGGAAAAAAAATTCATTTTATTATTTTAAAGAACTTTTTATCCATGTTTTCAAAACATAAAACATTGTTAAATTAAATCATGTATAAATATAAAGATAAATCCTCTCTCCAGAAAATCATTACAGAACAAAAAAGCAGTACTATGTACATAAAGGTAAATAAACCATATGGAGGCATGCAGTTCTAGAAAAATAATCAATGTCGGGATGGTGTGATGATGCCAGATGTGAACTTAAGTTGTTTTTACAATCGTGAAGTTGCCTATTTTATAGTAATCATTCATCCTGAAGTGTTTTCTGCATGAATATCACAGTTAAAACAAATTTTTTTTTTAAAGGACAACATTATACTTTTAAAACGGGTATAGTTAAATTAAATGCTGTAGAACGTCTGACTAGCCTCTTGTTCTCTCTCACCTAGAGCCTATCCCAGCAGACTTAGGGCACGAGGAAGGGTACACCCTGGACAGGGTGCCAATCCATCACAAGGCACACACGCATATGCACACTCACACGCTACGGTCCAATTGGGAACGCCAATTAGCCTAATCTGTCTTGTCATGTCTTTGGACTGCGGGAGGAAACCGGAGTACCCGGAGGAAACCCAATAAGCATGGAGAGAACATGCAAACTCCATGCACACAGACCCCCAAGGCAGGAATCGAACTCAGACCCTTGAGGTGCAAAGCGACAGCGGTAACCACTAATATATATACATATTATACAATAATATAATAATATTCTATAATTCTCTTTAATAAGAGCATGTTGGGTTTTAAAGATCAGTTTATTATTATACTTAGATCATATGTAACATGTTTGTTACTATAGAAACAATAACATACTCATGCACTATAAAAAATGAATACAAAATGATACAAAAATGAAATCTAAATCATAATTTAGTTTGCCTTGTTACAATAAGAACACAGGGAAGGTAAAATTACCGCCACACTCAGAAGAGCATTACTTTATCACGAATAAGCTAAATCACATTTTCTTGAGGCGTGCATGACATTTGCCATGTGATTATGTTTAGATGCTATGTTTTGATACCAAAAATAAGGAAATGGTTCTGAGCATTGGAGTTGCCAGGAATACAATTTCAGAAATTCAAATGACAGAAAATCCTGTCACTATTGCTTCCTGTATTTCAGGGTTCAAGTTGTGGACTATGTTTGACTGCAGTCATTTTTGTAATAAATTTATATGTGTAACTGTTTTTTTTTTTTGTATTAATGTATTAATGCAAGTAAGTGCATTAATACAATTGTAAAAGAAAATCAACAACTTCTGATCAATCATACAATATGTGAGAATTCAACAGCATTGTGGAGTAGTAAAATACACTATATAACAATATGATGTATGTGGACACCTGACCATCAATACATTATTTCATTCATTCATTCATTCATTCATTCATTTTCTATAATCCTGTGTTCAGGGTCGCGGGGGACCTGGAGCCTATCCCAGGAGACTTCGGGCACTAGGCGGGGTACACCCTGG
>JAQQZS010000020.1:14578508-14592731 GCA_030068045.1 Platyallabes tihoni | reverse complement strand
GCTAAATAAATAGGCTTTTAGCCTAGACTTAAACACTGAGACTGTGTCTGAGTCCCGAACACTATTTGGAAGACTATTCCATAACTTTAGGGCTTTGAAAGAAAAGGCTCTGCCCCTGCTGTAGTTTTCATAATACGCGGTACTGACAAGCAGCCTGCATCCTTTGATCGTAGTAGGCATAACAGATTTCTTTTTCTAAGAGCTGACCTAATGCTGTAACTAATTACAATTCCTGTTTACTGTTTACCTTCAGCATGGCTACTACAGCAGGACGGTGGTCTTGAAGCTTCTTGAGCGGAAATACAAGCCAGTGGTGAGTGCTATTAAAGTCTTTGTAGTAGTTGGAACAAAACAATTGGGCATGTTCTTATAGTTATGTTTAAAACTTTGTACCCCTCATTTATTTATATGTTTTTTTTTTTTATGTAAACACCTGATTGACGTGGGTCTCAGTATTAAGCAAATACAACTTTAGAAAGACAACAATGTATACCTTTTTTTTCACCATACCATTTTTCATTTATCAAAAATTAAGCCAAAAAAAAAAAGAAATCTCAAGACAGTTGCCAAGGAGTGGACGTCCCATCACATTTACCCCAAGGTCAGATCATGCAATTCAAAACACAAAACAACCCAAGAGCTACATCTCAGACCCAACGGGCCTCAGTGAGCATGTTAAGTGTTAAAAGTCCATGATAGCACAATTAGAAGACTGAAAAAATAGAAGTATTTTTGGTTTTGTTGGAAGGGTGCCATGAGAAAGCCTCTTCTGTCTAAAAAGAAGATAGAAGCACAGCTGAGGTTTGCAAAACTATCTAAAAAATTGTTCCAGCACTTCTGGAACAATGTCCTATGGACAAATGAGATGAAAATGGAGTTGAAAACCAAACAGCATTTCAGCAGAAACACCTCATACCCACTGTCAAGCACAGCCATGGAAGGGTTTTGCAGCCACTGGACCTGGGAACCTTGTAGTCATTGAGATGACCATGAACTTTTCTGTATACCACAATATCCTTGAGGCAGATGTGAGTATATAGGAAAGTAATCAACAAAGGTGCAGTGAAGTGGTCCAGCATGTAACAGAGTCAATGTTACCAGCCTGATGTTCAACAGCTTGTCTCAAAGTACTATTTTGCTATTATCCCACATAAAATTTTATTTATTTATTTATTTATTACATTCTATTTCTTAGATTTAATGTGAGTTACTTGTGGTGTTGGTGGGAAACCACTAAATGTTCACTTCTCCATCCATTCAAATGAGCATTTTTAGGAATTCCATTTACAGTACACGAAGCATCCTGCATATAGTCCCTGCAAACTATATATTATATACTTTACATTATAGTATGTTTATCAGCTGTTTAAAATAGTTTACCTCATGAATCCCACAATAGATTTACACTTAAACCCATATGTGGTTCTTTCCCAAACAGCACAAAATTGGAAGCGCACAATTGTATAGAATGTCTTTCTACACTGCATTACAATTTTTTCTTCACTGGAACTAAGAAGCCCACGTATACTCCAGCATGTCAATACTCCTGTGCACATGATGACATGGTGTGTTAAGGTTGGAGTAAAAGATCTAGATCTCAAGTGACACTGCACAGAAGCCTGACTTCAACTTCACTGAACACCTTCAGCATGAACTGGAACACTTACTGCACCCCAGACCTCCTCGTCTGACAGCAGTGCCTGACATCACTAATGCTCTTGTGGTTCCCATAGCCATTCTCCAAAATGTAGTGGAACGGCTTGAAGGAAGAGAAAGACCAGCGCAACGTAGAACTAAAAACCTTATACTTATATGGGTGTGATGCACAGGTGTCCATATAGTGTATTATCAGCAATTTATGTTTAATTTATAGCAATATATAGCTCCTTACATGACATGATTCCAGCTCTAGTGCATGTAAAATACTGTACATTAACTCTTGTCGATGGTATCAGGTTGGAACAGCGCCATGAGCAACTGAAACAAAACAGAATGCACATGTTATTATTATATGAATGCTTCATTAAATGAAGAATAGTTTTTTCTTTTATTATCATTGACTATTTAAGAGGTCTGTTTCATTGCATTTTGCTGGGAAAGTGACTCTAAATGCACTGACTGGAGAACCTAAAATTTATGAATGCTGCATTTCCATTTCAGATTGCTGCAGCACTTCAGCAGTGCATTTATTACTTGGAATGCTGTGATGCCGTCAGAGAGGGAACCTTGGAGATCACACATGCTATGGAGCACCAACAGATTGGTATGACTTTGGATTCTTGGAAAGATAAAAAAAAAAAAAGAAAACAAAAGTTGATAAGTAACCTTGATGTACACCGGTAATATATATATTTTTAAAGAATTTATTCACTGTTAGGAGTTAAATTTTTTTGATAACTAGTAACACTGGATGGTAGTTCATAAACGTAGAATGTCTGGAGTCTCTTGAAGGAAGCAGCTAATGTTTTACCCGGTTTCAGAGTTTAAACCTTAAAAAGAGCCATGCAAGGGAAAATAACTAAATCTTACGAAATAACTACGTCAACATAGAATAAATCACTTGGTCAGCATTTTATAATGTGCTGGTGGTTCAAAGTATCATACTGTTCGGGAATCTCCTGGATGAAGTTGGATGAACTTTTGGTCAAACTAAATCACTGAACATGTTGGAAATATATTTTTCCTCAGATGTCTACAAAAAATGCAAAAAAGAAGTAAAATGATACTCTATTTTTTAGTTAGCCTTAGTTGCTACTTACAGTGGTGGACAAAAAGTATTAGGACAACATACAGTATGCTATGTATTATTGTTGTCCTTGTGCACAAAACGAGTCACTAATTAGTTTGTGCTTATCTGGCTCAAGAGTTATGCTAATTAGGATGAGATGGTTTAGTTAGTTATTGGATGGACCAAATATGTGGCAGGACTTTTACTTTTTGTGTGTCAGCATGTCTACCGCAAAAATGGTGTAAACTAGGGAATTCTCGACTTCTGTGCGAAATTTCTGTACATGATTTTCATGAAGCAATCAAGCAAGCATGGATTGAGGAAATGACACCAGAGTACTGCAGATGACTTTTTGACTTTGTGTCTAGCCAGACCCAGCATGATTTGAAGAATAAAGGACTACATACTGAACTGTGATTGTTGTGATGCATAAAAGGAATTATTATTTGTATTTTGATTGTCATTGTTTAAAAAAAAATGATCATGAGTATTATCTACCCATTGAAGCAGCACTCTGGCCTTTCAGCTCCAGGGTCGAGGGTTCGATTCCCGCCTCGGGTCTGTGTTAGTGGGGGTTTGCATGTTCTCCTCATGTTTGATGGGCTTCCACAGGGTACTCCAGTTTCCTCCAACCATCCAGAAACATGCAGATTAGGCTTTGACAATAATGTTTTTGCACATTCTGTAAATCCTGTGTAATTTCTATATTTGATATATACTGTACAGTATTTCTATTATAAATTTTGTTTATTTTGAAACTTTTGTACATCTGTACATCTATTTTACATCTACCTTTAGTTTAATGGCAAAATTGTCCGTGTTGTGTGTGTGTGTGTGTGTGTGTGTGTGTGTGTGCTCTGCGATGGATTGTCCGCTGTCCAGGATGTACCCTGCCTCATGCGTAAAGTGTTCTGAGCTTCCTGTGACCATGTACAGAACAAGCAGTATAGAAAATGAATAATTGAATAAATCAATAGATTGAATTTCACTTTTGTCTCAGTATTTTGACCCCCACTGTAGTTGTTTAGCATCTGCTTCTTTGTGTAATTACACCACATTCTGTGGTAAACTACACAAACCTGTACCGTAAAAAAACGGATCGCATGCATGAATACAGTACATCATACATCTACTGCACATTTCCTACGTTTCTCCATTCAGAAATTGGGAGGTTTGAAGGAGAAACGACATGAAGAAAAGTGTTACTGACAAATATTCAAATTGCTCTGGTAAATTATTTTGCATTTGACTGTTTTTTTCCCCTGTTTCCAAAAACCAGGTGTAAAATGGTCTGAAGTGCTAATTAGCAGCAGCTTCTCACTGGCTAGTTTCTCACTGAAATTGACATCATACTGAATTTTTTCATTCATTCATTCATTCATCTTCTATACCGCTTTATCCTTGATCAGGGTCGCGGGGGGCCTGGAGCCTATCCCAGGAGACTTTCGGGCACAATATCTCCTTCTAATCATACACGACTATCTTTATTTGCCTTCTGCCCTGTGCTGAATAAGCAGTCTGGCTCTAAAGTCTGCCTTCGTGTCCCTGTACGAGCAGTTCCTACGCGATCCTACGAGGCTCAGCGCCACTCTATCACGTTCCTGTTGATAACACGGAGGCCATGTGAGTTCAGATGGCTGTACCTCAGAGTATAGTTTATATATTTCTCCACAGTCTGACATTTTTTTTTTCTTTCTTAGAAATACACATTGCAACTGATAGATGCATTTAGAAATCTGTTTGGCACTGTTACGCACTAAAGCAAGAATATCTCTAAGTGGGGAGTGTAGTGTTGATTGTGGAAACTTTGCTTACATTGAGTCCACAGCTGCTGCGTGATAGAACCTTGGTCTTGGCCTTGGTGTAGAGCTGCATGACCCAGAAAGTGCTTTCCATCCAATCACTTTATTTGAAAGGGCCAGTACAGTATAATCTAAAGAGTTCACCATGGTTTATTATTTAACATTCCGCCTCAGCACTGGTGAGTTCTCCTGTTCTGAAGGTGTTGACTTATTCCTATAACAGGTGCACAGTCGAATCACAGGTTTGTATTAATCTGCTTGTCTTAATGTATTATGACACCAAAAGTATGCGAACACCTGACCGATCATTCCCATATGATCTTTTTAGGCACCACTTCCCAGATATGTTTTCCACTTTTTTGGTAAGGCACTTCACTAGATTTTGGAGTGTCCCTGTGGGGATATGTGATCATTCAGCCTCAGAAGCATTAGTAAGAACTTTAATGGTACTGATATTGGGTCTTCGCAAAGATGCTCAATGGGGTTGAGGTCAGAGGTCAGTGCAGAAAGTTCTTTTCTTCCAATCTTACCAAATCATGTCTTCATGGAGCTTGCTTTGTGCACAAGGACACTGTAGTGTTGAAACAGGTTTGTGACTTTTATTGAAAACCCAGTGAAGGGAATCTACTGTATAAGACAACAGCATACGAAGGCATTATGGACATGTGTGTTTCTCAATTTGTGGCAATCATTTAGAGATTTCCAGCCATACCAAGCATAGATTTCCAACCAAGCACTGGGAGAACATGCAAACTCCACAAACACAGACCCTATGCAGGACTAGAACCCTCAACCCTGGAGGTGCGAGGCCACAGTGTCACAGAGGAGATGTTTATTTAATTAGACGTGCCAACAACTCATTTAATTGCACACTCATAAGCTCGTTTAAAAAGATATTTACAATGTCATCTGTTGAATTTTGGAATGAACAAAAACGTTTACGTGTTACCGCGAAGTGCGTGTGATACAGTGAAGGTGTGAAATCACATTTATTAAATATATTTCAATTGCACACTCATACTGTAAGCATGTATTAAATAATATACAGCACCATCTCGTAAATTTTTAGATAAACTAATGATTTTTTCAAGTTCAATAAAAAAAAAAACATTTTATGACATGAGGGTGTTTTCCGTTTAAATTTCAAAGTAGTACATCTTATCTTCCCGTGGGCCGATTGCGATGAAACAAAACCTATATGTTACCTCAAGCTCAGCCAAATGCACCTGTGAAACCCATTAAAATTCATTCAATAGTTTTTTTACGTGATGCTAGCACAAACAAACAGACCGACAATTCCAAAAATCATCTCGATGTGTTCCATTACTCATCTTACGTGCCCTGCAAATTATTTTTCCGCAGATATCGTCAATGTACAGACACTCCAACTTTACAGTTTTATTATATGTACAGTATAGATTTTTCAAAGGAATCAACAATTTACAACAGCTAGATTTCATGATGTCAAGCAACATCACCTCAACCATTTATGAGGTCCGTTATCTCACTATCTCGTTACTGAAATCCTCCTTCACTAAGGATACTAAGACAGTATCTTTGTTTCGGACACCACTTTGACGATGAAAATGTGCATTAATATCTGTGACTTATCTTGCAGGTGGGACTACTGTGACAGCCGTACTGCTGTGACAAATAAATAGAAACACAGAAGAAGTAAGTTTAATGAGCCGTGCTGTTCTGTGTCCTGTGTCTTCAGGATCTGTCCAGAGAAGTAGTTACAGCGCTAAGGAGCTGGAGTACGCTCACTTCGTTCACTCGCTCTGTGTGCTTGGGCGGCTTCTGATGTACACCAATGGGAGGAAGCTTTTCCCCATTAAAGTGAGGAAGAGGAGAGGTCAGTAAGGCATGGCGGACACAAAGTGGTGATTCATGGACGTACCATGGGATCAGAAGTTTAAATCCAATATCTCAGTTGTATCCTGTCGTTATGGATGAATGATTAAATCCGAATGTAACCATTATGGCTATTATATAACTTTGTCTTAAGATTTTGCAGGAAATCTGTGCATGATGTTTACTTTAGTCAGGATTTATCATCCTTTATCTGTTGCAGACCCGGTGACTCTGAGTGACTTGGTGGTTATACTAATCAACATCATGTATCAGCACCCAAACACACATCATTCTGATTTGAATCATGCAGGTGCGCCGTAATGAATCACGTCTCACTCCCTATCTGTGTGTGTGTGTGTGTGAAGATACGTATATTAATTTGAGTTTATGTTTCGTCTCTGTAGAATTATTATCTGAAGAAGTTATTTTTATGGTCCACTGTGAGTAATAAAATGACTCTTTAGGCTGCCCTCCTAGTCTGACGAACAGCTTCCTCAATTTGACTCTGTGGGTTTTATGGCCATTTCATGCCTGTTCGGTTTCGTCAGTACACCTCACCGTCTTCCTCAGAACTAATCAATTCTAGTCATTAAGCAATGATTCATTAGACCTACCTTGTGCTAATCTTTAATGAGCTGAATCAATAACATCCTTGCTGGCTTGACTAAAACTGTATTGATTTCTAAAGTCTCCCTGTCTTGGCACTTTTCCTTCCTTCGGATTTTGCAGCAGGGCAGAAGTTGGTAATTAACCCGAATCCCGGATTATCCGTGTCCCGGTCAAGTGCACATGTTGTTATTTTGCGTTACTTAAAACTTACTGTGAAGCAAAGAACGGTTCTCCAGACCAGAGGTTGTGTAGTGGTGACTAGTAGCAGGAAAGAAAAATGTTGAATGTCTGAAATGATCGGGTTGATTTTATTTCAGTGCACACATTTTCGAACAGGTAGAGCATGACACAGGCTAAGTTTGTAAGGGCTGTGAGTGACCTGAAGCCTTTTAAAAAAAAATTTTTTTTTTACATTGAATTCTCTAGCTCATGTCCAAGTGGACCTGGTGAAAAAAACAATCAGAATTAGTCTGTGTGAATATTGACATACAGTATGTGATGTGCACTGTTGTGTAGACTCGCTCTCCCCTACAACTCTGGTGATGGAGGTCCTGAAGACCCTGTGTGAACGCACAGACTGTGCTGTGGAGTGTATATACCAGATCCCCGTCGTTGAGACCTTGCTAGTCCCCATCCTCACTCTGCTCAAAGGAAAACAGGTCAGCAAAAAGAAGCCACTTCAAATAGTCTTGTCTCGTTTTGGTATCTATATCCATGCTTCTCAATAAAGGTTTGGTGGCATTTTTATTATTATTATTATTTTAGTTTTTTTTTTTTTAACACAGCACTTATAATTTTTTTGGAACTGGTTGTTTAAAGTGCATTACTGTTTTATAAGATTACTCCGAAATGATAAACTCTTTAACATAAATGCACTCCTAGCCTGATATTGTTTTTATAGCAACAGTTAATTCACAAAGACCTTCATGCAGAATGATACACATAATCTAAATCACAAAAAAAAAGCAATAAAAAATAATAATTGATGCCATGAAATGTTTCACTAAGGTGATGTTAAGATTTTTAAATCTCCAGCATCAGCATTTGTAAAGGCTTTTTTTTCTGTTCAAGAGAAGCTGAGATAAGTGTTTACAGCCGCTATAATGTAATTGATCAATGGCTGAACACAATCATGACTTCTTCTTCATTGTCTTTTGGTTGTTCGCTTTCAGGGGTCGCCACAACAAATCATCTGCCTCCATCTAACCCTATCCTCTGCATCCTCTTCTCTCACCCCAACTTCATTTCCTCTCTCACTACATCCATAAATCTCCTCTTTGGTCTTCCTCTAGGGTTAGGGTTAGGGTCCAGTGCTGAGATCCTGGCAGTTCCAGCCTCTACCAATATATTCACAATCTCGCTGCTGAACATGTCCAAACACAATCATGACAATAAAGGAAATAATGAGATGCCCCCCTAAATAAGTTTACCCTGAGTAGGTCATAACACTGTGTTGCGCTATTAAGCGTCAAGGATTTTGTGGGCGGTCTATATTTTATCAGGTTTTATACCTGGCTATTCTACTTGGAAAAAAATCTCCAGGTGATTTTTTTTATTATACTAAAACAAACAAACAATAAAATAACTTTTTTTTTTTTTTTTCAAGTTTTGTTGTGCCTTGGTAACTTATAGTTTCACAATAACTTATGGTCCTAGAGTACCTTATAAACTCTAAAGTAACTTAACTATACAGTATAATAACTTAAAGTCTTATAATAATGTACAGTCTCACAGTAATTTACGGTCTCATAAGACATTAAGATATATTGTTCATCATTAAAAACAAAACAAACACTTGTTTTTAGCCCTAAAACTGTGAGTCTGCATGTACAGTATTCCACAATTTGCCAAAAGGCTTATTTCAATCCGTTTTTTTTTTTTTTTCATTTCACAGGCCAAATTACACTCTCCAGAAAGCAGCCTGACCCACATAGCAGACACTCTTGCGAGAATCGCCACCACCGAACGCGGCTTAGCGCTTTTCCTGTACGAGAGGAAGATTGTCTCTGCTGAGGGTGAAGGGTAAGGAACCCCAATTAAGTTTTACGATGTCTGTTGCCATGTCCACACTCAAACCTCTCAGAGAAAGCAGTGACAATAAAATATGTTCCCAGATTTTCCCCTTAATCTGTAAACACATAATCATTGTCAATCATTATAAAACCTCACTTGCAAAGCTGTGAAGAACCGTACGTTCGGAATATTTGGCACAACTTTTTGCATAATCGTCTGGGTTAGCTCAGTGGTTAAGGCATTAGACTACGGTTCGGAAGGTCCCAGGTTCACCAAGTTGTCCCTGTTCGGCCCTTAAGCACGGCCCTTAACCCTCAACTGCTCAGATGTATAATGGGATAAATTTGCTCTGGATAAGGGCATCTGCCAAATGCCTAAATGTAAACTTGGTTTCAGTATTTCGGCAGCGCATGTGATCGTGCAGTTCACTCAGGCGCTACTGGCTAAAGATCTACGTGCGTGTGAGGAGCTGCAGAACTCAGCCACTGTGAAAGGGGCCTTCATTTTCGTCTGCCGTCAGATGTACAACACGTGCGAGGGCCTGCAGGTGCTGAGACCCTACAGCCTGCATGAATGCATAGCACAGGCATGGAGAAAGGTAACCTTACTAGTGCTCACGCTACCGGTAGCTTGTAGCTTGATGAATGCTTTTTTTTTTTTTGCTTATCTTTGTTGGATGTCTTTCAAAGGCAGGTTTGTTTGCATGGTAGATTATATACAGTAAAGTTAACTTAGTGTACTTAAGTAAATATACTTAAATAAAAGATAAAGATGCTTAGATTAAATGATGTAGGAAGAATGAGTGGTGTCACCGAGTGGTGACAAAAGTTAAATTAAACATTAGTTTGCGGCCAATAACATCCTTTATTTAGCATGAGAGCAAGTGTTCATGTGCCTTATTAAGGTTCTGGGGAGGGTTTCTCATTCCGGAGCATTTTCCCTATAGGCAAGTTCACTTTCAGAGCGAATTCCCACTCCTGTTGCTGGAGCTCTTGCGCCATCGTCCTCCCAGGACCTTCAAAGCATGTGAGATTGTGTCTCTTTATATTTCTCTCTTTGAAATGTTTCCATCTAATAGTTAGAAATTCTTTTTAGATCTCTGAAATGTGGGCAGATGAAAATATGAATCAGTGAGAGAAATATTCACACATACTGTATATTGTGTGACACCCAGATGGATTTTATAAGCAGTACAAGCTTTACATTGCGCATATTAAAATTATGTAGTGATTAATGATGTACATTAAAATTATGAAGTTTCAGTAGTTGGGTTTAGGATGTACCACTAAAAAACTGGACAATTTTTAAAATGATTCATTGGTATGAGCCAAATATATTATTACAATACCACACTTGTTTCTGATTGGTCAAGTGGTATGATTAATAATTTAAAACAGCTAATTATATTTTATTGTAATGTACCCTATAATACACTATTGTTTCTACAGAAACAACGAACATGTGTAAGTTTTCTGCAATGTTTATTTAGCATTAAAGGAATGGGTCACCAGTTTCAGTGCCTTCTAACAGTCAGAGATAAAACTGTATCTAATTTCTTTTTTCAACATGGAAAAGGCTTTGCAGTTTCTAGCTAATGTGACAAGCTGGATTTTTCTAATCTTTTTTTTTTTTTTAAACCAAATTTTCCTTTCATAAGTGTTCCACAACATCAAATGTAACTGACCGGAAAAAAGGATTGCATACTCATTGACAGGTTCATGTAGTCTAATTAAGCAATATCATACAAGAGAGAGTACTGTTGTTCATGAATATCAGCATGGCTGTGATGCGAGTGTAGTCAAGAGACCACAGCCCGAGTGCTGAAGGCATCACATCCGTGCTGATATTCAGCACAACCTCAAGTGTGATATCACTTTTATACAGCAGTTCCACAAACACCATTTATTATCAACAGATTTTAATTTGTTTCTTTGGTCACTTTCATGCCTGACTAAAATAACTAACCACGACTGGCGGAGCTGGCGACCGAGAGTTAGTGTAAATACCAGGGGTGAAAGTAGTTTTAAATTCTTACTAGTACTATGCAGCCCAAAGGTGAAGAGAAGGAACTATAGAGGTGGTGGAGAGTCCTGTAAAATTTAGATTATCAACTACTTTAACTACTGGAGTTAACGACTAAGTATAACTAGAGTTATACATACATATAGCTCCTATAGCTCAATGCTGTTACTGTCTATTATCACAATTCTGTTGCACATCTGTTGTATATTTGAATTAAACACTGATGGATATGCTGACTCTTCAGCATGGCAATTCATTGTATTTACAGCATTTTTATTCAGGTATTACAAGCAGCTAGAAACAGATTACTTGTTTATTGTGAAACTGCAGAGTGGCTTGGGAGGAGATGCTCTTGGACAACTTGCTGAACTTTGCAGCCACTCCGAAAGGTCTGATGCTCCTTCAACAAACCGGAGCCACTCCTGAGTGTGTCGCCTACATGTTCACTAGGTTCACCAAAAAGCTCCAGGTACGGTTTGAACAGTAGGAAACCTTACAATATGATAACTCCATATATGTGCATGCTGATCAATATGTCACAGTATAAAACCATCCATCCATCCATCCATTCGTCCATTCATCCATCCATCCATCTATAACACTTATACTGAAAATGGTCACAGAGGGCCCGGAGCCTCATTTCGGGACCGTAGAGCACAAGTGTGGGGTGCCAACCCATCGCCTGGCTCAAGCAACCAGTCATACGCTGCAGTGAGTTTGCATGTTCACCAGTTTGCTGGTGTCCTCCACCAAATTTGTGGAGTATGAGGACTGGTGTTTCCAGTGTAGGTATATATGGAAATTAAATTAATGAATAAATGTAGGACATTATAGCAAAAAATGTTGTTAGATTGATTACTACTGTGGGATTTATTGATTTATTTATTGCTTTAATCTACATGTACACTATATTGTTTTATAATAGTAGTCTTTATTAGTAGCGTATTCGCTCGTCTACATTTACATCCATATGAACTTGAGTAACATCCAATTCCTAATCCATAGGGTTTAATATGATGTTGGCCCCGCCCCGTCTGCAGCTATAACAGCTTCAACTCTCCTGTGAAGGCGTTCCACAAGGTTTAGCCTAGAAGGGCATTTGTGAGGTCAGACACTGATGTTGGACAAGAAGGCCTGGCCCGCAGTCTCGACTCTAATTCATCCCAAAGGTGTTCTATCGGGTTGAGGTCAGGACTCTGTGCAGGCCTGTCAAGTTCTTCCACACCAAACTCGCTCGTCCATGTCTGTATGGAACTTGATTTGTGCACTGGTATGCAGAGACTGCGAGCCAGGCCTTCATTTCCAACATCAGTGTCTGTCTTCACGAATGCAAGGAAGAGTTGTAGCTGTTATGGCTGCAAAGGGGCGTGGACAAAATCATATTAAACCCTATGGATTAAGAATTGGATGTTACTCAAGTTCATATGCATGTCAAGGCAGGTGAGCAGAATATTTTTGGCAATATAGTATACTGTATGAGTAAGATATTAAAGTGTGAGTGGTTTATCTTTTACATTCTTTATGTTTTTGCGTTTTGTGTTTCTATGGTGTCATATTGTGTACCGCTGCACTTTATAGCTTCAGGATCCATGTGGGTTACTTTCAGATTCTCTGGTTTCTTCCCAATCTCCAAAAAATCTCCATGGTGATTCCGGGATTAGCTGCAGTAATTTGCTCATAAATGTGAATGTGTCTATGTATAGTATGATGTCATGTAATGGACTGGCATCCCATCTGGTGTTCCAGGGGTTGGCTTTGGATCCACTGTAACCCAGACCAGGCTGCTAAGGATGAATATATAATTATGCTTCTGTACTTTATTTGTATTTATTTGATGTTGTGGTCTTCTTTATGCTTCTTCAACCTTGTTGGTGATTTAACCTGGTCTACAATTCCCATATCAGGAAATACCTTTTCACCTTTGAAGGTGTAATAGTACAGCATTATAATTCAACAGATCGTAACTACATAAACATTGAGATTTCCTTATCACGCCTCAGATATCTTTTTCTCCACCATGTCTGTAAATCATTGCATAATACAGAATTCCAGCTTTTCTCACAGTTACACCTACTCCAAGAATTTATTTATTTTTCCTGACTGCATCATGCAGCACTGCCTGAAACTCATGCCGGAAAAGCTATTACTCTTCTTACCAGCATATTATTTCATAACGGTGTGAAAAAGTAACGTGAAATATGATTAGTTAGCAGGAGGCAAACTGTCTGAATCTTTGTTTATGCAGGACGAACCAGTAAATATATTCTGCCACATTGCGACTCACGGTGTTCATATTATGCAAAGCAATAGCCTGGAGCCAAAACAGCTTTTATCTTTTTCTGTTCTCATAATGTACTGTATATCTCTTCTCCTTTTCTCGATCAGGTGAGCAGGTGTGAGAAGTTTGGCTATGGGGTGATGGTAACCCAGGTTGCAGCTACAGCCCCAGGCATTGTTGCTCTGCGCAACTCCGGTAAGTTGCAAAGAGAGCAGATTTTGTACAATCTTATATTCATTCCCCTCTTTATCGTTTCTGTGTATTCTGTAACGAAATGAAAACTTCGTTGCAGCATCTGATCTATCTACGTTGCTAATCTATAAATGTTCCTCCCAGGTTTTATCCAGGCCATAGTGGTGGAGTTGTGGTCATCACTCGAGTGTGGCAGAGAGGACGTGAGAGTCTTCCATCCCAAACCAATCCCAATGGAGCCTATCGACAGGAGCTGCCTCAAAGTACCATCTTTTTATCTCTCTCTCTCTTGCTATTGTTCTCTAGTCTCTGTTGAACCCGATAAACGTTATGACCTTGTTGAACATCCTATTCCGGACTTTATTCCCCTCTGCTGTTAATATAACCTCCAGTCATCCTGGGAAGTGTTTCGACCAGACCTTGGAGTATGACCGTGATGGTTAGTTTTCATTGAGCTACAAGAGTGTTAGTGAGGTCAGGTATTGATGTTGAATAAGGAGGTTTCAGTTCTTCCCGAAAGTGTTCATTGGGGTTAAGGTCAGGGCTCTGTGCCGGACACTCGAATTGTTCTACTCCAACCTTAATGGAGCCGGATTTGTGCACAGGGGCACTGCAATGCTGGAACAGGTTCCGTAACGCTACCGCATAAAAACACATTCTGTACAATTGTGTGATTTCAACTTTTAGAGCAGCAGTTTGAGGGGTGAAAGTCAGTATGTACAGTA
>JAQQZS010000020.1:14561509-14578408 GCA_030068045.1 Platyallabes tihoni | reverse complement strand
GCCCTAAGCCTCCTGGGATAGGCTCCAGGTCCCCGCGACCCTGAATACAGGATAAAGCGGTATAGAAGATGACTGACAGATATTCTGTGCGTTAGTGTTTCATTAAAGCCGCATTGACTTCACAGTTCAGTCACGGTGACTCTCTCAAGGGCCGCAGTATAAAGACTGATCGGTGTACCTAGTGTGATGACATCATGGTGTGCAAAACACTTGATTTTAGACTTTAGAACGATCTTGATGAATTTAACCTGTAGTGTAATATGCATATACAGTGCATCCGGGAAAGTATTCACCGCTCATCACTTTTTCCACATTTTGTTATGTCACAGCCTTATTCTAAAATGGATTACATACATTTTTCCCTCAGAATTCTACACACAACACCCCATAATGACAACATGAAAAAAGTTTTACTTGAGAAAGCACATGTACTGTATTCACAGCCTTTGCCATGAAGCTCAAAATTGAGCTCAGGCACATCCTGTTTCCCCTGATCATCCTTGAGATGTTTCTGCAGCTTAATTGGAGTCCACCTGTGGTAAATTCAGTTGATTGGACATGATTTGGAAAGGCACTGTCAGAGCTCCTGAGGTCCTCTGTGGAGAGAGAAGAACCTTCCAGAAGGACAACCATCTCTGCAGCAATCCACCAATCAGGCCTACAGTATATGGTAGAGTGGCAAGAGAGTCTCATCAGAACTGAGAATTTTGTTTCTCATGGTCTGAGAGTCCTTCAGGGGCCTTTTGGCAAACTCCAGACGGGCTGCCATGTGCCTTTTACTAAGGAGTGGCTTCCGTCTGGCCACTATACCATATAGGCCTGATTGGTGGAGTGCTGCAGAGATGGTTGTCCTTCTAGAAGGTTCTCCTCTCTCCACAGAGGACCTCTGGAGCTCAGACAGAGTGACCATCGGGTCACTGGTCCTGGTGGTTTTGAACTTCTTCCACTTATGGATGATGGAGGTCACTGTGCTCATTGGGAGCTTCAAAGCAGCAGAAATATTTCTGTAACCTTCCCCAGATTTGTGCCTCGAGACAATCCTGCTGCAGAAAGATCTCAAGGATGATCAGGGGAAACAGGATGCGTCTGAGCTCAATTTCTCAAGTAACCTTCTTTTCATGTTGTCCTTATGACACAAAATGTGGAAAAAGTGATGTGCTGTGAATTCTTTCCGGATGCACTGTAACGTCATATATTGCACGGTTTCATTTCCTCTTAATTCACTGCTTGTGCTTGTATGGGCTATTTGAGTTATATGGTAATAGGAAAGGTAACCCATTTGTAGTGAATTGTAGTGTAAAAGACAGAGTTTATATTTTAAAGATGCATGGTTCAAAGACCCTTACTGCTCGTACCCATTAGCGGGTAACATTAATGACGCATCACAGCATTGCAGCAGGACATTAAACGGGTCTGCAGAATTCCAGCTGTTCTTTTCTGAAGCTGGGAGTGACCTGAATTTAAACTCATTTTGATTAATATATATATTTTTTGTGTGTTTATATGTGTTTTGTAGTCTTTCTTAACACTGGTGAACCTGCTGTCTTCTCAACATGCTGTGTTGGAGCTCCTGGGACATCAGGCGCTGCCCAACAAGACAGAGTACAGCCTGAGAGAAATGCCCACCTCCATTATTGTGAGTGTAACACGCATACACATGCACAAGCAACACTAGTATAAAATGCTTTGATTCTGACTTTAAAACCTAAAGGAACAGCTTTACTCTGATCCTTACAGAGCGCTGACACTTACATAAATGTTAAATAAATGTCTGCGGAATAGTTCACCATATCATCAATTACGCATGTTTTAATCTGCTTATGGGGCCATATAAGTCCCTATGCGAGTTGTTATAGAATGACAATCCATCAGAATGAGGACCTGAAATGTCAAGCTGGAAATAGAAAATGAGTTCATACATTTTTTTAAATTATTTTTTTTAATGGAATAACATCACAATAGCAGATGTTTTATTTAGGTTATTTGTTCACACACACACACTACAACACACAATATTTTTGGCTGCTAGTTTAATTTGCAAACATTAATCCCACAAAGTAAATGATGACATTTTAATGACAAAATTAGCATAGGGTGTGTAAGCTGTAAATTTAATTTAGGCATGCAATCCATCTTTTTTTTGTTGCGTCGCTCAGGCAAGTCCCAGAGAGGAAATGAAACCTTTGTAAGTTTGAAAGTGAACATTGCAGGGCTAAAAAAATCGTCAAAAGTGAAGCACAGTGATAGATTTAAGTTCGGTTATAGTTAACAACTGTTTATTAATAGTCAATTAAAACATTGAATAAATAATGCAGCATTTTTTCACGACTAAAAAACACCACCGTATTTTGCTATGCCTTTTCCAACTATTAACTATTATTATTATTATTATTATTATTATTATTTATTTGTTTATTTATTTATTTTTAATTTTTTATTCAGACTGTTTTTGGTAGACGATAGGGATAGTGCTTATTAATTTCTCTTTTAGGGTTTCTCTAGGTTTGGATGCATCAGTGTGTTAGCAAAGCACAAAGCCTGAGTGTAAACAATTATTACTCAGAATAAAGTAGACTGATTTGTGTCTCAAACAAACAATTCAAATTATAATGAAGATCCTTTAAATTATAGTCTCCTGAACTATTCACTCCCTGACTACTTTTCAGATACAGTACAGTATATGACTTATGGTAGTAAAATTATCAGCATTCTGCACAATCCTGCAGTTTGTTGTCTTGCCATAAGAGGGCAGGCTTTGACCAAAGATAAGTTGTGCACCCCTGAACTCCAGCATCATCCTCATCATCCTCATCTGCCTTTTTCTTCTCTTCTCTCAGGATGTGATGGACCGCCTCGTCATTATCAACTCTGATGCCAAAATCCACTCCCTGTTCAACTACGAGCAGTCACACACATTTGGCCTTAGGTACGATCGATAATTCCCTCCCAGCTTCTTCTCTCTCTCTTATTCTCATTCTTTCTCTCCCTCTCTTTCTCTCTCTCTCTTATTCTCATTCTTTCTCTTCCTCTCTCTCTCTCTCTCTCTGAATGGAGAGAGTACAAAAGAACAGCACCCCCATTTAGTTACGGCAGCGCCATTTAGTTAACATTATCTGATTAGCCCTTTTCGCTCCATTTATTCTCCAGCTCTTTAGATCAATGAGCCTGATTTATCTCTCAGTCTTTGCTATGCTATGATTATGTCAGATAACGGGATTCCACATTAAGACGATCAGCGTTAGGAAAGGCTGTAAAACTGACCTGTGTTGATTTAACGGAAAGTTGAGAAAAACCTATTTCCTTGGAGTGTCTGCTGCTGCTAAAGCTCATCCGTCTTTGGCTGCAGATCTAATTAGAGCTGGAGCAGAAGTTATTTATATCAATAAAGAGTGTATTAATGTTTTATCATATACCATATACCATGGTCTTCCACATTTATTGCCTCATAAACCATAGCTATGGGTGTCTACAGACTCAAATCATTTAGAGGTACAGCATGTTGCACCTACGCATTTCTAAAAGTGATTAAACTCAGTGACTGGGCACGAGCGGCTTCACCGCGGTGGGCAGAATCCTCGTGGCCCCTTTTTTCCCATGCACCCTCTTTTTCCAGCCTCCTACAGCGAGGCACATGGCACTTCTGGAAAGTGTTAATTTGACAGCAAGGGTGTTATGTTCTGAGATCGGAGTTCCTTTGCTGGGTGAGATGTTTAATGAATGGTGTGGGCGTGATGTGATGTGTTGTGCTATTGTTTGCTTTTGTGCTTTTTGAAACGTTATTGCTTAACTTGCAATCCGGCCGTCTTTAATTGAGAATCCTTCGAAATCTTGTCCGTGTTCATTTCAAACAGTAGTAGTGCGATTTCCAACTACATATTTTTGCACTACTGATCATGGCACAGCATAGCATCCTCATGAGCTGTTATTTCCCCCAAAGGGCTGTTATTACTTTTGCAAGAGGTGGTGTATATCTCTCCAGAAGCAGTGCTTAGTATCATGAAAGTGGTATCCTGAGAATCCCAGATGGAGAGTTCATCCAGCCTACGTGGAATGTTAAACCTTCCCTCAAGAATGATGAGTCTCTCAGAAGTAGAGAGAGGTACTTTTGAGTTATCCCAAGAGTTGTAGCCACCTAAAAACCCTTTAGCTAGCCAACACAAATAAAAATATTCAATAACCACCCTGGCCGTCTCAAAATAAGTGTGGTACTACTATGGAGGGGGTGGTTAACCACGGTTTAGCCTGCACAATACAGGGCTTAGCCACCAGAGAAGGACTGTGTTTAGCCATGCTAAAGGAATTGTTAGCCTCTGCAGAAAGAGTTGACTTGACTTGACTTGGCCTAACCTACAGTAACCAACGCTGTTCAGCCTGCCAGAACAATTCTTGAGTTCTCATTAGATGAATTGTTCATCAGGAAGTAATATTTGGCCAACCCAAAAAAGGGTTGACCTGTGGTCGACCCACCCAAGGAGAATACAACCACTCCAGAAGGTGTGTTAAAAAACAACCATGACTTATGCTTACCCAAGACTTTATGTCTCAGTAAAGGAGTGTAACAACAGGGAGGTAAGCTACCTTCCTCAGAATGAAGATAACACAGAACGGGATGAGTCTTCCCCAGAAGAATGATTTAGCTTCCCATGAATGATTGAAGATAATCCAGATGAGGGATTAAGCCTTCCCAGAATGTGAAGGTTTTTGCTTTTGAATTCTCCAGAACAAGGATAACTCAGCCTCCTACAGTATAAGGAGTCTTTACCTGAAGACGTGTTTACCTCTGAGAAGGAGTGTTTGGCTTCTTGAGTAAAAAGTGATGTTAGACACCTAGTAAGAGGTTTACAGCCACCCCAGAAGCAGTGCAGAGTATCTCAAATACTGTAGGTTTAAGAAGGAGGTTGTAGTTTTAGTGCTTTGGGTTTTAGGACTGGTCAGAACCAGAGTATAGGGGTAGGTAATCCTGAAAATTTATTATTATTATAAGTATTAGTAGTATAATTTGTGCAATGCCATCCATCCATCCATCTAGGAACCTCTGTAGTCCGGCTAGGGACCGTAGAGGCCAATGGTGACCGTAGAGACCATTGTATTTATTCCCATTTTATGACAATTTGGGCAATACTTCCTTATTTCTGACAAGGAGTCAAAAATAATTTGGACTGTTTGCACCAAGATCCAAGTTCCACTGCTCATATATTCCATTGTATATGTTGATATATTTATATTTCAGTGCAGTTATCTTTTGTTTATTCCTACATTTTCTTTATTGCTGCTGGTCTCTGCGAGCTATCAGACAAATTTAATTTTATCGCTACAGTGACAATAAAGTCTCTTTTTCTCTTTATCTTATCGCAATCCAGAAGGAGTGTTTAGGTTTTAAGCCTAGTTTCTTAGCTTAGCTTCATGAAAGAGATGGTAGAATCCTGAGAATAAGTGTGTATCAAGTCAGGAATCTGTCTTAACCTTTCAAAAAAAGTTAGCATGTCTATTTATTGGCTGCATTTGTTAAGTCTTTGAATGCAGAGATACAGGATATCATCGCTTCGTCTTGTCACATATTCACACAGCCAAAACAATGCATGAATGCTCTTCCTTATCTTTTAAAATAATCCAGATAACTGTAATTTGAAACATGAATACAGTCACACATAAGGAAGCTGTAGGCTGGTAAAGGGCTCGCAGGGTTGGATCCCACCCATCACGTCTGACTCAGTGACTGAATGTGTCATTACACTGGAGGTGTCGGGTCTAAATCCGCCTCGCAGATATTCATCATCACTCACAGCAATATACTTTTCCCTCCCACACATCAACATAACATTCCTCTGTAAGGAGTGAATGTAAAAACAGGTTGTTTGCTGAGTTTCTTATATTGAGCATTAGTAAGACTTAAAGGAGGTTTAAGCTATTAAGGACAAGGGCTATCAAAGGGCATATAACCTGTCTGATTATGCAGCTTATATGAAAGACATCAAAACATTCACACCTGCAGAAAGCTTTTAGTTTATCATTTAAAATGCATCAATTCAACATTTTGAATCGAGAGGAGGTTCATTCACTCATTTCTCTCACACTATCAATTGAATTTATGAGGAATATGTGGCAAGAAAGTGAATCTGATATTTAGATTTGAAAAGATAGATAGCTCAAAGCAAATAATGAGGATGAGTTAAATCAATACATGTTAAACAAAGACATCAAAGGACTAGTTCACACCGCTTTCATTCTGATGCAAGTTTACTAAGATAAAATAACCCATGCTCATTTGCACGTACAAGGGAGTAAATGCGTATGCAAAAGTAAACAAGTTCCGGATAATTTCCAATAAGTAATTACATTACATGCTGAGTCTGCTGTGTGTTCCTTAAAGCCAGGCTAACTACTAAAGAAAATGTCAAACTGACTCAGAATTTCGCTACATGCACACACTTTAAACTCACTGGCCACTTTATTTGGTACATTTGTTCAACTGTTCTTTTAATCAAATATCTAAATAACCAATCCAATGACAGCAACTCAGTGCATTAAGGCATGTACAGTAGACATGGTCAAGACAATCTGTTCAAACCGAGCATCAGAATGGGGAAGAAAGGTGATTTAAGTGACTTTGAACAAGCCATAGTTGTTGCTGCCAGACGGGATGGTCTGACTGTTAGTGAAACTGCTGGTCTACTGGGATTTTCACACACAACCATATCTAGGGTTTACAAAGGATGGTCTCGAAAAGAGAAGATATCCAGTGAGCAGTAGGTCTCTGGGTAAAAATGCCTTGTTGATGCCAGAGGAGAATGGCCAGACTGGTTCGAGCTGATAGAAAGGCAACGGTAACTCAAATAACAACTCGTTAAAACAACTGATTTATACCAAAGAGCATCTCTGAAGGCACAACACATCAAACAGCAGCAGAAGACCACACCAGGTGCCACTCCTGTCAGCTAAGAACTGGAAACTGAGGCTACAGTATGTATAGCCTCACCAAAATTGGACATTAGAAGATTAGAAAAATGTTGCCTGGTCTTATGAGCCTCGCATTCTATTGCAACATTTGCATGGTAGGGTCACAATTTGGTGTAAACAACATGAAAGAATAGATCTAAACTAGGTGCAATATGGTGTAATGGTGTGGTGCAAATTTTTACGTGGCACACTTTGGGCTCTTTAGTACCAACTGAACCATGTTTAAATGTTGAAACCTCCCTGAGTATTGTTGTTGATCATGTCCATCACTTTATGATCACAGTGTACCCATCATACCCATGATGACAACTTCCTTCAGGATAACTTCCTGCCATTTCACAAAGCTAAAATCATCTCAAACTGGTCTCTTGAACATGCCAATGCATTCACTGTACTCCAAAGGCCTCCACGTGTACCAGATCTCAATCCAATAGAGCACCTTTGGAATGAGAGATTTGCATCATGGATGCGCAGCCGAGAAATCTGCTGCAACTGTATGATGCCGTTATGTCAGTATGGGTCAGAATCGCTAAGGAAAGTTTTCAACACCTTATTGAATCTATGCCGTGAAGAATTAAGGCAGTAAAAGGGATCCAACCCAGTACTAGCAAGGTGTACTTAAAGAGTTATAACAAGTTTATAATCATTATAATGCTGGTTAAAGGCTGCAAAATAAGTGGAAAACCCAATGCAAAATAAATGAGTGTATGTTCTGATGTACTCTGACTCACAATCTATTTAAGTGCTGTTGGCACTGTTAATAAAAGGTAGGGCATATAAATAAAATCTAAGAAACCTGAATTTGGCACATTTATGTACCATTTCTCTAAACTGCATATTCATCAGGGGCAAAAAAAAAAAATGTGTAAGAAAGAACAGCCCGTTATGAACTTCATTAGAAAATCAATTTGCACATTTTTGGGAAAATGTGGATATGTTTTATGTATGCACACCTTTATTAAATCAGGACCTTAGTGTTATGAGTATGAAATTTCTTTACACAATATATATTCACTTGGAGTCTACTGAAACCTTCATGTTTTGTATATTTAATAGTATATTAATTAATTTATTAATTTCTTTGAATTAGTTTTTCTGTTTGTTCAGGTATGAATTTATTTTTTTGTTTCAAGGTTCTATAGTAGAGTAGTGCTGAAGATATGGTGTTCCACAGAGATCCATCTTTCTGAAAAACATTGCGTACAGAAAAGTGAGTGGCACAAACGTTTGCGGATTTCTGTGTCATATCAATGAAAAAGTCATTACCTAGTAGGAGAGAGGGATATTGCTTTGTTCACTACTCAGGTCCAGTAGCATCTGTTTGACGTTATAATTATATGAATGACAAAAAAGCTGATATATTAAGAGCAAAAATAAATATCTTAACATAGAGGTTACTGCACCTGCCCTCATGCCTATGGCCACGTCACAGCCGTGCTGATATTCAGCACAACAGCATGACCTCATTTTGGTCTGTCAAAGCATATCCTTCCACTACTGGCAGAACTAAAGGAACAAGACTGGCTGGTGACCGACAGTTAGCAACGGATGGTTAGTGCAATTAACAGGGGTGAAAGTAGTTTTAAATTTGTACCGGTAGCCAAAAGGTAAGGATAGTAAACCATAGAGGTGGTTGACCGTCCTGATAAACTGACGAGATTTATTTATTTTACACATATTCTGCTTTAGAATATCAGATCAGAACCGTGTTCCAGGGTTGGATCACAAATAACGTTAAACGGAAAGCTATGTAGGGGTGAAAGTTAGCATCCCTTGTTCCACCCAGCAGGGAGTGCTTTAGATCCTGCGTTAGAGAGGGACTTGGGATTCAGACATAGGTTCGAAAATAGTTAGCTTTGCAGCAATGAATTTAAACATGGACATGATGTTACCAGTTGTGTTTTCTCGCTGAAAGTGCGTTCATGATTGGTTTTGAATGTTGGTTTTGGCAGGCGGCTCTTTCCAATACTGCGGAATAATACATATAGTTAAACATCCCAGTGCTGTTCCTGTCTATTATCATCACTTATGGAATGCCTCCTGGCCAATCAGATTGCTTGGTCAGAACTAACTGTATGTATGTATGTATGTATGTATGTATGTATATATGCTATATTCATGCTTTAATTTGCAGGATTTTGCTTTGATTCACCATTACTCATTGAGGATGTGGAGAATCCTCTCCAATCAAGCTTTAGTACCATCGTTAGAATCCATTAAAGAGAGAAATCAGAGTCTCATCACGGTTACACCAGCTCAGTCCTGCACCCTCCACCCAGCTACACATGCGCGCGCGCACACACACACACACACACACACACACACACACTCTCCAATACTTTCCACTTACAGTATATATAAAAAAAAAAACATCCTCCAAACAAAAGTCCAGGCTTTTATCATGTCACTGATCTACCACTTATGTGTATCAGTTTGATGAACAAAGCACAGTTGTACAGTAAGTACTACTTTGGCTTTGATTTGTATCTCTAAAACCCCACAACGGTCTTGTTTTTGCAAAGTTTAAGCAGCGATATGACCCTAAAGACGAACACACGCATTTCTATTGAATTGATCAACGTCTCCCTTATTTCCTCCTTTAGACTTCTGAGTGCAGTGTGCTGTAACCTGGACTCCCTCCTGCTCCTGGAGTCTCAGTATAAACTTTCAGACGTCCTTATTCAGTGTCAGAAGGACAACGTTATCGAATCTTCACCGGGCCAAGAGTACGTGCTGCATCCCTACACAGCGAATCATGTCTTATCCAATGTTCCTTTTTTTTTTTTTTTTTTTTTTTACAGATGTAGTCAATAGGCAAAAATGCATTTAAAGGTTAAATGACTAAACTTCTTCAATTTGGAGGTCATCGTGGCCAACACAAAAAAAGAAGCTTGCATATTTTATCGCATAATCATATAATGGAAGCCAGTGCTAACTGGAAACTTGGTAGTGTAAGTTCATTAGAAATGGGCTTGTTTACACTTTATGACGTACCGCGTTCTATTGAAATGGACCAAAGCTCATGACATGGGTAAGGAAAAGTTAACTTCTTAGCTGGAACTAATTCTTTTGTCAGCACGTAGCACACGAGCATCTGACGGATCTGTCAGTTAAGACTTTCTTGAACTTTAGCCACATTAGATTGGAAATCCCAGTGCAAAACTACAGAAGCAAGCTTCAAGCTGGTGTAAGGAATGATTTCTGACCAGAAGTTTCCTTTAGTTGAATTGAATTGTCCAAATATAGTGGATTTGTTACTAATGTCAGTGACTTGTGCCTAATTGAAGGTTTTATTTCCTTTATTTATTTCCTGTCATGGACACAAAGTAAAGGTGTCCGTTAATACTAACCAGATGTTACACCATTTATAAGATAATGCATAATGTTTCCCCTGTACTTTTCTGCAGTGAGTTTATCGTTGATGGCCTGTCTGTTGAGAGAAACCACCTCTTGGTTCGGATGAATGTGATCGGTGGCCCGACTGAAAGGAGTCTTCCTCCGAGAGCACTAGAGAAGGTTAGAGTGCTCATTTCTTCTAATATAAGCTAAATTGGATGTTAAACCATACACCAATTGATACTTTTTTCTCCCGTTTTCTGTTTATTCACTCGGTTTCCTAATTTGATCCATGGCAGTGGTTTTACTTGTATTTAACTGTTGTGCATTTCACTTTCAGGGGAATGAACCATACCCATGGCTGCTCTTCTCATCTTACCCTGTGCCCTCGTGTTATACCCTCGAAATGCCAAAGGCCGCCTGGACAAAGCAAGGTATGATCTTAGCCTCCTTATAGACCTGGACTGCATTTTCCTCTTTGGTTCAAAAACTATAACTGCGAATAAAGACCTTCACATCAACACTAAGAAATTAGTTAAATATGAGCTCAGTGAGCATGGCATGGTTGTTGGTGCTAGATGGACTGGTTTGAATATTTAACATGACCTCTGATCTGTTGGGATTTCCACACACAACAGTCTTAAGCATACAGTAGGGTTCCACTTCCACCATCATGAGACGAATACCTTTCCACACAGTTTTCCACTCACTGCTATATATATAAATAAAGGTTTCTTTACCAAGGTTTGTTAGGAGGAAATGGGCCCTAGTCAGCTCCTTCAGGTTTAAGAAATCCAGCTGCCAAGTTCTTGATTCAAATTCTTACCACAAAGGAATAATACATGTGAAATGCCTTCTGAGACTGAGAAAAGTACAAAATAAATATGAAAAGTTATGTTTTGTTTTCAAAATGTGCATGACTTGAGGTATTGCATAAAACTAGTATTACTGCCAAAGATTAATGTATGTAATTTATGCAAGAACATAATCGGCCATATTTCAAACTGCCATCCTGAGTGAACTTCTACTATGATTAAAAAGCGTTTAGTGCCACTTTACGTATATTTTCTTTGCAGAAACTGTTGCAATTTGCTCAAAAGCTTTTATTTATTTATTTATTTTTAAAACTTCGTGTCAGCATTGTTTCTCCCTCAACAAAGTATAATAAACCCTAGTCATTTTGGAAATGCTCATGAAAAATTTGCATATTATTAAAACTTGCATTTTTCTTAACCACATTTATTTTAAGGGGATTTGTCATATTATATAAATTGCTTTATCTAAATAAATATTTTTGTCAGCGTGTAAACATTCAGTCATTAAAATAGACGTTTATTATGGTCCTTTGAGGTTAAATATAAGCCGAATACATCTTTGCGAGCAGGCATATTTCAGCAGACTAGCTGGGGTCAGATCAAAAGGACAAGAGCCCCATCGGTGTATTTATTGTGATTACAATTCACCTCACAACCATCTGAGAGCTTAATCCTCCATCCTGGGATTCAAATGGGGCTTTAAAATAATCACCAAGTTCAGACTCATAATTGCTAAGTTGTCACTTTTAATTCTCTGGTAAGCTTTGTTTAATTGGTATTAAATCCTGATAAAGGAATAAAACCAGCCATGCATTTGATATGGCTCTGTGGAGTCACATTCATATATTAATGTCAATTTTTCTCCCCTTTGAAAAGGGAAACATTACACTAATTTAAAATGATTGAATGAAGGTAGGTGTATCATCATCTCCGAGTTAGATATCCAAAGGATTGTGTTTATTTATACAGAGATTGTAGTAATATATATTTACTGAAATATTGCAATATGTTGAGCTTCAACTGTTATATACTGTCAGGTCACCACATTTTAAAGTAAAAGCTGTCACAACATCACATGACCTAAGATCTGTGAAGCAAACCGGCTCCTGAGCATAATGACCCCGATTTATTCGGTTTGTCTGGCAAAATATTTGTAAGGCAAAGAGCATGGAATTTCTAGTCTTATCAAAGGTCACACTCAGTTTATTAAGTGTAGACTCGTACACCTCCTAAGCCAAGATGATTTTTTGAAATTCATGAATATCTGAAGAAAAAAAAAAGCATGTTTCATGTTGTTTGTGTTTCTCTATAGACTGTGAGGTCTGCGCTTTCCTGACATCTTCTAAAAATGGAGAGAGAGATGAAAACTGGATGGACAGCTGCAGGAGACACTTGTGCAAGGCCCTTATCACTAAATCCAGCGTCCTTACAGGAAGCGGTAAGCAGTGACATCTACGCACTGAGGATACATACTTAAGCAGCATGGGGTTAACGGCTCAGACAGAAATCACAAACTGTATAAATAATCCAGGTCAAACCAGGACTTTAGATTGTGCAGAATAACGGAACACAGCTATGAGATTAAAAAGTACGGGAAAAAAGTTTTACTAGTCCTTGGATACCATCAAAGTAGACAGATTTCTCAGTGCGCCTGCCTGCTTTTAGTCAGAAACTCTGGCCTCATTCTACCCATTGCACCACTTGCACATTACAGGAGCTCAGCTGGGAGTTGTTCCCACATCCACTGTATAGTCCTGACCTCACTTCAAGCCATTTCCACATGTTTGAGGCCATTAAAGGGGTTCAGAAGTAAAGCAGGCAGTCTGATCATAGCTCTGGTGTACTGAGAAAACTTTCTACCTTGATGGTATCCAAGCACTAGTGAAACACTGTGATAGGTGCATTAGTGTAGAAGGGGATTATATAGAGAAAATAAAGGCAGGTTTTACTCTTATAACCGTGTTCTGTTATTCTGCACAATCAAAAGTCCCAGTATGACTTGAGCACACCTTGACATTGATTGAGATTTGTCTCCTTGAAATGTACTGTATAACATAAAATACTTGATTTGGTGTCACTGTGATCAAAAACAGTCAACTTTCATAACTTTTTGTCTCATTTGTTTTCGTCTCTCTTTTTCAATCTGCCAGCCGGCTTGTTCCTTGAAAGACAGATTAAATTGTATTTGTCTCTTAAGCTGGATTTAGACTGCACAAACACAGCACGAATCCACACGGTGTTCTGCAGGGCTGTGACCTTGGTCCTGTCTTCTTTATAAATTATACGATTCCCAATGATGATTTCACATGAGTTATGTCCACGACCTGAGATTTCACTTTCTAATGATGTTTAGATCCATATTAGTCCTAGTTTATGAATTTTCAATTTGGTAAATTGTCTTGAAGACAGTACATAGCATTCTCATAAATAGGAACACTTGCATTACAGCACGGTAACACATTACAAAACCTTCATGAGCCATGATTAGTGTTTATATAAAAATTATATTAAAGAGAATTATAATAATAAATGGTGTGCCATTTTCTGTAGTGTTAGCTGATCTTTTGGACAGGGCAGTGCTGCACCTCTCATCATCTCCACCTCACTGCTTCTTCCCACCTGCAGAATACAAAGGTCAGTATTACTGCACATCACCAGTAAGTTACAAGCTCGTTTTTCTTTAGCGCTCAGCCATATTTTTTCTTAAGAGTGTGGTATCTATCTATCTATCTATCTATCTATCTACATAGTTTTTATTATAAGTATGCAGTTTTCGTTTGTCTCTTTGTGATATTTTGAAAACATACAAGGTCAGGTCAATAGCTTAAGTTAAAGTTTATGCGAAGAAAGGCCTCTGTGACTTTGATCCTGGCATGAATGTTGGGTTAGTTTCAGTATTTCAGAAACTGCTAAAGTCTTGAGATTCTCACACACAACACACTTTAGCAAGTTGTGTCTGAGAGTGGAAACGTCTTGTCGATGAGAATGATTGTAGGAAAATGACCAGATCTGGTTGGCGCTGACACGTACAGTAGGCTATAATAACTTATATACTGTACACACTTTTTACAACCGTGTTGAGCAGAAAAGCATCTCACATCACATCTATCAATGGGCACATAGATCCTGACTCTGACCCCAGTTACACTGGGATATGCGAAGACAGAATTTCACTGTGCAGTATATGTGACAAATAAAGGTTAGCTTAAAAACAAAACTTAAAGATAACAGTATATGAAAAATGTATTTGAATAATGTAGAAGCACAAAACATTTTTCAAAACGTATAAAAGATTGGACATTTTCGTAGAGCTTTTAAATAGTGGAAAACTGTAGGAAGAGTTCCCTTTTTCGTAAAAGTTCTGTTTGGCAACACTTTCTAAAAAGGTCATGGTTACAGTAAGCTGAAATCCCATGATGCGATATTACGTATATAAGGCATTGCAATAAATATTTTAAAACTTGTTGCTAGAGACCAATTCAGATTTTTTTTTCCTGAGGTTTAATATGAGGATAATTATAGTAGGTATGACTAAATACAATGCACCAAGCAAGCGGACTGGAGCTGAATTTGAATGTGTTATAATCACGGCTTATTCTGTTAAGAATTTTCAAAAGGCGCTGTAAGCTGCAATGCATAAATATACCATTGTTGTCATGCCTTATAATGTAATCATAACGTATTCATTGGATGTTATATACTGCTCCAAAGAAATTAAGGGAACACTTTGTCCTATATATGTTCGAGTCAAATTGAGACTAATTTTTTTTCCGCTGTATATATCCCACATTTATAGAGCGTGTAAACTAATATGGGTTTGACATGAAGAAGTAGGAATTATTGTTTAGTTTTAATGACCATTTATGCAGCAGATTGTCTACAATATTACAATACTTGTCTTTTCTTTGCTTCTTATTAGTAATACACATTAACTAGGCACATGTCTGAAAATTCACTTAGCCCTGCTTTAAGAAATACTCTCCTGTTATCTGTACCACAGGCTGTTTAAGACTGACTGCATTGAGATAAACATATTTATCTGCGTCATGTCATCATTACAGTTCTGCCATCGTTCTAATATTAATGAGGACAGAGGAGTGGCTTCGTAATCACATCTTAGGGCTCATTTCCTTCTCACCAAGGGCATTTAACCAATTAAGACCATGCTTAGCAGTGATGAATTGCTGTCGCCGGGCTGACTGTAGAATTCGGCGCTGCGCAAAAAGCGCCGAGGATCATCCTGTCAGCCGAGCATTGTTACCGTCTCAGCTATTGAGAGTGGCATGCATGGCTGGCGTAGATAGCACCATAAATGTGCAGTAATTTGTCTTTACTGTGTCTTTTATAGTTGTGGATCACGACATAAAGGCTCGCAGTCTGACGCCCGTGGAACAGCTGGGCATCAGCCTGACTCTCAGGTTGGTATTTCAGCCCCAGGAGGAAAATCTGCTGTTTTCTTCCTGAGCAAGGAGATAATCACAAATTCCTTACAGCAGGCTTGTGCTGTAATACGTTGCCTTTCACCACGTAATTAAACTTATTTGGTCATTTTCTTTTTTTTTTTAAATAAAAAAAGCTGGCCCCCTATCTGGAGAGTGCACAGTTGAGGACACGACTATTCATTACTCTATATTTATACCATAGTGGTGTTAAATTCTCAGTTCTGATTGGTCACAAGGTGTTAAAAACTACAGTTCTATCTCTAATTTATGCTAAATTAATGCTAGTTTATTATGTAATGCTTGTTATATACTAATTCAAATTAATTAAACTAATTTATTTATTTATTAATTCTGGCGGCACATTGCCTTAGTGTCGCCTTGCACCTCCATGGTCCGGGTTCGATTCCCGCCTCTGTGTGCATGGAGTTTACATGTTCTTCCCGTGGGTTTTCTCCAGATACTCTGGTTTCCGGAGTTCAAAGACATGCAGATTAGGCTAATTGGAGTTCCCAATTCCCCATAGTGTGTAAATGAACATGTGTGAGTACCCTGCTATGGATTGGCACCCTGTCCAGGGTGTACCATGCCTTGTGCCCTAAGTCTCCTGGGATAGGCTCCAGCCCAAAAACATGATCAGAGATATTCCCCAACATTAACTGTAACTGTAAATGGATAAATGTTACAAATATGCTGTTCTGAATTGAAAATTGTAATCACGTGCAATCGCTGTAAAATACGAGGAATAAAACATCAGCTTCATGGTGCTAATCTGCTGATTATTGTTCTGTAATGGCAGCCACTGCAGTGATTTACTACAGATGAATATACAGTATAAGATGCACTATTTCATTTAGAACACATGTTGTAGTATTGTTTTTTAAAGCTTAGTGTTATTTTATAGCTTCTAACTTTCAATGTGTATGTCTCTTTAGGTATGGCTCACTGCTGAAGTTAGTGAGAGAGGATTCAGAGCAGGATATCTGTCTTCTTATCAAACACTGTCAGGAGTTTCTGTCTCATCAGCGCATCACAATCCAGTCTGATCTCTGTATCCTTTCTTCTCATGCTTCAGTCTGGGTTACTCTTATATCTATCTAATGTATGACCATCCAAAATGACCATGTGTGCTGATTTTTTTTTCTTTTTTAAAAAAAGGTATGCTACTTTAAGAAGTTAAAGAGAAATTGCTGGATACAGCATGATATCACAATGATTTACAATAAATATATCTTCATATTGTAATATGATTTCCCATATTATGAGAAATCCCATATGTATGAGAGCTGTAAGACAGTGGTGAGATGTGCTGTAGGTGTGACAGAAGAGTTCAAGGTGGAGGTGGGTCTGCA
>JAQQZS010000020.1:14538392-14550122 GCA_030068045.1 Platyallabes tihoni | reverse complement strand
TACACGTACGCCAGACATGAAGTTGGCGTGGAAGAACGCACATTCTCACGTTAATTTCACTGTTAGTAAATCCGACCATGAGCGTGAAAACTGGCGTAAGCAAAGTTTTTGTGCGTACGCAGCGTTGATACATGAGGCCCCAGGTTACTCGCAATCCAAGGTTCCAATGTATTTCATTATGAAATATGTTTCTAAAACCAAGGCTTAGAAAAGTAGCAGGGGAAAAAAAGGAATTAAATAAAAGTTTAAAGATGGCAATTATGGCAGTAAAGTTAAAAAATTAAGTGAGATAAAGTCTGTGGTACAGAGGGCAAGTGCCGCTATGCGAACAGAGCGAGAGTCGGGTCAACCGGAAAGGACACACACCTGAGGAGAATGTGGCTAATTACAGTCTATGTGTTCCTATGAGTTGGAAATAATAAACAGGAAAGCAAAGCAGGAGACCGATGGAGAGCGAGAAAGAGAGGGAGAGAGCGCGCGTTCAGAAATGTGTGATTAATATGTGTGATTTACATAAAAAAGAAAAGTTCATTGGGGAGAACTGGACAATAAGGTCAGCTCACAACATCACACAGACATTAATTAGCCACATTCCCCTCAACTAATCGATTATTATGTTCAATGGCAATTCATTCGGTCATCAGTTTTAGTCAGTTATATTCATCGTACTCTTACCCATAATACTGGGTGAATGTGCTGCAGTGGAATTTAGCCCTTGGTAAGATGTACAGTACTGTATCAGGCCATGAAAAAAACTTTTAAACTCAAAACTTTCACTATCCCTCTAGTCTTTCCGCAGCATGAAGTTTTACATTCAAACTAAAAGTTTTCCATTGATTTTTCTTCTATTCTTCTCAGGTATCTTTTTAAGGCTGCTTTCCATCAGAGAGGAAAATTTTGTGCTTTGTGCCCCTGTAGTCAGAGTCTGAGCATGCTTCAGTCAGTACACGTCCTTTTACTTTACACCCAGGACTGCTTCTACTGCTATCAATTACACAGAAAATTAAACACAATGACGTTACCATGTGTTACATACAAAGTGCATTTTAATGTTTGGAAGAAATATTGTAAATATTAAAAAGCGCTGGGGCGAGCGAAATGCTTTTTAGCAGCAAGCAAGATGGGCTCCGAGTCAGAATAAAAGCTGCATGAGTGCACGAGCGAACCTGGGGAAAGAAAGTGTCTTGAAATTGAGAATCACCTCTATCTAGTTGAGAAGGGCAACTGTGCTTGTTCATGTCTCCTTGAGACTCCAGACGAAGCCAGAGAGGGCTGTATACTCAGTGAGGAGACCGTGCATGCTGGAGAAAGTTTAAAAAAAAAAAAGGGGGGGGGTGGGTGGGGGGGGGGAAGCACACAATGTCTGACACTGCAACACCACTCTAAGAGACAGATTAGAATTTGATTTTGGCTTAGATAATGCTGTTATTCTGCTCTGTGCACTATGTAGTTATACTTAAATATATGTGAATGGGATGAAAATATAAAATCAGTTTAGCTCCTGAACTTATGTTAAATGTTGAAATGTAATGTTTCGAAATGATAAGCTATCCGTTATAATATATAAAACACTTCAGAATGTACATTTATAAGAAAAATAATCTAAAACTGGGAAATGTACAGTATTTACAGTTATCACTCTGAAGTTGGTCATTTTCCTCTAATGGCATGTCCAAAAGTCATTTATTCTTCATAAGAAATGACAGCTTAGTGGTTTACACTGTCTTTTTTTTAACGTCCAGGGTAGAGCTTTGAATCTCTTCTCTGGTCTGTGTGTTTGGAGTTCTCATGTTCTCTGTGTGCTTAGAGGATTTACTTACTTACTTTCATTGGATTTGTCAAATTGCCCATAGTGTATGATTGGGTCTGTGTGAGTGTGTATGCTTGTGCCTTGTAACGAGTTGGTATCTTATCGTGAGCGTACCCCGCCTTGTACGTTAATTTACCTCGGATAGGCTCCAGACCCCATGCGACCGTACGCATGGATGGTAGCTACGGCAATTTATTATTTGTTAAAAATTCTATTGGAATTTATCAGATTATAATTACTGTATGCCCATGAAACAAGTTGGTTCATATTGTTACTTAAAGTATCACAACTGTAGTGTGTTGTCATTCCCTGCAAGAAACAAAAAACTTGCTGACGTCACTTAAGCATATGAACAAAACCTGTTGATTTTGAAGCATTCACTGACAGTGTTATACACATTAACCATAACTGCCAGGTTGCCGGCTTGTCCTGTTAGCAAAAGGTTTCAAGGCATTGCCTCAAGTTCCAGTAATTCCAGAATGACGGATGTTGGTGAGCAGAAGCCAGGGTATGAAACCAGGAAGTCCGTGATACAAATATCGATAATGTCCGAATTGAAAAGCGAAAACGTGATCCGAAGGGGGATGAAGGTCTAAAGTACAGTACTTCTGATGTCTTAAAGAAGGTACAGAGGCGATCTGATTGTGGCCACTACTAGAGAGATACTCCAGCCGTGGATGAAGTTTGTATCATTCTTTTAAGTGCTGGCACATGATTGAAAACTACATGTGTGTTGGCAATGAAGTTGGGGAATTCGTCATGTGGTCTATGTGAAAGCCAGGAATAGATGACCAGATTGGATTAGATTCATTACCTTCGACTAAGACACAGCACTGACCATTGACAGGTGAAGTGAATAAACATTGATTATTTTCATTTCAATGGCCCCTGGAAGTGGGTGTGCTAAATTACGTAGCAAGTAAACATTTTGCCCCAAACGTCAATATGTGTTGATGAATCAGAAAAAAAGGGCATGCATAAGAATTTGAGCGACTTTGATACGGACCAAATTGTGTTGGTCAGACAACTTGGTCAGCTCAGCTCAAAACCTTGTGGGATGTTCCTGGTCTGCACATGTGGAGCGAAGGCTGGCCCGTATAGTCCAATCCAGTAGGTAAACGACTGTAGCTCAAATTGCTAAAAAAAAGTCAATTCTGGTTCTGATAAAAAAGATGTCAAAACACATAGCCCATTGCAGCTTGTTGTGTATATTGTTGTCTCAGACCAGTCAGGGTGCCCGTGCTTACCTGTGTCATTCTATTGATCTCTCTCGCATTCTCTCTCTCTTTCTCTCTCATATGAAGATGTGTATGCATTGGCTGACTCAGTGCTTCTGGAACTACTTGGACTGGCCTGAGATCTGCCACTACGTGACCACGTGCATCATCATGGGCGTCGATTACCAAGTGTACATGTGCATCGCCGTGCTGAAGCACCTACAGCAGGAGATTCTGCAGCACACCCAAACCCAGGATCTGCAGCTCTTCCTCAAGGTGGGACACGCACTATTTATGCATGGGTTTATGCTCAAGCCTAGCCAGCTCGGATTATACTGAAAACGTTTGGAATGAAAATATTAGAATCAGTCAGAAGCTGTTTTTAAAAGCAATCACACTTTAAATAAGGAATGAAGTGCTTGCTGTTATAAGAAAATCATCAACAACAGGGTGGTTGACCTCACGTGGTCTAGATTTTTTTTTTGCCTTGACCCTGAAGTTGATTATATTTCTACTGTATATGTTCAAGGATTACAATTTTTAATAATTTAAGCATGATGTTTTTTTTATTATTATTATTATTCTTTTTTAATAAACAGTAAGTAGGCATCCTGTTTCCCCTGATCATCCTTGAGATGTTTCTGCAGCTTAATTGGAGTCCACCTGTGGTAAATTCAGTTGACACAATCAACATATAGACAGGTGTGTGAAAGGCACACACCTGTCTATACAAGGTCCCACAGTTGACAGTTCATGTCAGAGCACAAACCAAGCATGAAGTCAAAGGAATTGCCTGTAGAACTATAACTAGACTGTAACTATACTTTCGTTCAGATTTGTTTAGTCCAATCCTGAGAGTTCTCATCACATCGTGTGTGTGTATGGAAATGCTCTTAGATTTACTATTAAACATAGCTATGGTTATTACTGCTGACGTTTTGTCATGCAACTTCACTAAGTGTCTCCAGTCATGATTTTTTTTTCTGGTCACATTTCTTCCACAAAGTTGACAGTTCAGCACTTTCCTTATAGGTTTTGATAATGTGTTGAATGGTTCTTAACCCAATGTGAATCATTTCTTTGCTTGATGCAGGCCAGTCATTTGTTTGTTTGTTTTGTGCCAGGCAGTTTATATTTGTTTAGATTTCTTATATCATCAACTATATAAAAATTTGATGATGATGATGACGATGAATATACTAAATTATCATCATCATCATCATCAAATTTATATATATATATACACATACACACACACACACACTTTTTACATTTATTTATTTGTATTCTTTTTCTTGTATTTTCTGTAAAAAAAAAATTATGATTAGTAGTATTACTAATCTAAATATGGAACCCAGAAAATTCACCTACATACCTGCATAACACAACTTTAAATATTAATTCCTTCTCTACATAAATATATAACACTTAATATTAACTTTTGAATGTCTGACTGCATTTAAAATTTTATTTGTCACATACACAACCATACACAGTACGGTTGAATGTCTTACTCTTATCCTTAGAATGTCATTGAATTACACTGCAAATTACATTCTTACACTACAATTCAATTTGATTTCATTTCAGTTTTATTTATATACTGTAGCACTTTTAACAATAGTCATTGACGCAAGGCAGCTTTACAGAATTAAAATGATTGTGGAAATAAGTTTGAAAAGTGTGAGGAAATCTAAAACAATCATAAAAATAGCAACAACAAAAAAATGCACTGGAAATTAGGTAAACAAAATAAAATAAAATAATAAAAATGAAAAAAGTAAAAGTATAAAGTGTAAAAACATATTAAAAATGTAGTCCATGCTGTGGCAGTGTTTTTATGCTGAATATAAATATAAAAGAGCCCTGAAGTGCTAGATAGTTATTTTCTTATGTGCATCAAATAAATGTGTGTGTTTGATTTGAATGAGCCTTATTCCTTCACAGGAGTGTGTTATACAAAGTTCTGCCGGTTCTGTATTCTCTGACCACAGACAATAAAGAAATCATCATGTTTTGCCAAAAAATAAATAAATAAATAAATAAATGTCTGAAAGCAAACACCCAGAAATTCAGAATATAAGAAGCCTACATGCAGTTTGAATCAAAGTCTGGAATGGAAATGACATTTTTGAATTGCTCCTGTCTGAAGCCGAGCGCAGAAGAAGGACATAAGATTCTGGATATCTCAGATGAAACACGAATGAAGCCCATCCTGCGTTCTTGTAAATTCAAAAGCAATTCCCTATCCCTATACGATGAATTTAGCTTTATGAAAACCCTGGCACAGCATATATGAAAAGTTCTGTGCTTCCGGCTTGAGACGCTCTCTCTCTCTCTCTTTCTCTTTGATTTTTTTTTTTGGCTTCTTTATTATTAATAACACCCTTAATGTCTTTGCTTAGTGATTAGGGCTGAAATGCTTCATTTCGATTTTTATGCAATGCAAGCTCTTTCTGTGAGCTCCCCAGGCCCTTTTCTGAAAAGCAACATGAGCTCATTAATCACAAGGAACAACATCTGTACATTGTACTTTTAACACTAATAACCTTCTATTATGGCTTTGTTGTGATGTTTGTTTTGAAGCAGTTATTGTTCAAAAAAGACTTTGTGGTTCTTATGATAATACTTAAGTAACAAAGTCAGATTAGTGAATTTTTTATGTAAATGTAATGGTTTTATTTGTTAAATTGATATTTACCTTAGTGATGTTGAATTGTCAGATTCGTTTGGTTCGACTGTGTTAAATAAGTAACACGCTTGTTATAGTTTCTATGGTAATAAAGTGCACGAGGACTTGCATAGTGATCGCACCAAATAACAATAACAAATTATTATTTTTTATTTATTTATTATTATTTTTTAAGGAAAATAAAACAGCTAATCATTGATGTGGCGAAGGTTTCAATAATAGACATTTGTTTAGCTTTTTGTAAGGAGTCTCCAGTGTCAGCTCTATTCAACAAACAAAAAGCTCTATTTCCACAAATAACCTGAGAACCTTCTTCCTTATTTTAGGTCTTCCTAAATTAAAGAGAGAAGGTTTTTATATTTATTATTCATTCCCCATTACATCCTGTCCTGTCATATTTTATATGTTGCTTATTGTAATACTAGATGTGCCCACAACTTTGTTCATGTGGAATTTAATTACACCCTCATAAGCGCTTTTTTGAAAAATGTACAGTGCCATCTTTTGACTTTTGGAATGAACAAAAATGTTGATGTGTTACCATGAAGTGCGTGTGATACTGTGAAGGTGTGAGGTCGCGTTTATTAAGTAGATTTCAACTGCGCACTCATAAGTGCATAGAAATAATGTACAGCGCCATCTGTTAAATTTTGAGATGAACTAAAGATTTTTTTCAAGATCGATTTTTTTATGTTATAAAGGTGTTTTCCATTTAAATTTCAAAGTAGCATATCTTCTCTTCGATTGCGACGAAACAAAGCCTATGTGTTACCTCAAGCTCTGCCAAATACACCTTTAAACCTTATTCAAATTTGTTCAGTAGTTTTTACGTGATGCATAAAAAAAGTGTTCTATATCCCCCAAATAATTTTTTCATAAATATCTCCAATGTACAGACACGCCAACTTTACAGTTTTATTATATGTATAAATTTTAGATTTATAGACAGTTGTAATGAAACTATAAGGCGTGTGTAATAATTGTATATTATAAATATATGTGATGCTGTATAATTAGACAGACTAAGTGTGAGTAAGGAGCATTGTGCAGAGCTTTTATTTCGCAAACAACATCTAAAGTGAATTTTGACTTAAATTAATTTTGACTAAAATGAAAACCATATGTTAACTAGTGTGGGGCACGACTGATAGATGAATGGCAAGGAATGGCACTTGGAAAGGTGACTAGAGAAACCTTGGTTTATCCATATAGTACTGTACATGTAAACATCACAATCTCGCTGACTCATCACTGTATAACAGGATCCATTATTTAACCATAAAGAGACTGTTATTAATTGTAGGTGCAGCCACAGCTGGCATTTTTATATGTGTATTGAAAGTTACAATATAAAACATTATTGAATTGCGGTTGCAGTTCTACACATAAGCTCAGAATACTGGTTATATCAGTAGTGGTTTTTAATAAGGGTAGAAGAATTGTAGTTGCTGAGTGTTCAAGTCTGAACTCACGAAACTTCAGATTATAATGTTTTATACAGTTATATACAGAGATACTGTATATCCAATACGTGTTTATGCGACTTGAATAAGGATGGACAGATCGGAATTCATGCTACTTTTTGCCACGGCAGCACATTGATTTAATTTCAGCGGTGTGGGACAGTGGGGAAGATGGTCAGTGGAGTGAACGTGTAATCAGTGATTTAGTAAACATTTGCTGCAATTAGACTATCAAAGCAAAACTGGAAGGAACTGGGCAAATTTCACAGAGCGAAGATGTATTGATCTGCACATACGCATCACTTCAGAGGAAAGACTCATCCACATTAGAGTCAAATAAATGTCACTTGTACAGTAATTATGAATGTCAGCCGTTATGACATGCAAATCCCATCTTACCAAAACATCGGAATTGAACAATGTGCCTTGTAATGTGATCATAGCCTTATTGGTGGAATGGAAATAAGAACACAAGCAATTTAGAAAAGTTTGGTTTGAGTGGCTTTTAAGAAATTAAACACTTGGGGACATGTTGATATAGGAAAATAATCAGTCACACAGTGGTAGGAGGTGTCCCAACAGGAAGTGGATTTACTGTTACCAACTCAAACTTTTATAGTTACATTTAACATTGCAACACAAGTTGTTTAGTAGCTACTATACTAGTACAGTAGCTACTTCTTACCAACCATCTCTTGAAGTTACACAGCTCCTCTGTCTTGAATACTTTCCAGTGCCGACACTGTAGACTTCTTCATTCAATTCAGTTCAGTTTAGCTCTATTCACTGCTTTGAACAATTGACATTGGAATAAAGTATATTTACAGGAATAAGAATTCTGGATATGAATTTATAGCTTTCAGTTAATCCCTAATGAACAAGCCGGAGACATTGTTAGGAAGGAAAAACTTCCTGAGATGACCTAAAGAAACCAGGCCTAAAAAGGAAACCTGTCCACATTTGGATGATACCAGATAGCAAGACCATAAATAAACCAATTTAATAACCATTTGCTGTAGGGTCAAATGTGCACATATAACAGGAAGCATTTTAGTTAACATGAAGTCTACCTTGTTAAAGTCGCCACCTGTTCCCTGATGGAGACTTGGGTACAAACTTGTTTGTTGCAATTTTAATCTGTAAGAGTTAACCCCTAGAGGGCGCCACTGCGCCAAAGACTATTTAAGTTTGTAGTTTGTCTTGTGTTAAGTTTAAACTTCATTTCCCATGATGCACCTCGGTCAGGTGATGGAAGCGTACACCTGAACCGAGGAAGAGTAATTATGTTGATTATAAATGGCCTGTTTCAGTTGAATTAACTTGTGTTGCATTAGTTGTCTTAAGGTTTGTGTTGGTGAAGTTTATTTGAGTTTATTTATAGTAGTAAAGTGAAAGTCAAGATTTCTAGTTGCTCTCAGAAAAGAGCTTATGTTTTGTTTTGCTTTGTGACTTAAATAAACCTGATTATTGAACCGTCAGCTCGGCTCCTGCAATGATGCCACGCACACGCCGACACACACCCATTAATCATGACAGTTTCACTAGTGCTTGGACAGAATCCAGGTATAAAGCCATGATTGAATTCCATATCGGATTTATGTCTGAAACGCCGGCCTCCCAGGAACTCCATTAAACATGTGGAAACGGCTTGGAGCGAGACTCTGAAGAGAGCTGTATAAGAAAGTACTTTATTTGTCCCCGTTTACACACTATCACCTTCAATACTGTCCCCTTGCACAGCAATACATCGCTCCCAGCACTACTACCACTTCTGGAATATGTCACGTAGTATTCTATTCGAAGCGGGTCAAGCACCTTCTGCAATTTGCACTGGATCTCTGCAGTAGTGTTGAAACTGTGACCTTTGAGCTAGATCTTCATCTTTGTCCAAAGGAACCAAACTTGGCGAGTATGGTGGGTGCAGAAGTGAGATAATGTTATTCCTGGTGAGAAACTCAAGTGTGAAGAGAGCTCGGTGACAGGATGCATTGTCGTTGTCTAACTTGCTGTCCAACACACATGGTCAGAATAGCACCGGTTGCACAGCTCCCAATGTACACAGTACAATAATGTCTTTTGGCACACTGACTTATGAATGGGCTTCACGCTCCTTAGTTGGACTATAGAGGTTTCTAGATTAATGAATGGATGGATGGATGGAATCTTAACTTTTGATTCCTCTTTGTCACCGACTGCTTTAAAAAACGAAACTGAAAGTGGTTCCCTTTTATTCTTGCTTCCATCCTTGCTAACATTCTTGGGACCTATAGTGCTATGTCTTCACTAAATCTTGCACAAAAACCCAGTAAAATGTAAATTTGCTTTGCTCGACTTTCTAAACAAGTTTTGAACGTCTTCCTTAGCCGCTGTTCGGTTTGTTCACAAGTATGCCGAAAATTTTTGCTATGCTGAGGCAAATTTCTAAGGCAAAAATTTGTGAGGTGGGCCGTTTGTATGCCGAGGTACCACTGTATTATGGTATATTGGTAGCACAGAAAACCTATAGCACATATCATAGAAAAATTTAGTATTATTTCCAATGACAGTAAACACTCATACAAAAAACTAAAAACTCATAATTCTCTGTTAACTTTGCAACTTTTATAAAAACGGTCATTCACTAGTCACTTAGGCTAGTCGCTAACAATTTAATCGACTTCAATCATTATTAGATATTATTAGAGAATATAAAATGAAGGTGAGGTGGGTTGAAGATTGCAAAAGGTGAAAAAAAATCATGTGAAAAAACTTTTCCATTACTGACTGGATAAAAAAAGAGAAATATATTGACTAGCCAACCGCGGCGTTTGGCTTCAAGTGGCAGATGCTTGTGGCGAAGCATGAGGTGAAAGATAACTTAAAGAAGAAATAAACACCAGAGACTACTTCAATCTAAACAAAACAAAACAAATGCACATCTATGGTCAAGAAGGAGTCAGTGACGAGGATAAGATTGCTGTAGGCTGATGTCGTGCCCATACGCCATGCCTATACTGACATGCTGATAACCGAGGCAGATTTTTTCAATTGTTGTTTTAATAAAAACACATAAATAGACTTTAGGCCTACAAAACATTAGTTTGCTATGTGTGTGTATTTTTTCTGTCAATCATTCATTTATTTCTGTAAATTTTTGAAACAAAATTCTAGTAAGCAGTAGCAGGTAGAAAAAAAAAATGCTGAGTCACAAGGCCATCTTGTGTCTGAATAAGAGTGCTGCACCACGTAACGCGCATGCGCATTGGAATCACGCTGTTCAGACTTACTGTTGGCGGGAACAACAACAACGGAAACATCAATTCTGCCAGAAGAGCTCGGCTGAACTTAATTTAGGAAAAATGGTAGGTTTGTTAGAAATGGTGGATAGTGAAATTTTGGTCGGTTAAAATTTTAAAGACAGAGCTTGAGCTGGCCACGTAGAGAAGTGTTAAAAAGTTTGTTACGCTTTGTTAAAAGTAATAATTAGAGATTTGCAAAGTTTACACATGTATGTCATGAGTATTTGGATGGAATATCACCAGTTATATCATTATAACAGCAAGAAGTAGCTTCTTAGGGGGAAGTGTTCGGCTTGTGTACAGCTCAGTTCCCGTAGTGTAGTGGTTATCACGTTCGCCTAACACGCGAAAGGTCCTCGGTTCGAAACCGGGCGGGAACAAGCGAGAAGTTAATTTTTTTTCTAACATTATATAAAATAAAAAAATTTAATGTCTGTTACCTCACTAACACGTTAATTATTAATCCTAAACTGTATATTTACCACAAATATGTATTCTGTGTATTTTATACCTGAAAGAATCACAATACCCGTATATTCATGTACATTTTTTAATGTTTGATTCATAATTAAAATATTTAATCTGATAAAATAAATTGTAATAACATGAAAAATATATATTTTAAATATAGGCTTTTAAAAAATGCAGAAGAAAGTGTTTTCAACAGTGATGGGAGTCACCAGGGATGACCTGATTCAATATAATCACGATACCTACGCGGTGATTCCACAAGTATCATGATTTTTACAGATACAGACATAGTACCTCGACATATGAATTTAATCCGAGTTCTTAAAGTGGAAATTTCATATTGCGAAACACATTTTCCCATAGGAAATAATGTAAATGCAGATAATCCGTTCCAGCCACCCAAATATATTACCAGTATTACCAATTTCCAACACTATAATCATATTTTTGCATATGAAAACTATATTTAAAAAAAAAGACATGTAAATGAAGGAAAATATGAAATCAATAGACATTTAACCTTAATTTATGATTCCTCTTTTCAAAAACCAAACAAAAAGCATCTTTTTCTTTCTGATACGGTCCCTCATAACATTCTTGGGACCCATGGTGCAATGTCATCACTAAGTCTTGAGCAAAATGCAAAAAAAAAAAAATTATATATATATATATATATATATATATATACTGTATATACATACATACATGTGATGCAGGGGTATATATATATGTGGTAGGTGTTTGGCCTGCCATGCGGAAGGCCCGGGTTCAATTCCCAGCCAGTGCCCAAACCCCCCAG
>JAQQZS010000020.1:14522007-14538292 GCA_030068045.1 Platyallabes tihoni | reverse complement strand
GTTTATTTGAGTTTATTTATAGTAGTAAAGTGAAAGTCAAGATTTCTAGTTGCTCTCAGAAAAGAGCTTATGTTTTGCTTTGTGACTTAAATAAACCTGATTATTGAACCGTCAGTTCGCCTCCTGCAATGATGCCACGCACACGCCGACACACCCGGGAATCATGACATAATCCTAAAACTTTTCAAGTTATTGTAGTCATAAGACTTCATAGTGAAACTGTTTATATCAATTGCTGTCCAAAGCCATCAAAAAAAACTAGACTAATTAAAAAAATTTTTAAGGAATACTCTGTCATTTGACATTCCAGTCATTGTGTGTGATCTCATCAGTTGTGCTGCGGCACATTTCCAAAGTTTCCCCAGACATGCGTCTGCAAACTGCTGCAAATTAGACATGCTAGTCAGTTTTTGATAAAAGACGCTTCTGATAACAGCAACCTGTCTGTCGCACTTTACTAATGAAAATTCATACCAGGCCAAAGGTACGTCAAGCTGATCTGCACTGAAACGATTCAAACGGGGCATAAAGTAACGTAGGCATCATCTATCTACACAAGATCATACTGTAGCTCTACTCCAAAGAGTTATTAATGTCAAACTGGGCGGCATTTGATATGGCTTAGTGGGTGGCTTAGTGGTTAGCGCTGTCGCCTCGCACCTCCAGGGTCCGGGTTTGATTTCGGCCTCTGTGTGCATGAAGTTTGGCTGTTCTCCTCATGCTTGGTGGGTTTCCTCCGGGTACTCCGGTTTTCTCCCACAATCCAAAGACATGCATATTAGGCTAACTGGTGTTCCCATAATTGCCTGGAATGTGTGTGCGCCCTGCGCACCCGCCTCCTGTCCTAAGTCTTCAGGCCCCCCGCCACCCTGGATACGAGATAAAGCCTTATAGACGATGAGTGAGTGAGTGAAAGAGAGTGTTACAACTTAACATTGTGACAGTATTTATTATTTATATTTTAACAGCCTTTAAAAGTGACCCTTTAAAAATGATCTCAGGATCATTCTACACATCCAAATTATTTGTATTTCTTCAACCATAATTAGTCAGTCCCATGATTGGATAAAATTGGAGGGTTGCATCAGGATCGGCAGGTCCGCTGTGGTGTGGTGTAATTGCCTTTGCCAAATTGCCCATAGTGTGTGAATGTACGTGTGAATGTTGACCAAAGGTTCCACTAACTGTATTTACAGGAATTCTTATTATTAAAGCACTAAATTAAACTGAACTGAATTTGTATGGTCATAAAATGGGAATAAATTCAATGGCAATCCCCATTGGCCCTGACTCTCTCTAGCTGAACTACAAAGGTTCTTAGATGAATGGATGGAATATAAACCTGAGGTATGAGCTACTGTGAGAGCTACTCTTAGAGAAAATAAACACACATCATCCGACCAATCAGAACTAAGCATTCAGAAGTGCCGAGATGTATTGTATTTAGCATCATTACTGCAGTCAGTAACGTTTGGTAATAATAAATTTTTTTTTAAGTAATAATAAGTAATAAATTATTACTTATTTAGTAACATAGTGATTCTGTCCATAACCTCACTGGCACCTTATCTGCTGAATCATTGCTTGCTTGTAGTGTTGGGGAAAAAAAAAATTATAAATCAACCATTTTATTATAGCGAAGTGATCTTCAACTTTATCACTCGCTTTGAGCTAGTCGAAACTCATTCCTCGTTTGCATTTCACTGACTCATGCTGTAATTAGTCTAATTTGCCAAACAAACCAGTCTGCAGCTATGGCCAAAAAAATTGCTTAACCTGCAGCTATTTTTTTTCTTCTGAACATGCCAAAGCCATAAGGGTTTGTTTGTGCTTTCTTTTATTTGTATTCTCTGTAGTGTTGTTTTGTAATTCATGGAGCAGTGTGAAGGCTTTTAATTCATTTCTTTCACATTGGCTCATGGACGGCGTTTTCCTGCATTTCAACTAATTAGCCAATACACACTGCGATGGATTGGCACCCTGTCCAGGGTGTACCCTGCCTAGTGCCTGAAGTCTCCTGGAATAGGCTCCAGGTCCCCCGCGACCCTGAACACAGGATTAAGCGGTATAGAAAATGAATGAATGAATGAGCCAATACACAGCAGAATGAGCAGTACGAATTACTACTGCACATTACTTTTTTTTGTTGTTGTTGTTTTGTTAGAATTTGGAGATTGCTATTATCCAAGGAAAACCTCATAACCTCCAACTGTTACTTGTTTAATCAAATCTTTTCTGGTTGCTTGAAGTGTACCAGGGTTTACAATTAGAAATAAAATTGTAAACTTTTACTTTTATCTTTTCCCCTGTGCAGGAGGATCCCATCGAGGGCTTCAGAGTGGGCGATTACCTGGAGTACATGGAGAGCCTGGAGCGCCGATACAGGTCCATGGTGCTCATAGACATGAGGAACAGTTTACTAAAGAGCACATAGTATTCAAAGAACCTTGATCAGTTTGAAATATCAGATGGGAGGAATTAACGCTACTTTTCTGAAACAGTCTCTACGCAGAATCGTGGGGAGTTTGTGTATGCAACTGGATGCAGCTTTTTAGGGTTACTATAGTTTAGTGTGGAGTTTACTTTTGTGTTCTGTTTTTTTTTGTGTGTGTGTTCTTTTCATGAGAAAGGGCATGCTCATTTACACAGATTAATTTTTTTTAACGCGCCATGCCGTTAAGTGTTTTTTTTTTCCCCTCCTAATGAGTTTGTGTCTCTCTGTGTGGTCATTTTAAGGGTGCTTATGTACACAGGCTTTTACAGGTACTGAACTCTCCGTTGTTGTGTTTTTTTTTTTATTATTATTTTTTTTTTTAGAAACATACACTCTCTGGCTAAGAAACTTCTTTAACACACACTCTGAAAAAGTCACACACTCTGTTATTTCATTGGCACGGCTTCAGCTTTTGTTTTGCATCCATTTGTGCTATGGCATTATTTCAACACATTTATACAATGTCGCAACATTTACTTCAATCCACAGCTGAATTTATTTACAGCCAAGATCTTGTGGCTGATAGAGCATGAGTCTCTAAACTCGTCTGTAAAGCCTTCTCCAGCACATCCCAAAGCCTCTTGAATAGGGTCAATCCGGACTCATTAGGCAACATGACCTTTACCTTTACTCAAGAATCCAGTCTTTAAGTTTCCTAGCATATAATTTGTTCTCTGATTAGTCTCTCTAACAAGTGGTTTTCTCTCACAGTTGTTAAGTCCCAATCCTGTGAGTTCTCAACACATGTAGAAATGCCGCATTTCTACCATGAAGTTAATGGTTGAGCACTATCCTTTCAGGTTTTAATAATGCATTGGAACAATTTCAGTCATTTCAGCAATCTCCTTAATTGTTTTCTTTGCTTGATGCAGGTCAATAATTTGACCCTTTTTTGAAAAACAATAAAAAAATTTTTTTGTCTGTTTAATGTCTGTTTAAGAGATAAGAAAGCACCCACTAAATCGGTTAAGGTTAAAGGTATTGTTACCAGCTGAAACACTGATCACTGCAATAATTATTAAGTTAATGGCTTTTTTAAATTGGGCTTTCTTTAATTTTTTTTGGCCAGGCAGTGTATTTTCTTCTTTTTTATCTCTGTGAAACTCACACAGTGAGTTCCATCGCTCTGTAGGGGTTAAAGTCACCTCCAGAGTCATGCACTCTGTACTCGCTGTGCCTAACGAGACGCCTGGGTGTGTGTGATGCACTGCTGAGTATCAGAGTTAAGGGGTGTCAGTCTCATATTGGGTGCGAATTCCAACCTCGGTCACTAGGGTGGGGTTCCTTTAATTTTAGTGTAAAGCCAACTTTGAACCAAAAGCAACTCCTTTGTTGCGGCATAGAGCAATGTCCACATCTGTACTGTAGATATTACTGTATAACCATGCATTACTGCTATATATGATCACACACAGTTCATTAACCCAGAGGCATTTTTACTTCCATGCTTTATACACAAAGCTTGGATTGAGGGCAGAGCATGCTGCAGTAGGTTACAGACTGACTGAAATATTACTGTTTAAATTATGGATATACACTACCAAATATTTAATAAACCTTGACCATGTCATGCAAAAATCTCCCCTGGCCAATAATTGTCTTGTTTTTATTTAATTAACATGCTTAGTCTAGCTTGATATATACAGCACAGTAAGAAGCCATGGGTGTCTGCGCAGGCAAGTAATAACCACCATCGTCAGGACAAATCTATTCAGTCAGAAAGCTCTGTATATATTTCAAATGAACCGATGGTGCGAAAACGTAAACTAGTAATCATTAATTCATAGTTAAATGTTATTTATGTTTTATAGAAATCACTGTAGCATCCTTTATTATACATCAGTTACATCATACATCATACTGTATGCTGCACTTCTCTATAAGATTTACAATCGGTCTGTTTGCAATCACATGACCATTATGATGCTCGACATCACTCTGGAGTGAAAAACAGATTCGGACGAGATGGGGAACGTCTACATTGCACTAGTTTAGATGATACTCCCAGAGAATGGTATAAACAGATCACCAAATTTCTTAAATGACGTCCTTGTGTTATAAAAAGAAGCGGTTTTACAAAAGAATTGACAGTTGTGCCTGTTATCGAGGCCGTAGATATATATTAAAATTATTTTTTTTAAAACTACCTTGTCCTCACTTGTACTGCACTGGGGTGGGCTCATTGAGGTATCACTCATTCCTGCCCTTCTTCTCAGATGAGCTCAATCAAGCTGATGGTTTATTTACATTCGCCTGTCTTTTATGTAACTGTTAACCCTGAGTTAGGCAGAATTTTGTGCTGCGTTATCTTGACTATGTACTGTAAGTCTTACAATATAAAAAATCGTTTAACAGGAAACACACAAGACGTGTTACGTTTAAATATGTGGTCTCTGCACACACACACACACACACACACACAACCACAAGCATTATCTTATATCATTCAGCTTCTCCTGACCGAACACAAAGGTTCTTGCTCATAATTTCATAATTTTTGGTAAATTTTTAAAAACCTTATGTCCAACTATCTGTTGCACTTCTTGTTGATTATGTTTAATCAATCCAAGCAATCGTAAACACACAATCCCTTAAGTATTTATTGTAAAAAATTGCTTTCTGAACTTTATGACCATTAGTTATCAGCAACCTATTTGACCAATTACTGTAGGTGTACCTAATAAACTGTCAAGTTCCAACATTTTGCCAAAAAATGGAAAGGGGGGAAAAGGCATTCATTGTAGTGAAATTTTTAGTTTGTGGTTTTACATATCGTTTTTTAAGCCATTTAAACAAAAAATTAAATTATCTCAGTATCATTTTTTTATTTCCCTTTTTTTCCCCCTGAATGTGATCCATGTTTTCTAATGACTTGTACCCTCACCTTTTAACCTTTAATGACCTTGCATACACAAGAAACAAATCCCCCGAAAGCAGAAATGATGAAATGTGCCAGTGGATTTATTCTAATCCCACATCAGCATGCAGCCAAGCATACAAGAAGATCTGCTGTACAGTGGCAGATTGTTGTTCTTCATTTCCAAAGCCAATCCATCAGACAAGAGTTCTCAACACCTCTGGAAATAAGCTTCCCATATTGGTACATAGAACCATGAAGACTCTTCTATCTTTAATGAACCTGCTTGAGTGTTTACATCAGAGTGTTAACAGCCACTTCAGAGCTATGAACTCCTAATTTGTATGTACGCTTGGAGGTTCAAGTTTTTTCAAGTACAGCATTATAATGGTTTTGGACCAGTTGAAGCCAGTCTGTTGATTCATTTTGTTCATGTTAATGCTATTTGTATCTGATCAGGGACTAACAACATCCTGGAGATTTGTTTGTTTGTGCTCAGAAAATGGGCTCCACAAGTTTTTCCTTTATTGTTTGATGGGCCGTCTAATAGACCTCAGTGGCAGAAGATAATTGCGGCGGCTAATTAGTGATAATCAAGATTATTACACACTAATTGGGATCTCTCTGTGCGTGTATCTCCGGTTGAGACTCTGGGAGGATCAAGAGGCTTGTTTTTCCTTTTGCGGAAGTGACAAACTACAGTATCGCCACATGCCGCTTTTATGCATCAAACCCTGATGTGAATATATCAGTCTTGCTGCGGTTGCTCATTCATTATGAAAAAAAGTGGGACAACCCATTTGAGACAACTTGTATTGATCATGACACTAAAAAAAGATGTTGGTCATTTTTATGAAATAACAAGAATGCCAGTTTCATCCATGAGTATTATGTGTTTAGTGTATTTATTATGTATTATATATTTATTCCCATCAGTGATCCATCTCCACACTTTGGCTATGTAATAAGAAATTAATAAAAACTTTTAGGGCATGCCTTTATGCCCTAAAATAATCAAGGATGTAGTGGTGTGACGGCTAAATCAGAGTTACTGTTACCACACTGAAGGTTATTCTTTTCTTATAAGTGTATATACCAGAGTGGGTCATTCCTCTTATTTGACAGCTATTACAAATAACCATTGTAGAGTACAGTACATTTAAAAAGTTACATTTTTAAGGTACATTGAATAGTAGGAAGGATTTTGCGTGGCCATGCAGATGAAACAGAATATAAATTATGACAATAATGTCCAGGGGAAAAAAAGAAGAAAAAATTGATGTGAAAGCAAGCTTATGTGCCAGTTTTCATCAAGGCATAAGCGAAGGTCATGATCAAATTTGGAAGACCTTTTCAGATGGATGAGGAGAAACTTCCATTTTTCCTGGAATTAAGGATGATGGGGACAGGCGGAGAGGCTGATCTTAGACACAGAACATTATTCAGAGGAACAGCACTCAGCTTTTCTCCCCAACTCATCAAGCGTGGCATAAAAAAAAAAAAAAAAAACCCTTTTGACTTTCGGAAATTTTGTCATTTTGTCATTTCCTAATTTATTATATATTTCTTTTCTTTATTTCTTTCTGTCTTTCTGAAAAGTTTTCTGAAGTAAAGTCCATTTCTCTTTTGCACTTATCTCAACCCGAAATAAAGTTGTACCATGTTCTTAAAAGTGAAAATGTGTGTGTGTGTGTGTGTGTGGGGGGGGGGGGGGGGGGGCATTAGAAGTTCAAATATAAATATTGTACAGAAATATCGTACATATTCGAACAGCTGCTATGTTATTACAGACTCATTTTATTACGTTCATGTCCATTTCGTTATGACACAGCGATCAACCAACTAGCATGATTTTTACTTTGCTAGGAAAGTGATCCAGGTTTTTGGATATCTTTATGTTGGTTGTTTTTTGTTCAACTGGCTCATTACCTAACTGGAAGAATACAAAAGTTCCTCGAGAAAGTATGTATTTAAATAATTGTTTCCACTTACTTTGAAGTGACTCTGCAGAAAAAAAAGGAATTAAATTATTCAGGTGTTTGCACACTTATTACAAAGATAAAAGGTGTGAAAACAGCATAATTAATAAGTACTTAACCATTTTCCTTTTAGCAATCTAAATTAGAAATAGTATTACATTTTAATAAGCACTTACCCCAAATATGTTCAACAGACTACACCTAAACCTGTGTTCATCCAACTTTGTCCAATTTTATGCTTAAACCACAAATATCTTTGAATAGATCAGTCCTGTTGCCATGAGGAACAAGAAACTTCTCGTGAAGCTTTGAGATTTGAGAATGAATAATAAGAATGGATAAAGTAATTAAACCTTAAGCAAAGCTTTGAGACATTCGTCGAACACTTTTACAATCAGGCCAAACTGAGTGCACTGGCTAAAAGTACAATTGTCAGCAAAGTGTTCGAGAGCCAGCTGTGACACTTGGAGGGGTTACGGATAACTCTTTACAGATCTTCCACTTCTGAGAAAATATGAGAGCTGTCAGAATAAGAGTTCATGGTCTAATGAGACTAAAGTTAAATGATTCAGTTTAAAGGCAAAGCAGAATATTTGACAGGAAACTAAATACAACCAAACACCCAAGTTTATCCCTTTGCTGGTTGTACCATCATGCTCTGGGGTTGCTTTTCCGTGGCTGACAAGAAAGCGTTTTGCTGTGACAGGCAACATAGGCAACATAGATGGATCCATCCAAATACTGTAAAACCAAATTGTTGAGAAGAACAACTACTACGTACAGTAGTCTGCATTGCTTTTAGCTTGAAAAATCGGTTACAATTTGTGTTTTGGAGTGACCAAGTCAATGATCAAACTTGAATCTAGCATGACCTAACGATTCATTTGTATTTTTTGTTCTGGAGGCTCTGTCACTAAAACGAATTCCTTGTACATGCAAGCGTACTTGGCAATAAAACTCTTTCTGATAAAACTCATTCTGATTATTCTCCATCTAAAGCCCTATTTATCCTTCTCAAACCTACTGTATGTATCGTGAGATTTTGAGTAAAAACCTCCTTTCATCAACAAGGGCCGGATAAAATAACCTAGCAGCACTAAAAGTTTTGCAGATAAAAACCATTATTTTAAACCGTTAATTTACAGATTTTTGCAAAATTTATTCGATTAAATACCTTCAATAAAGCACCAGCACTAGAAGTTTAGCAGTAAAACACCATTATTTTACAGATTTTTCCCAAATTTATACGATTTAACACATTCATTAAAACAGCAAAAGACGTGTAGCAGCAAAAAAATTTTATTTTACAGTTTTTTCCCCAAAATTATTACAATCAAACACCTTAAATAAAGCAACAGCATTAGACATTTAGCAGGGAAACACTGTTATTTTACAGATTTTTCCTAAATTTAAGATCAAACACACAAAAGCAACAACACAAAAAAACCTGTTATTTCACAATTTTTTCATAAATTCCTATGAACACACATGTTCAATAAATTGTTAAACTCAAGATTATAATATTTGTAAAATAGCCTGAAGAACTGTGACACAGTATAGTACAAGTATGATGCAAAATACAGTAAAAAGTTCAGCTTTATAGCATTACAGTAAAATGCTAAAATGAAAAACAAAATGAAATATTTAGACTATTGTGCTATAACAATGGAATATTCTCTTTCACAAACTTAAACATTGTTGTGAAATATCCTTGACTAATTGGACTTAAAATTGGACTGGAAACTTAATAAAGTACAATGTGGTCCATTTTTTTAAAAAAAAACTCCATAGTTCTTATAATGTATGCATACAAATAACTTTACCTTTTAGTTTAGAATCCTAATGCCTTAGTGCATGTAAATAAAATCTAAAACATACCAAAATGTCAAAATGGATGGTCCAGTGTATCCAAGAAAGAATGATCCTGGTATGGATGATGATATGGTTAGATTAAACCAAAATAGAACTTCGTGTTTGGAGCAGAAAGAATGCTGAGTTGCATCCAAAGAACACCATACCTACTCTAAAGCATGGGGGTGGAAACATCATGCATTGGGGCTGTTTTTCTGCAAAGGGACCAGGACAACTGATCCGTGTAAAGGAAAGAATGAATGGAGCCATGTATCGTGAGATTTTGAGAACCTCCTTCCATCAGCAAGGGCATTGAAGATGAAATGTGGCTGGGTCTTTCAGCATGACAATGATCCCAAACACACCGCCTGGGCAATGAAGGAGTGGCTTCATAAGAAGCATTTCAAGGTCCTGGAGTGGCCTAGCCAGTCTCCAAATCTCAACCCCATAGAAAATCTTTGGAGGGAGTTGAAAGTCTGTGTTACCCAGCGACAGCCCCAAAACATCACTGCTCAAGGGGAGATCTGCATGGAGGAATGGGCAAAATACCAGCAACAGTGTGTGAAAACCTTGTGAAGAGTTACAGAAAACGTTTGACCTCTGTCATTGCCAACAAAGGGTATATAACAAAGTATTAAGATGAAATTTTGTTATTGACCAAATACTTATTTTCCACCATAATTTGCAAATAATGACTAAATACTGACTATTTAGTCATTATTTGCACTAAATACTGACTAAATCCTTTTTTGTCCCACTGTATATGGGTCAACCAGTTATTCATTCCAAGGGTTCACTTACTTTTTAAATTAAGTTTTAAATGAGTTGAATGAGTATGTTCAATAAAGACATGAAGGATCAGATTTTTTATTTTAGGCACATTATATCTGTTAATACTCTTGACTTAGATGAAGATCAGATCACATTTTGTGGCAAGTTAATGCAGAAAACCATGAATTTCCAAAACGTTCAAATATTTTTTCTTGCCACTGTATATAAGTGCCCATCCCAGGAGGCTTGGAACACGAGGCGGGGTAGACAGGATAAAGCAGTATAGATGATGAGTGAGAGTGTACAGTATATATGAGGACATAAAATATGAGGATGAGGCTGCTTACAATTAAATTGTTTATGAATGAATGAATGAATGAATAATCCAAACCATCTAAAAATCTAAAAGAAAACAACAAAAAAACATGTCAACTATAAATAATATCCCATTGAGCCTAATATGTTAATAGTCTGTTTATTCCTATTCCATCCATCCATCTGGGAACCTCTGTAGTCCAACTAGGGATTGGGATTGTGGAAGCCAATGGTGACATTGTATTTATTCCCATTTTTTTGACTGTGGTGGGACCTCCGGTAAACATTCACACACGCATTTAGATTATACAGGCAATTTAGAGACAATTATCCTGCATGTCTTTGGACTGAGGAAGGAAACCCAGCAAGCACCAGAGAAATGTGCAAACAGAATCGAACCCTTGCCCCTGGAGGTGTGAAGTGACAGCGCTAACCACTAAGCCACTGTGCCACCTATTCCTATTGATAAATAGGAATAATCTGACTATTAATGTATTAGGCTCATTGCTTAAATATGTACGTTTTTATCTCATTGAAATACACTAAAGAACATCTGCCCTGGAGTTAGTTTTGAACATGCTGTGGAGCTTTTACTTTGAAAAAAAAAGAAAAGAAAAGAAAAAAAGGAACGTCTGTGCAGTCCAGACTGTATGTGTGATCAGACACACTTCTGTAAGGTTTTGAATATACAGTAGATGTGACTGATGAATCTTGATTTATGATCAGTGCGGCTGTGGGTTCCTGCACAAACACACTGAGTGTGTGTGTGCGTGTGTGATTATGGGCGTGTCCCACCCCAGCGCAGTCTGATACGTCAGAAAAAGAGAGCTGCTTGTGTAGTGAAGGGTTGGCTGCATGCACGGTCTATGGTTGGCTGTAGGAGGAAAAAAAAGGCGAATTTAAAAGAGGGGGATGGGGCAATGAGTTGTTTTGTGTTGCATTCCTGCAGTGTGCTTGACCTTTGACCTGGTTGTTGTGCTCACTCTTCTCCTCGCATACCAAAGTGAGGGGTTTTCCCTGCAGTATGCCAGAAGGAGCTAGCCCGCACGCGCTGCGCCCTGGACGTGTTTACTAGCTGCTAGCTTACAAAAGGCTCGCGCTGTTTACCTACCTGAATCTGCAGCTACCTAGCTAGCAACGAGGGATCGCTTTAATATTATCATCATAACAATTATTTTCATCAATAGTATTATTATTGATCTTATTTAAACCGCGGTGCGCGTGTTGCATTGTCAGAAACTGTGCAAAGAAAAACGTAGAAGAAGAAGAAGGAGGAGGAGGTGTGGAGTGTTTTTTTGGAAATCGTCGCGAGCTCGGTCGGGTCACTCTGCTCCCCGCGCGCGCTAGCTCTCACGCTCGCTCTCTCGCTGCTTCACGCGCACACGTTTTCAACCGATTCCGCGCGAGCCGATTATTCGGCGTGTAGCCCGCCGCAGAAACACGGAGAAGACCGAGGAAATGAAGGACAAACAGAAGAGGAAGAAGGAGCGCACATGGGCCGAGGCTGCTCGCATGGTAAATCACAAATATTTGTGTTTTTGTATTGTCATATTTGTAAAAAAAAAAAAATTAAGCTTTTATTTTCGGCGTCGAGACAAAGCTGCTGTGTTTTCTATGAATCCGCTGCGGCTCTACGTTGTGTGTAGCGCAAGACACGGCACAGTGTTAGCACAACGCCCCGGTTATTAAATCATCCCTCTTTACCAATGAAATACGCTTTAAAACAAATATCCAGGCAGCTATACGGTAGGACTCGCACGTGAACTTGTAGCCTAGCCGTACTAGCAGCGCTACCCGTTTGACCCTTTGTTTGTTTGTGTGTCTCGGATTAGCCTGCGTTAGCTTGCTAGCTAAAGATTACAGGACGCACGTAACAGCTTAGCGCGACACCATCCCTCCCGTTTCTTATCCTGTCCAGTCTGACCTTTTGTTTAAAACTGCAGAGCTTTTGATTTCCACACAGTTTGACGCAACCCGGGCTTCCTGTCTCCTAACTGGCTAACCTCAGATTGCTAAGGGAAACAATAAAGGGCAATGCCATACTATATGCATGCATGTCTAAACTGAGTGGATATTTTGGACGCTTCAATTCGACAATTTTTTTTCTTAATCCCACGCAAAATAAATGTCTTTCAAATACAATTAATCTCACTAATATTTTCATGTCATGATTGTAATATCATTGTTAGTTGTGTGCACTAACACTGTTTTAACATGTATTTTATTTAAATAAGTCATACCAAATATGGAAAATTAGCACACACATTTCTATAAGAGAACCCCATTGAGCTGCACATTTGTCAATAATGCTGCAACATTGCCTGAACAATTATAGACCAAAACCTTAAAATTTTCATTGAAGATTAGTACCAAACCATACTCGAGCTACATGCAAAGACTTGTATTGCTGCTGTAAGATGAAAGACGTCAGACCCAGAAGGAGAAGTGCTTCCTGTTTCAGATGTTCTCCGCAAAGTATTAAATAGCAGCCAAGAGAAATGCTTCAGCTAAACCACTGAAGAGCAGAGACATTTTTATTTGTTCACGCCGCTTAATATCTCTGTTTTTAGGCTCGAATAGACATGCAGATCATGATAGCATTATATATATGTTTACTGTCTCTAAACCTATGTAACAAAGTACATTACATGTATGTCTAGTCTCTTTTACGACTTCAGAATGTGCAGACACGGTATTGACAGGGCCGTCTGTTGCATGAAATGTAAAGCTGCATGATGCCAGTGCAGCGTGTCATATAGGGGCATTTGCTTGTGCAAGTCTAAGGTTACTGTTTAGGGTGGGGTGCAGAACTTGCATCAGACCGCTTCCCGATAGTTTTAAAACGCTTCGTTGTTGTTAAAACAAGTGCTTTCTAGTGTCACCAAAAGTGGTGGTTTCCTATTTGTTTGCCACGTGGTTTCCTGGTTGTTCAGTTGTGTGTCTGGTAGATGGTTTCCATGTCTAAAGCGACTATTGCAGTACACATTGGGGAAGGTCGGGGAATGTTGACATATCTAGCATGTTATTCAGTTACTGTCACATCAAAGAGTGAATGAAAGCAGAGATATAGTTGAAAGCATGCTTCTCATCTTAGCTGTTACACCCAAACTAGATGTCTACTTTTGACTTGATGTAGGAAAGGGTATTGAACTCTGTCACATAATGCTAGCAAATGGGTAGCAGCAGTTACACACGCGCACATGCATACGTACTAACATACATGCGTATGTGTGTACATACCCAAAATAAGTGCTAGCAAATGGTGTCAGCAGTTACACACACTCTTGATAGATAGCTACTATATGCTGCTATTATAAGTTAGGCTTAAGAGACTTCAAGTTAAATGAAGGCAAAATAATTTTTAATAAAGTTTTGATCATTCATCTAATAGAACATAAATCAGGTCTTCATGCATATAGCCATTATATTATTTATGGTAAAGTTCTCCGGTTAAGAACCTGCGGGTGGATGTGTACAGTGCTCAGCAGTAACACTAAATCCACCGGCCTGACGTTCTGTAGCTCCCCTGTAACCCTAACTCCTACCAAAACTGTAGCAGATCCCCTTAAGTCCTGCAAGTTGTGAAGTGGTGTATGCATTGATCGGACTTGTTTTCCCAGCATGTCCCACGGATGCGCAATCGGATTGAGATCTGGGAAATTTGGAGGCCAAGACAACACCAAAATTTTGTGTCCATTAAAACCGTTCCTGGATATTTTGACAGTATGGCTGGGCACACTGTTCTGCTGAATGAAGCTGCTGCCATTAGAGAGTACCGTTTCCAGGAAGGGCCTTTACTTGGTCTGCAACGATGGTTAGGTAGGAGGTAGGTGTCAAAGTAACAGCACTCAAGGTTTTCCGGCTGAACATTGTCCAGAGCATCACAGAGCCTCAACCGGCTTAATTTCTTCCTGTAGTGCTTCCTGGTACCATAAATGATGCACACACTCCCGGCCATTTGTGTGATTTAAAAGAAAACATGGTTTATCAGGCCAGTCCACTCTCTTCCATTGCTTCAATTCTGATGGTCGCAGGCCTTTTGCAGGTGTTTTTGGCAGTGAACAGGGGTCAGCATGGACACTCTGACCGCTCTGCACCAACCCAAATACACAGCAAGCTGTGAGGCACTGTGTGTTCTGACACATTATTACGATATCATTTAATTACTGTATTGACTTTTTCAGCAGTTTGTGCTTCAGTATCTCTTCCGTGGGATCAGACCAGACCAGCGCCCCTTCACTCCCCCCGCGCATCGACTTTGTCGTTGCTGTCCGGTTGTCTTTTCTTGGACCACTTTTGGTAGGTTGTAAATAGTGCATAGTGGCAACTCTTGTGAGACCTGCCATCTTGGAGATGCTCTGACCCAGTCAACTCGCCATCACAATTTGACCAAGCTCCTTACACTTGACCATTTTCCCTGGTTACACTTGTTGGCTAATTTGGCACTTGTATGGCCACCCCTTTTTATCTTTAGATGCCTGTATAACATAAACATTATGTGAACATTCATTATACAGCTAACCAAATGAACTGGAAACATAGCTGGAAACAAATACAATCAGGAACATCAGGAAACATGCAATTTTGAGTAAAACCAGTGAAAGAGACAGTTGTTAGCTTTGACTGCTCCCGTCAAGGGGTCGCCACAGCTGACAATCCGATCCTTACAACAACTTGGCACAGGTTTTATGCCGGATGCCACCCTCTTATTTTATTTGGGCTTGGGACTGGCACTGCATTCAGTGGCTGGGCTTTTGGCATTGGGTGGGAATTGAACCCGGGCTGTCCACATCGTCAACGAGAACCGTCCCCTATGCTCGACCACACAAGGTTCCTGGTCTGTGATATGCTAGAGCAAATGCTTCTGAATATAGAATGATGACGTCCCAGTAACTGATTGTAGACTGGTTTGACACAGGTAGAACGTGTTTAAAAAAAAATAATAATAATAAAAATTATATATATATAAATTAGTGCATTGTGTTTACAAATGAAAACATTGAAAATGTGTATACATGTTAACATGCTTGATATACACATCGTACTCTTAATATTCCTATAAACCACAGTTTCAGTGAACTAATTATGAAAGACTTGTCAGGTTTGCTGTAATGAGATTTGAGTGTACAACACTGACAGGTGAACTGAACAACATTGATCACCAACAAACTGGTGACAGGATCATGAACACCCAAGGCTCACCCATGATCCGTGTGGATCAAAAATTGTCTGGTCCAATCCCACAGAAAAGCCAATGTATCACCAATATGCAATGCTTGCCACGATAGAAAGGCACCAGAACACCCCAGGGGTATCCAAGACCCCAATCTAATCACGCACCCATGGAATGCACTGAGCAAACAAGCCACAATCATGGAGGCGCTATCTCTCAACCCACAGAATCCAATGGATCTTGTGCCAACACGAACAACTTAGTGCTCCTGCGGAGCTATGGCCTGAAGGACTAGAGCTGCCCTGGTACCACAAGTAGAACCGAAAAACTAGGTGATATTTAATGTTATGGCCAAACAATGTATAAAATCAATAAATTTTTGCAAAAATGCATAAATTAATGCTTTCCCCATATATAAATACTAGGTAAAGTATTTATAAACCTTAGATTATACGGGTTTCAAAGTCGGCTTTGAAATCATAGGATTTTGTTTACTAGTCACCATTCATGTTCAACAAGAGCTGTCTTTACTTACTGTAAGCTATCAAATGACTGATAGAGCGCATCTCTACATTTTCAGTATGAAGTTGAAGACACTGGACTATTTTTGAGTACAGCGCAGCTCTAGGTCAACCTCATACTAGGGTTGGGCGATGTGGACCAATTTGGCATCGTACGATGTCTAATGTGAAACATCGCGATGGACGATGGCATCGTCGTCGTAGATGGGGGGGGAATTTACATGACCATTTGCGTGTTCACCATCCAGCGGAATATTTGTGCATATGTGCTACCAGTGCTCCGTCTGAACGTGTGTTCAGCACAGCGGGTAATGTTGTTACTCC
>JAQQZS010000020.1:14479780-14490705 GCA_030068045.1 Platyallabes tihoni | reverse complement strand
TAAGAAATCAGGAGGGGGGCAAATAGTTTTTCACACCACTGTATATATATATATATATATATATATATATATATATATAATGCCCCAGTCAGATTAAACTTAAAATAGTAAACGTGCTGCTTGTTTTTTTTTTTTTTTTTTTTAACTAATCAATGTTTAATGAGTCTGAACTGAGGAGGGCAGTTTGCTTTGATGAAGCTCTCTGAAGACCACTCAGATCTGGTCATCCCCCTTTGAAGCAAATTCTATGAAATATTAATTCCGCCTAGCTTTAGTCCCACTTAAAAGTTGAATACAACCCAGCTGTTCTGGAGAAACATATGAAACAGGCATTTTCATGCAAGTGTTCTGGAACTGGGTTCAGAACCCTTAAACATATTATCATAACCTAAAAGGATGAATGGTGAATGCTGAAAAGTGTTTAAGTTATTTAAACACTTGAAGTTACATGGTTAAAAAAATAAAAAGAAGAAAGTAAGAAAACCACTTGTTAATGGGACTCATTAGGGGGAAAAGGGGCTTTGGTTTGCCAGGGAGATTAAAGACTGGACTTTGGAGCAAGGGAAAAAGGTCATGTGGTCTAATGAGTCTACACTGACCCTATTCCAGAACAATGGAAGCACTGCTTCATGTGTTTCCCTTCTTCCTCTGATGCACCCTTCACTCTTGTATAGGGTAAATCTGCACTCATTAGACCACATGACCTTTATTCATTGCTCCTAAATCATTGCTCCAAAGTTTATGCTCCCTAGCAAACTGTGAAGGCTTTTTTTTTCAGAATCATCCATAGTTTCCACTGTACAAGCCTCTGGAGGCGGTGTTATGATCTGGGATTGCTTTAGTTGGTCAGGTCTAGACTTACAGTAGCAATGTTATGTGGCAGTAAAATGAAATCAGCTGATGACCAATCTATTGCATCTACAAAGCTGGTCGTCCATGATGGTGCAGGCAAATCCCAGGACTCAAATTGTGAAAGTGTGGTTCTGGGAGCACAAGGAACCATTTTCACATTTGGACTTGCCACCAAATTGTGAGCTGTAATCAAAGCTAAAGGTGACTGGATAAAATCTTTTTTTGGCCAGGCAACATATTTTAGAATCACTCAACACAAATTTTAAAGGTTTACGGAATCTGCCAGATTCAGCTTCTCATCTAAGCACCAGGTGCTTTACAGGGAAAAAAAAACACAAAAATATACAAAGATATAGATCTTAGAACCTGAATTTGACGCTTGAGATCTAGTTATTTGTATGGTAATAAACGTTAAAGGCATATTACTTAGCATCAATTTAAAAATGAACTTTTACCTTGCCTTCTAGAGAAAATGATATCTGAGAATCACAGTTACTCGCATAAAATGCATCAGCGCCTGCCCTTAATGAAAATGAAAAGGCTTTTTGGGAAAACCAAAAATACACAGACATTTTAGACCTATTCAGACAGTAATCAATAATGGCTGGGGTATCTTTCACTCGGCACTTTGGATTGGAGCTTTTAAAGCTGCCCTTCCTATCCACCTATTCAAGAGTTCACTTAGCTCTTCCAACCCAACAAAGAACCACTAGATATATAGACTGGAAAATGCATACAGTAGCAGTCGAAATGAGCAAGAGTACATTTTATTAAATTTTATTTCATTTCATAGGAACATACTTCAATAAGAGATAATGGAGAACAACTAATTCCACTTTTCTACTTGGCCGTAATCCACAACCTTTAAAAATAAAATAAAGTCCAGGGATCTTTTAGTAAGTTTGCCTTTGTGATGCTGTGTTGCCTTTTATACTGTAGATCAGTAAAAGTACCTGCAGTGCAAAATGCCAAGAATCTTTATCAATTTTTGATTGTATTTTAGTGAGGCAACTTAACAATCGAGTGAGGTAAAAATAACCCAGAGCATACCTGGGTGTAAGATGGGATGCCAGTCCATCACAGAGCACCATGGGCACACATGCACACACATACACACACACACACACACACACACACACACACACACACACACACACACAATCATTCATACCTAGGCGCAATTCAGTGAAGCTATCCACCCAATATGATAGGAGTTCCCTGGGGTTTGCTTTATGATCAATTATTCCTCTTACTATGCACTTAATCTTTGAATTTATTGATTAGATCTCATAGCTTCTCCAACAAATGGTATGCTGATGACACACTACTGGACCTCCTTTACGTCATCCACCACTAAAGATGCTTAGACAACCTTTCTGATCCCACTACCTGGACCAACCTTAATGCTGACAAAATAGAACTGTGAAAAAGAAACTCACAGGTTATACTCAGGACATTCTGAAGAGACTGTACACTCACTGGCGACTTTATCAGATGCACCTCTTCAAATACTTGTTAAGGGATTGGTCTACTCACCCAATCACCTTGTAGCAGCTCAATGCATTTAGGCATGTAGTTATGGATGTGCAGCTGACAAAGCTTTAGCAACTCATAATATTGTCATGAAAATATGGACTACCAACACAACTTGAACTTGGTTGAATTTATGCCTTGAATAATTAAGGCATTCTGAAGGCAAAATGAAGTCCAACCCAGTACTAGGCGGACGTACAGTATATATTGTAGTGGAAGTGAAAGGGATCCCACAGGATCCAATATTGCCAGGATAAAGCCTGGACTCACCATCTCAGCCTGTTGCCATCGCAACCCCAACTAGCAAAAGTAGTAGGAAAAAAAGCTAATAATACTTTTTTTGTAGTTATTAGATTTTACACATGACTCTTTCTGAGATATAAAGAGCAAGCAGGGGGTGATGTACTTACAGCATTAAAAATGAACTAAAATCATTGCTTTCGGTAATTCCCTCAAGGCATTATTTCTGTGTACATCTGAGTCATTGAAAGTCGTAGGCTAAATTTTTATAAATATGTAGCTTCATTAAAGTTTCAGAGATGCTCTTGTGGGAAAATTGTTCATGCTCGGCAATGATGAAGAGATAATACAAACTGGACTATGGGAGCTTTGTGGGATGTACAGTAAAGGTTAGTTAGATTACTTTTATGTGCATGATTTCATATCTTCCAAACCAGGCTATAAGCCTCTGCAGGAAAATAATCTGTTGTTTTTTCACATACTGGTCATCACAATCACTCTTGTTAACAGTAGTAACAATGTTCCTTGGTTTTAACACTCCTCTTCAATATTCTGGCAGGACTGCTCTCTCCAGCAACACATGCTAGTCAGCGCTTCTCAAAAAATTACTTTTTTTTCTGGCTGTACATGGAGAGGTAAGTGATGAGGGAACAAGCAACACTTGTTCGAACCTCTTCAGTCTTCGAGAAACAGGTATTTTAAGCCGCGTTGACGGAAAGCATCCCAATCACAAACTTACCCAGCTATGAAATTGCACCCAGATTACAAGCTGCAAGACGCAAACAGACTCGCGAAGCTATACTTCTGGGCACCGATTCAATATGATATATCAGACAGCCTTGATGAAAAATGTTGTAAATAACACAACACTATAAAATATATACTTATTGATCTTGTTTATCGGCACACCGGTCCAAAATTCTATTAATAAAATGCAAAATTGTGTTAATGATGTTAAAGCTGACACACATTTGAATCTGCTTACATTTTATCAAGACCAAATCGTAATCAATCCAAATAAGAGCAAACTTAAACTAAAGTTAGAAATATGCACAGCACCACAGGCATTTTGAGTCATTCTGTTTCTTAAATCCATATACTGTACACCAAACAGCTACAGTGCATAGATAGCTTGAAACCAGGACTACAATACAATACTTTTTTTTTTGTTTGAAATCTTAAAAGTAACAACTGTCCCCTCAAACCACAATACTGTTCAGTTTATTATACACCAATCCTGGTGTAATCTAGCCTAATTTAATCTAGTCAAATATAGTGAAATTGTAGTGAAATCTACTCTAATCAAGTCTAAGATTAGTCAAATACAGACCATTCTTAGTCTCATACCAATAGATGAATCGGTATTGACACTTTTGTTGAAAGCCGATGGGGGCTGTTATATCATCTTTATATGATATAAGTATATGAGTAGCAGTTTGAAAATGCACCAATCAGCTATAACATTACAATGCACACAAGTTCCCCTTGTGGTACCAGAGCAGCTCTGGCTTCTCAGGTTGTGACTGTGGGACCTCTCTGGTTGTGGCAGTGGGTTCTGTGAGTTGCAGGGTGGGCCCTCCGTGGATCAAACTTGTTTGATATTTTTGTCAATTTGGGCTGCATCAGCCTTTCTGTGGAATTGGACTGGACAGGCTGCCTTTTCGTCCCCGATGGCATGGTTGAGCCTTGGGTGTCCCGATCCTGTCACCAGTTTATTGGTCATAATTAATAGTATATTGATTGGTAGTGGTTAGCACTGTCGCCTTGAACCTCCAGGGTCCGGGTTCGATTCTCAGCCAGGCTCGATTCCCGTCTCTGTGTGCATGGAGTTTGCATGTTCTCCCTGTGCTTGGTGGGTTTCCTCTGGGTACTCCGGTTTCCACCCACAGTCCTAAGATATGCAGGTTAGATTAATTGGTGTTCTCAAATTGCCTGTAGGTTGTCAATAAGTGTGTGTGTGTGTGTATGTGTGTGAGCCCTGCGATGGATTGGCATGGATTGGTCCAGGGTGTACCCGCCTCATGCCCTAAGTCTCCTGGGATAGGCTCCAGGCCCCCGTGACCCTGAATACAGGATTAAGCGGTAATGACAATGATGATGAGCCTTTGTCTTCCCTCCAGATAGCTGTCAGTTAATGGGAAGAGCTCTTAGATGGGGTGGAAATTGGGGAAAACATGTTGGACTGGCTTCATGTGTCTCAGAGGATGCAACATATTGGCCTTCATCCTTTCCTCCTTCCCCTGGCTGATAGTTATCATATGAGCAGGTGAGCTGGCTGATGGATGGGCAGGTGGCCAAATTAGGACAAAATTATTTTTTTTCTCTCTCTCCATGTTGAAATTGCTGATAATGTGAGCTTTTCTGTGAGGAGACTTTCATTTATGTATTGTCTACTGATTGACACGCTTTAACTTTCTCTTGTTTTTGTCTGCTGGTTGTTTGTCCATTTGACTATTTTTACCCTTATGACTGCCATTTAAACTCATATACCAAGTATACCACTGGGATTTCAATTCCCTGAACTGTCATCAATTATAGATATAAATGTAACCGACAGCACACCTAGAGTGCTATTCTTTCTGTGAAGCAGTTCGCGAGGCTTGTTTTAGTTATTTAATTATTTATTTTGTATGTGTGCTAGAATGAAAGGTGTTAGATAAAAGGATAGAGGACTCACTAGGAGGCAAATGGATTTTAACTTCTAAACAAAACAAAAACATGATTCGGTAATGATCAACAGACAGTCGGCTATAAACAGTTAAGTAATATGCAAGCAAGAATCAGAGGTGTAGAAAAACAGAAATAGGTTCATGGACCAGGTACGAAAGTACAAAACATCAGACAAGGCTTAGTATATTGACAAATGAGCAGAGGAGAATATACACATTGTGTAATAAGAGTCCTTCTATACAGTAAGAGTTTCTGCAAACCATATTTGCAAGAAGCCTTTATTTGTCACATATACATTACAGCACAATACATTTTTTTCCTTCACCTATCTGATGATGAGCCATGATAAAGTGCCCCAATAGTGGCAGTCTGGTCCATTGAGCAATACTTGGGCTTGAACTGCCAACCTTCTAATCAGTAACATAAAGCATCATACTGTATGCGCTGAGCTACCCCTGGCTTATTGGGAAGAATGGAAGTTTAGTGATAATTATGGTGTTGACATAACAAAATGTGTTTAATTATAAATCAGAATTATCTGTAATAAATGTGGAATATTCATTTCTTCTAACTTGAGGTGGTTCCTAAATAAAGACAAGTGCATAAGACACACAAAAAAATATTGGCAGCAGATCCTTTGGGTGCTGTGGGTTGTAACTGGGGCCTCTATGGATCAGGTCGAAAGCATCCCATGGGTGCTCGATCAGATTGGGGTCTGGAGAAGCTGGAGGCTGGGCTCTTTGCCTGGTGGGCCCCATGCATGGCAGACTATGGTGGACTTGGTGTTCTGGTGCTTTCTATCGTGGCCAGCATTGACCTTTATCAGCAATTTGTGCTGCATTGGCGTTTCTGTTGGATTGGATGAGACTAACTGGCCTTTGATCCCTACGAGCATGGGTGAGACATGGGTGGTAGCCATGACCCAGTCACTTGTATTGGATATGTTCACTTCGCCTATCGATGGTCATAATGTTATAGATGTGTGCACATGTGTGCAGTACTGTGCAAAAGTTTTAGGCAGGTGTGAAGAAATGCTGTAAACTAAGAATGCTTTCAAAAACAAATATTTAAATTCTGTATTTTTATTATTTTACAAAATAAAAATATAGAATATGAATAAACAGAAGAAATATGAAAATTAAATAAATTTTTGGCATGACTACCCTTTTGGCTTTAAATGAGCATTAATTTTTACACTTGAACAAAGTCAAGGATTTTGTAGGATCAGAGTCAGGTGTACAGTATGATTAAACAATTACACAAAGCAGGTGTTAAAGATCATCAATTTCATATAAAGGCTCAAATACAGTCATTAACTGAAACAGAAATAGTTGTGTAGAAGATTTAAAACTCGCTGAGGAATAACCAGATACTGCTACTAAGATGTGGTGGAGATTGTTACAGGTCATAAACCTTATCAAAACTGAGGACAGCAACAAGATACAAGGTTACAAGATTACAAGTTACAGTATCCTGCATCAGCAAGGTCTCTCCCAGGCAATGACTTCAAAGCAGATTGGGGTTTCAAGATGTTTAAACTATTTTGAAGAAGCATGGTGATGGTTGGCCAAGAAAACTCAATGAAAGATACATCAAGCTTACTTCTCTTTGACATTGGAAGATATCCAGCAGTGCCATCAGCAAAGAACTTACAGAATCCAGTAGGACCCAGGTACACCCATTTACTGTTTGAAAAAGTCTGACCATGCATTACCCTTTGGTGTGGAAACAAGTCGACTGTAAGTGATACAATGACTCGTATGACTCAATGTAAGAAAGATGGAAACGGTGAGGTCGGCAGTCATCATGGCTGATCCTAACCACCAGTTAATTCTTATTTTACTGCATTATATATTTAGTTTAAATGTGTTTTATAGTGCAATCTTTTAATTTGTAGCGTAATTCTTCTATTTTTAGATCATGGACAGTCATGTAAGCACATCAGATAGTGTCTGGTTGTGTATGTGATAAAAAGAAATTACATTTGAAACTATTCAGGAAAACACAGGGAAAATTGCCATCAGGTGCTCTGGAGTAATGAGTCAAAACTTTAAGATTTGGCTTCATTTTAGGGAGGCAAGTTGCTTGCCGAAGGGCTGGGGAGCAGTACAAATGGGCCTGCACTTCTGCAAATGGAGTGGGAGACTTGGTCAGGATTAATGGGGTTCTCAATGCTGAGAAATACAGACAGATAATTATCCATCATACAATACCATGAGAAAGGCGTCTGATTTGGCCCCAACTTTATTCTGCAGCAGAACAAAGACCAGGAACATACAGTACATCCAGTGTCATTAAGACCTATCTTTAGTGTAGAGAAACACAGCAAGTCCTTGAACTGAAGGTTTGGCCCCCACAGAGCCCTGATCTCAGCATCATTGTCTGTCTGGGATTACATGAAGCGAGAGCATGATTTGAGGCATTTCAACCTGCTTTTGAGTTCCTTTAATAAAAACTACAGTACAGTATGTGCAAGTGTACATAAGAGCATTGATGGCAATTCTGGTATGGCAGGGAAAGGGTGGTCACACCCTTATAATAACCATTTGATTTGGATTTCTCTTCTAGTCAGTTACTTTCTATTTTGTTAATTAATAATAAAAAAATATTATCACTTCTATTTTTGAAATAATTCTTACTCTACAGCATTGCCAGAATCTTTTGCAGAATACTGTACATCATGTGATTTATTCGATCTTAGGGATGGATTTATAAAGAAAAATAACAAAATAAGATTTTTACATTTTTATATACTTATGAAAACTAAAAAGGTTCCTGAATTTCTGTTCAACCAAAATTATTAGGTTTGTAATTTTATTACATTTTACATTTTATTATATTCAATATATCATGTAACCATTCAATAACTTGGATATGACATTTACTGTGTGAGAAAAATCACACTTAGCTAGCAGGATTATAGACATCTTCATGCAGACTGTATTGCATTAGTTAACCCGTCTGTTAAGAAAGATACCCCAGGCTAGATTAAGATTTAGATTATATAATATAATAGTCTGTTTCCCATAATCCGATGACATCATCACAGCCAAGCTATGCACATGAAGTTGTTTATTAGACACCAGTGTACTCATTGTGAACCAGCATTTAGTACTGTTTAATACTGTTCGGGGAAATATCACGAACTAATATGTTCTGCTGAGAATTATAATCTTCCTTTCGAGCTATAGTATAAATCCTCAAAGCTTGGCGAAATGCTGTCTGTGGATTTATTCTCAATCTCCAACTTGTGGAAAAAGATTTGGGAATTCTTGTTTATGGTTATGCATTCATTCAGGCGGGTTGTTGCTTTATTATTCACTTATAATGCAAAAATCCATTTGCATCATAAAGTAATAATTCAGTTATGGTGTTAAGGGAGCAATGATGTGCCTCCATGGCTGGATTGCTGCAGTAATATCACTTCCACACTAGACTTGTTCTAATCTCCAGTTTATTTAATTACTGAGCGGTTTCTATTACCTCTCTGCGTTACAGTGTGCAGTGGTGGATGCTGCCACGTACTGTAGCTGCGCACTAAACACTTCGCATTTCGACACAGATGAATGCACTGAACTCTGTGGCTCTTAATATGTGAAAGGCTTAGCAAAGAGGCAGCCATATAGTAATTCACAATCATTTCCATTACTGCTCTTTTGGATCCACGTCTCTGAGCCTGATTGATTTTTTTCCCCCCACCTTTCTAACTTGTGCATGTATGCTGCTAGAATGTTAACATTGGCTGAGGTCTAGCCTTTCCCTCTGCTCTTTCAGGTAGATGAAACTTGCAGTCAAGACAGACATCGCATGCATAAAAAATGATTACGTCGTCTTTCCATTTGCGATATCGACTATAAGGACCTCATTTTCGTAAAAATTATGAGCTTTCTCTAAGACTCTGTGCCTCAGGTATTCATCTTTAAATCAGAAGAAGCCGGAGTCACACTCCACTGGTTCTATTTCTGACACTCATCTGATCTGAGCCTTTTTGGTAGTGTAGCTATTCATTAGTACATGGCCGCCAGGAAAAGGCAGAATAAAGGGTGTGTGTTGGTATTCTAAAGGTGTAGCAGCACAAAAAAAAGAGGTCGCCGTCTCAGTGAGGAGACGACACACAGGTGTTAGTCAAAACTGACATATAAAGCATATAAAGCAATATGCTTGTAGTTGACCATCTTGGCCAGATAAGGCTTTAATATTAATATTGATTTTTGTGATGTTGTTTTTTCACTGGCTCCCATTAGGGGTCGCCGCATTGGGTCATCCAGTCTGCACAGGTGTTTTACACTGAATCCTGTTCCTGATACAGGAACTTTATTTGGGCTTTCTGCCCAGCAACCCCGTGATTTGACGTGGGGCTGGGATGCAATCGTGCTCCTCTCGCATGGCAGTTGAGAAAGCTACTACTAAGCCACTAATGCCCTGGGTGGACTCTCGATTATTTAATTCCCATTAAAAGGAAGTGAATGGAAAGACAACATTTGCACTTGCACTACCCCAGGGTGGCGAGGATATGATATGAGAAGGAAAGCTCAAAGGGGATTTTAAAACCATTACAGTATACAGGTGTAGAAAAGGATCATCATTATGAACAAATTGTTCTGTGTTCACAATTTGCACCTTAAGTCCAAAAGTTACATCAATATTTACACATGGAAAGTTAATTACATTCAGACTTGGATTGTGTGAGCATTTCTGTGTGGCTCGTTCAGATTATTAAAATCAGCTGCTTGTAGTTCTTGAGTAGAAGAGTCCGTGCCTGGGCATTTTAATAGCAAGTAAAAATAATCAGGAGCAGAAAGTGCAGACAGAAAAGGGAATTAGTGTTCATGTTTTTCACTTAAAATAATATCGATTGATAAATACTTGACTCGGATCCTGTTGACTCAAAACATTTTTAATGAATCAACAGTATCCTATTTGAAGTATTTCATGTTTAGCTTGAATTATACTACATTCCAAAAACTGAAAACCAAACCAAGGGCAGCATTTGCAATTCAAGGTCCCATATCTTTCTACTTTTGAAAAGTTAACACAACGTGCTTTAACTGAATAAACCTTCACATCATGCATTTTAATACTTTAAATTCCGATTCGGTGTCTGCAGTATGTAAATGAGCTACTGCCGAGCCACACCAGAGAACAGCAGAGATGTACAGTACCATGGATGGGAATTTTCTTATATGAGGTCACAATAGGCGGAGAAATCTAATTGGCTTGTTAAAATCAATACAAAAATGGAAAAAGGACATGAAGCAGGTTTTTTGTTTGTTTCAACACACACACTGGAGACCGATCAGAATGTCTGTCTTAAAATAACTGAAATGTGAATTTTGCATAATAGGTCCCCTTTTGGAAGATTAATAAAGAAGTAAATAATTAAATAACAGTAGGTTTATAGTACAGGAAATATGAATACATAATAACAAACCCATTCCCATACAAATGATCTTATAATAATATACTGTATAAAAGATCTACAATTCTATACACATCAGGGCCCGTATTCACAAAGCCTCTTAGAATTCTCTCAGAGAGCTCCTATCTTAGCCAAAAAAGTCCTAGCTGGGAGTCTTAGACTAAAAGTGATTTAGAAAACTTTTCAGAGCAACTCTGAGTAAGGAAAGTAC
>JAQQZS010000020.1:14416302-14431486 GCA_030068045.1 Platyallabes tihoni | reverse complement strand
TGAGGGAGACACAGGTGATATTCATTGTTGTTAATGGGGAAACAATACAAACTCAGACACACTAGGGGGAGACAAAGCTACGGTTCAGTATTCCGGTGAACCGGACCTTTCTCCCCAGGGCTGAGGTGGTTCGGGTGTTACAGCAGAGACCTCATACCAGGGGGGAAACATTCCTTAGTCAAAGCATGTGTCCATGTAGAGAGTTTTATTTTATTGTTTTTGTACCTACAGTACGTGACTGTTGAAAAAAAAATCACTGTATTTCCCCATTTGTCATATTTAGAACTGCAAAAAAGAAATACCACTTAGCCAGACAGTGCTAATATTGAAGCCAAGCTAACAGACACGTTAGAGATTGTCTGCTAATGGAAGAGAGCCGGTGTGTTATTGCTTAGTTGCCACAGAAATGAAGTGCATTTTCACTACGTGAATAAAGGCAACATTTTTTTCATTAGAATAATGCATCTGTGTTTGTGTTCTCATTAGCATTGGCTTTCGGCCTGCCTTCGTTTCCTGTTAATGTAGGTGTCACTGTGAACAGAAGCAAAAGGGTTTGCTTTGTGCGCGCGTGTGTGTGATTTCATGTTGTTCAGGGTATTAAACAGTGGAATGAGATACCGTTCCTGCAGAATGCCTGCTAATTCACTGCCGCTTTACTTATCGAACTGTCTGAAGCAGGAACCGCCCTCACCGTGATAAGATTTTCAGTCCAATCTAACAGTTCAGTGATACAAACAACACAGTTGTGTCACTATTTTACACCAACAATCCTCATGAGTTCACATTTAAATGTATTAAGATCTTCATAAGCCAGCAATAATTAAAGGGACATCAGTAAAAACATAGGACGTTGACTTTAGTTTATGTAATTGTTTACTGTTTTAAGTATCTGTCGAACAATCAGGGTGAAAATGTAGCTTTTTGGATCACATTTACATTTACGCATTTGACGCTCTTATCCAGAGTGACTTACAAAAGTGCTTTGAAGTTTCCATCATTTGGATTGATCCTTCCACTGGTTATTAGGTTACTAACTAAGCACCAAGTAAGATAAACTTTATTTTTGGGGGGTGAGTTGGGGAGGTAATAATCCAAATATCCAAGAAACAGATAGGTCTTTAGTCGTCGCTTAAAGATTGCCAGGGACTCGGCTGTATGGACATCTAGAGGAAGTTAATTCAACCATCTACTGTATGTGCCAGAACAAAAAAAAACAGTCTAGATGCATTAAACACTGTAAGCTTCACTTTAGTTATTTACAGTACATTACATTTACAGCAATTGCCAGCCCCGGGCCTCTGCGACCCTCTGTTCTCGAAATACAGCCACATCGCCGTATCTCGGGAACCGCAAGTGCCAGCGAGATGCCGGTGCTACCAAACAATCACGCGCCCCGAATTAGTAGACACCAAGTTCCGTCCTCCTGCGACCTCATCTACTCCCATTCACTTTGAATGGGAACGAATTTTCACTGATAACTCCCGATTGGAAGGTCAGACCGAGATGGGCTCGGTGCCTACCCCCACTAACTTGGGGTTGGGGTTTCCAATGGTGCCACCTTCCGTTCCCAAGATACAGCCAGAGCATGCGTCGTATCTCAGCAATTCAGACACCCTACAGTACTTACAGTACCTTTGCCGCATTATACATGTGAGCAGTTCAGGGTTAAGGGCTTTGCTGAAGTGCTGGGATTTATATCCATAAATGTGTGCTCCATAGTCCACATGTTAACTACTGAACTTCCCCTGAGTGTGGCCCTTAAAGAAATTACGGATTAAGAGAACAGTTCCCACTACAGAAGTCCACAGGGTAAAGCTGGACCTGATCCTGACCCTGGACTCCTCATGTACTGTAAACCTCACATCAACCCCTAAGTTATGACATGCTTCCCATGGCATGACAGTAGGAGGAGCTGGATCAGGTCCTTTTCTACCCTCTGGAGTTTTGCATGTGGTTGTGTTACTTGCAAATTAATGTAAACTATTCCTTGACACCTTTTACTAATTAGTGAGTCTAGTTCAGAATTGTGCACTAAAACGATTCAACATACAGTACAGTCAACTCCAGAATTATTGACAACATTCATGAAACTTTTGTTCTAAAGTAATGTCTGTAAAATGAATAATGCATGCATTAAGTGATATTTTGAGCTTAAACATATCGAGATGGTGGAGGTGTACATAAATTTAAATACATTATTGCTTCAAAACATACAATTTAGAGTCTGTTCATTGCTCTAACCTTCATCATAGTCTAATGTGCTCCAAAAATATATAGCTTTCATAATGTAGTTCTCATAAATTCTTTCTCTTCATGCTTGCCCTACATGGAAAAGTCACATTGAGGTCCTCAAGTTAGCCTCCATTCCTGGTCGGTAAACTCCTCGTCGGCAACAATTCACTGCCACCTGCATTTACTTTGGCCTGTCACCCCCTTGGACTGTCAACCTCTGGATAGGAACACTGACTGGATCACATTTTAAAGTATCTTACCAATCATAAATGAGAATGTATTCTTGGAACCAATCATGACACAAAAGGTGGGATTTATTGGCAACGACAGAACCTGCAAAATCGAGACAAATACAGTGCCTTTATTACTGTATATTTCCAACAGATACAGCACAGTGAAATTTTTAGTTTTTTCATATATTCCAATTAGAAAGCTGGGGTCAGAACATAAGTTTGGCCAGGATACAGTGATCCTGAAACAGATGGGGTTAAGACCCTCAAGGGCTCAAGGGATCAAGAGTGGCGACTTGGCAGTGCTGGGGCTTGGACCTGCGACCTTCTGATCAATAACCCAGAACCTTAACTGTTTCAGACACCCATGTCGAAAAAAGTACATGTGAACATGCAATCTAATCAGATGAGCATCTGATTATAGATCAAGCATCTGATCATACAGTCAAGTTGGAATCTTTAATCAGAATGATTTCAACCGGATTAAAGAAATACTGCATTGTCCAGGCCAACCTAGACTTATAATATATATATATAGAGAGAGAGAGAGAGAGAGTCACTAGTCACAGCTGGGTGTTTGTGCATTAATATTTTATGTCTAATACGGCAGACTATTTCATAGTGTTCAATCTATACTTTTGCCAAAACCTCTGTATACTGTAGAAAAGGAGCAACATGTAATGAGTTTAAACGGCATGTGACTGTCAGCTGACAAAAAGCCTGTAACGTGAAAATAAGCCTGTATAATGTATACTGTTGGCAATGCCCTCTGACCATTACATACTATATTTACTAAACGCCTGTGGATTTCTGTCCTGAGGAAATCTGAGTTGACTACCGAAGGGAACAGAGCTGAAGTAAAAAAAAACAGCATGAATTGCCGCTGTGTTACTGTAAACCCGCATATGTCTCTTTGTGCCATAGCCTCCCATTTCAAACAACCCAGTGCAATTCTGACAGGAAAATTATTTTCAGCTATTTTGTAGAAAATGTCTCCCACTGACATACAGAGGCAATTCATGTGAAGATTGCATTTTATACCCAATGTTTCATAATAGTTTCTGACTGCCTCGCTGAACTGTTTTACTTTTTTTTTGTAAAGCATGCTGATCATGGTAGAATGACCGTGACACCACAATTTGGTTGACATACCTGTTTGCAGTCAAAGAGATAATGCAATCAAAGAGAGATGAGAGGGAGAGAGAGATCATTGGGTTCTGATAGGAAAACTCAACCTTTGGGCACTTGCACACCTATTAGTCCATGCTGTTGTTCTTCTTTCGGCTGCTCCCGGCAAGGGGTTGCCACAGCAGACCATTTGGTCCACACATACAAGCTTGGCAGAAGATTTACGCCAGATGCACTTCCTGACACAACCCTCCCATTTTATTCGGGCTTGGGACCGGTACTGCATCCAGTGGCTGGGGTTTGGGCACTGCCTGGGAATTGAACCCAGGCCTTCCACATGGCAGGTGAAACATCTACCACTGACCACCAGCACCCCACCTATTATGCCATGTGTCGAGTTTAAAATTGATGCATTTTTGGTTTCCTATATGGTTTACTTGGGTTTCACACTGCACATAATCAAACAAACCAAAAAAAAAAAGTGCCGGGGTTTACAAGTGGTGCACCAGAACAATGCAACTTTTTTTCTGAGTGTGAGACAAAATATGTAGTTGGCTGGCTTCATAGATTTCAGAGAAAACTTATGATAACCTTTTGAACCTGTCGTATGGTGGGTGGGAAGTAGACAAGATTAAATTTGGGAGATATTCAATGAAAAATCTATCCAACCATTATCTATACCTCTTATCCTGTGTTCACAGGGAACTCCAGGATGTACAGCATCAGACTGATTTGGTGCTAACCCATTTAAGGGCATAAGCAAACATGCCCACATACACACACACACATTCATACATCAATTTATACATTGTGGGAAATTTGGAAATAGCAGTCAAGTTACACCACATGTCTTTGGTCAATCAGAGTACCCGGATGAAATCTACAAGATTCAAAGCCGCAACCCTAGAGATCAGAGGTGATCACAAAACCACAAGGCCACCATGCCAACCTGGAGTTAATTAATATAGTTAATAAAAATATTTTTAGATTTTTTTTTTTTTTTAGTTAAAACTCAAAAAGTAAATCTAGCTCAATTTTCCATTAATTCATTAAATGAAGGACAAAATGACTAGACTGTTGAAGAGACAAGTACTTCATGCGTAATTCAGACTACACTTCAGAGCAGAATGCAGGTGGTAGAGACTTATAACACTTCCTTTCATCACACCAGTCTACAGTAATGTCGCCTCAGACACGGCTAGTCCCATTAGACATCACTGAGATAGACTGTCTTCTTTTGGTGTTAAGATGGAGTTCCTCATCAATCTTCATTTGACCGGCAGTGACAGACAGAGGTGACAACACAGCTCTATCAAAAGCCCTGCCCACGCTGCCTAAAATATCTGAAGGTCTGTTTCTCTGACTTGATTCATTCTTGCAGGAGCGGAGAGTTGGCACAGTTCACTCCGAAGTCTTTCAAGTCTCCAAAAAACCAGCCATTCCAAGAGGATATAATTTAATTCTTCGTTGCAGCATTTACATTCCTGCAACATTTTAGCTGAAATTTTTCTCCAGACATGTCTATTACTGGCTGTGACTCCAACACCTCGATATTGTGTGAAAAATAATTGTGTGCAAAAGCACAGCCCCAGCACCTGAGCTCTAGTGTGGCCAAAAGAGATTGTCTCAGCCATCCATGAAATTCAAATAAAAAGGGATTTTTTTTTTTTATTGTTGTTGGGTTTTTTTTTTGTTTTTGTTTTTTGCATAGATGTAAAAGCCACCGTGGGTGTGGTCTATACCATAGTTATGTATTTTTTTTTATTAGCTGTTACAGTAAACAATGTTTGCAGTGTGGCAAGAGTGCATTATCTGACTGAAAAAGCTGACGGCCATCAGGGAATCCTGTTGCCATATAAGAATGGAACCATGCTTAGGTAGGTGGTACATGTCAAAGTAATGCCTACATGAATGCCAGGATGAAAGGTTTCCCAGCAGAACATTGCCCAAAGCATGACGCTGCATCCACCAGCTCACTCTCTTCCCATAGTGCATCCTGACATCCTATTTTTCATAGTTATACATTGCACATGCACCTGGCTGTTCACATGATGTAAAAGAAAATAGGACCATTAAGCCACCTTCTGCCATTACTCCATGGTCCAGTCCTGATGCCTGTTGTGTACTCTTAGCTCTTCTACAGGATCAGGACATACAGGCTCAGCCTTTGAACCCCATGAACATCAGTAATCTTTGGGTGCTCATGACCCTGGCACTGGTTTATCGCTTGTCCTGCCTAGGCCCACTTTTGGTAGGTACTAACCACTGCATAAGGGCGGCACTGTGGCTTAGTGGTTAGCACTGTCGCCTTGCACCTCCAGGTCCTGGGTTTGATTCCTATGTTGGGTCTGTGTGCATGAAGTTTGCATGTGATTGGTGGGTTTCCTCCAGGTTCTCTAGTTTCCTCCAACATGTCCAAAAATGCAGATTATTCTAATTGCCATTTCCAAATTGCCCGCAGATGGTCCTCTGTAGAAGGAAATGGCAACCCACGCCATTATCCTTGTCAAGAAAACCCCATGGACAGCATCTAGGAAGGCTTGGCATGCTATGGTCCATGAGGTCACGAAGAGTCGGACACGACTGAACACCAACAACCTCTGCATAACAGAAAAACCCCACAAGACCTGCTGTTTCGGAGATGCTCTGACCCACAGATTCACAGACATCACAATTTGTCCTATGTCAAAGTCCCTCAGATCCTTATATTTGCAATTTTTTTCCAGTTTCCAAAACCTTGGCTGTTTGTTCACTTGATGCCTAATATATCCCAAGTCTTGACGGGTGCCATTGTAATGCAATAATTAATTTAATTCACTTCACCTGTCAGTCGTTTTGAGGTTATGGCCGATCTGTGTACACAAGAGATTGTATAAGGGTTTAGGGACCAAACAGAGCTGACAGACCGTCAGTGAGTCCTTCATAAATCTTCCATTTTATGCCCATGAGACAGCTTGTAACTGTCTGCCCTGCTGTCAGTGCTTCTAAAGGAGAACATTTCCTTTCTAAGACCAACTGTCCACTTGTTTGGCCCGAGAGACAAAGCCATCCAGTTTTTTTTACTTTATTAAATGTTGATCCTTTGTTGTGTGATGTAGAAACAATGGAAATTAACAAAGATATAAAATAAAAAATAGATGCTGTATCGAGCTATGGTTGTTTTTAAAATCTTGGCCTCAAAATATTTTTTTTTCTTTGAAAATTTTACTGATTCCTAAAGTAAAGGGAACAAAAATTCACTATCCCAAGTGAAACATCTTACAATATGTATGCTATATTCTGCAATTAACTTTTGCATCAGCTAAGTCTTGTTTATAGTTTGAGGAGCCTCTATAGTCCAACTAGGGACCATAAAGGCAAATGGTGACCATAGTATTTATTCCCATGTTGTATAACTGTAACAGGACTCCCAGTCAATATTCACATACTACAGGCAATGTGGGAACACCAATTAGCCTAATCTGAATATCTCTGGACTGTGGGAGGAAACCCACCAAACACGGTGGAACATGCAAACTCCATGCACACAGACCCGGTGCAGGAATCGAACCCACAACCTGAATGCTGATTGAAGTATTTAATACCACAATACTACTGAATATTTTTTTAGAAACTTTTGAATATTTAAACAATATCACACAAGAGAGTGAGAGCACTTTGAGTGTGATATTGCTTTTATTCAACAGTTATGCAAACACTGTTTAATATCAAAAGCTTTTTTTGTTTGTTTTTTTTAATTTGCCAACACAAATAGTTCCACAATAGAAAAAGATACCGCTCTTATGTATGTATGTCTTACTAAGTACTAAGTAAATTAAATACTAAGTACCCCCCCCCCTCCCCCACGACTGAATAGCATTATTGTGGAGACATTTTGGCTCATTCATCTTTACAACGTTGCTTCAGTTCTTTGAGGTTTTTGGGCGTTCACTTACAGTATTCACAGCTTTCAATTTTGATGTTTCCTGTAAGGTTTTGTTTGTTTATTTTTGTTTTAATTTTTTTTTTTTTTATGTATGTGTGTGTGTGTGTGTGTGTGTGTGTGTGTGTGTGTCTCCAGGGCCAGGTTAGTCAGCGGTAAAACTGTAACTTTTTTTTTTATATATTTTCAGTGACATGACATTGTTGTTGTTGTTGTTAGTCTTTCATCTGCTCCCATCAAGGGGATCCACACACGACCTGGCACAGGTTTTACACCAGATGCCATATGCATCCAGTGGCTGGGGTTTGGGCATTGGCTGGGAATCGAACTTGGAGTTTCTTCATAGCACGATCCCTTATTGACATGATAAAATATTAGAGAATTAAATATATACTGTATATATATATATATATATATGCTAAAACATATATTCTAGCCATAAATATAATAAAAAAACAAAAGTAGAATTTGTTCTGTTTCGAGTCATTTTGACCAATGGTTGCCAAAGTATAAGACCGCCACACATATACACAGTGAGTGAATATAAATGATGGATAAGCCATTATGGATTCAGAATTATGGATTTTACCTCTAAACAAGAGAAGAAACGCAACATCCATGATTTGATGCTTTGGTGGCAGAAATGATGTTTGGAAATGTAAGGCGAAGGATCTCTGCTCATTCCTACAGTTTGTTCCATGTCCTTCTGGTAAGTCTAGTTCATTTTTCCAAACGTAGATTATTTCCTGCAATTTCCTTGCAGTCTCTCCAGAGTGCGTGGTTATGATGAATGCCTTCTTGCTGTTCTTTACTCTGTTTCTTTACTCCCGCCCTCTCGTCCAAATTCTCGCTTTCTCCCTTCCACTCCATCACACCAGGGGTCAATGCTTGTCCCACGCAGACCGTGTTCAGTTTGGCCAAAATGACCTTTTCCATATGTGGTTCCAGTTATAAACCCAACTAACCCTGAACACTGGACTAAATCTCAGCTATAAAATAAAATGAATCAGATTAAGTCTGTGCAAAGGCAATACTGTATATTCAGGCCTGAGCTTTGCTAAATGTTTCAGGTTACATTGGATAAGGTCAGGGGATATGGAGATTGTATGCAGATAAAGGCCGAGGCACAATTTCCAATTTTTCTGATGGCTTTTCTGTCAGACTCTCATGCTGAGTGTGAAGGTCATCTGCATAAAGAGACATCATGCATATTGTATCTCAAAGGCTGAGTGAACAGAGGGCTGAATTCCTCTGAAAAAGAAGAAAAACATTCTCATATTCTGGTGCATCTCTGAGGCAGATGGAAGCATATGTGATCTTGGTTTTAGGATTAAACACTCCATACACACAGATTATCTCATACTGTTCAAGCATTATATGTTTTTCAGGATACAGTTGGTTATTCATCCCATAGCAGTGTTTGGTGAGACAGTATAAATGAACCATTTGTTGTAATATTTTTACTAAAGTAACCAAAAATAGAAGGACGTTCGAGTCAAACCGGGACTTGAACCGGTAATGAAATTTTTCATAAATCAAGGTGTAAACAAAACAGTTCAATGATGTAAAACCATTAAAGGAGTTCCTGGGAGGCCAGTGTTTCAGTAGAAACTTTATATCTTGATGGTATTACCTTGTGTAATGCTTGGATATGTCTCTTAGTGTAGCAGGGGATTATATAGAGAAATAAAGGCAGTGTTGACTCTCATATCTGTATTCTGTATCAAAAATCCTGTATGTACTATGGCGCATAATAGATGGTGATGTAAAAAACATGACAAAGGGATATTTTTTTCTTTTACAACAATAGCTCTGAAGGTAGTACTTCACATTAAAACACAATTTGATTAATTCACTCATTCCAACATGATTTTGTTTCTATAGTAACACATTACACGGGGACAATGTACTGTACTGTAACAGTGGGATGAATGTTAGCTTAATGAATGAGTATCCAGTGTCAAAGCAATGTGTAGATAATTCAGAGGTAAAGTTGAGACAACATTGTTTCAGAGACTTCAGGATGGAAGGGTTTGTTTTGCAGTTTCACAGACATACTGTATGATGCCATTGGAAACTGTTGTTGTTGTTGTTGTTGTTAGTCTTTTGGCTGCTCCCGTCAAGTGGTTGCCACAGTGGACCATCCGATGTGCACACACAATTTGGCACAGATTTTACGCCAGATGCCCTTCCTGATGTAACCCTCTCAGAAGGCTTGGGACCGGCACTGCATCCAGTGGCTGGGGTTTGGGCACTGGGTGGGAATTGAACTCGAGTCTACCACATGGCAGATGAGAAACCCACCCCTGAGCGACCAATCCAAACACAGATTTCGCCCCAAGTCCTTTTAGCTGCAGAACAAACTGTCAGGAAAATAATCCGTCTTATTTAAAAGTAGTTAGAGTGACAGTACTTGGCATCAGGTTAAACCACACCACCACCCTGTCACAGACTTTAATGCACTGCAAATTAGTCAATGATCCTTCATAATGCGTGAATGTCGATGTGAGTGTGTGTATGTGCATATACCATTTTTTTTTCTTTCTCAACATGGAAAAGCATAAGTGTGTGAATCTGGTTGGTTTGAAGGTGTGTTATTATTCCCGAAGTGACAGCAACGACAACCCTTCCACTCAGCACCTTATTGGTTCAACCAGAGCTGAACACTTTCCTCAACCAACCCGCTTAACCCCCTCACATCCACTAACATCCCCACCCAAGCCCATCTTTTTTTTCTTTTGCCATCCATACTGTACCTGTCTATATCCTGAAGGAAGCCAGGAATGAAGCCTTCTATCCAACTCTTGAAAAGCAAACATCATGAATAAGCATGTTCTTGATGTGTGTGCGTGTGATGCTAACTCCCTTAGTGTTTAGTTATATTTAGACTGAGTATTTAGACTGAGTTGATATGTGGGTAAGTCGGCTGTGGGTGTTGTGTCTATAGGGAGTGCATTCCATCAGATTACAGCCGTGCATGGGAGTAAAAACATGATGATGATCTTAAACAGCTGTCAAGAAAATTGGCCCTGCTGTCAGAGCAGCGTGCGTGCTGAAAATCCTTGTGTGTACGTGTGTACGTGTGGGTGTGTGTGTGTGTGTGTGTGTGTGGAGGAACACTGTGCTCGGTTCACCGACTGATGGATGAGGTTATTAAGAGGCTGTTGACAGTGAGGAACAAGCACAACTTTCATTTTGTATAATCTCTGCGCTACTGTGTAGTACACTGTGTTTACTCAACACTTAAATCCTGTTTTAAATGACTTTCTGCATTTTCCATGTTGGATGTTTTTTTTTTTTACAAAAATAGCCCACTTGTGCATCTTTGCAAGAAAAAAAATGATGAGATTGAGATCTATGGAGATCTATGGAGCTGTATTTACTTTTTGTGTTTCTTTTTTTTAATATATATTTTCATGGTTTTATTATAAGCATGTTGCGTTTGACTTTAAGAGCCGGTTCTTTCTGCAACTGCCACAGATTTTACAGAATCAGATGATAGACACCTAATAACCTTTGAAAATCAAATCAGGTGTTTCCACTGTTTTAGATACAGTATGACTCTTTGATTTTTTTAAAATCCCCAAATTAGTCAGGGAGGATCAAAGACCTTTTCTTTTCAAAAACCCTGTGTTTCCTCTGAACCATGTGACGACAGCCGACCACATCCTTATTTTGAACTGCGTACCTCACGCACTGTTGCGGTGGCGTAACACATTTGGAGGACAGCGCTGTAAGCTCATGCTCCTTCCGCTTGCTTGAGCTTACAGACGCCCGTGATTGGCTGTAGAGCCGTGATTGATGCGTGAGTGCTAAGTAAGTCCCATCCCACCCAGCTGCGAGAGCTCGACCAATCAGCTCTCTTCAGGCCCTCAGCCATGGGAGGCTACAACATCACCCTGGAATCGACCTCGCAAATTCCAAAATAGGTAGCACTCACATCATCTATAGCACTTTATCCTGTATCCAGGATAGGGGCCTGGAGCCTATCTCAGGAGACTTAGGGCACGGTACCAATCCATCACAAGACACACACACACACACACACACAGTACGGGCAACATGGAAACTCCAATTAGCCTAACCTGGAGGTGCAGGGCGACAGCGCTAACCACTACATCACCGTGCCGCCTCAAATAAGCAGTACCTCTCTTTTTCTACACTGAGGACATACAGCACCAGGAATATACAGTATAATAGGATTTGATTGCGATTTGTCCACAAAATGTGATTAATTCCATTTTTCAACTTTAAATCATTCGGGCAAATTGTTATCTCAGGCATACATGGTAATCTACTGTATAAGAAAGTGTTCAATCTTTTGTCAGCTTTAAACCTTTGAAAAAATGAGACAGTGAATCACTGCATTACTTAACAAAATGCAATACTTAAAAAAATGCAATATTTTCATAAAGAACCTGTCTTGCAGTTTCCCCCAGCAACGTAAAGTTGTAGAATGTTTTTAAAATCAACTTTATAACCAGCTGACAACATTTGGTGCCAGGTGACATGGAATTTATCCAAACAACCTCAAGTTTACAGTCAGGTCTGAACTAGTTTGTTTTTAACTCCTTGCTGTTTTGGAGTACAGTAAGTACGTTCAAATGGTATTTCTGTCATATAAATCACTAGACATCTTGGCAGTTGCGACATCCCCAAACTTGTTTTTATTATTTTTAAACAATTTCTTATGAAATTTAAAGTATGCTGAAAAATGAATCAATAAAATGCAAATGTATTTTGTATTTCACAATGCTGTGAAAAAGTATTTGCTCCCTTCCTGATTTTATTTATTAAAGGGGAAAAAAATGTCCAAACCTACCTGACTCTATGTGAAAAAGTAATTGCCCCCTAAACCCAATAACTGGTTGTGCCATCCTTGGCTGCAACAACTGCAATCAAGCATTTGCAATAACTAGCAATGAGGTTTGGACAGCTTTAATTTCCTTTATAAATGAAATCGTTATTTAAAAAAAACTGCATTTTGTATTTACTCGAGTTATCTTTGTATAATATTTAAAAATATGTAAAAAAAAAATGTAGCATGTAAAAACATGTACATGTACAAAAAGATGTACATTTTTACATGTATAACATGTAAAAAAATAATAATAATAATAATAATAATAAAAAAAAGAAGCAGGTGCAACAGTCCAAGTTCCCAGGAGAACTGTGGGAGGTTCTGCAGAATGCTCAGGAAAACTTAGTAGCTAATTTCCTTATAAAAATGCACAAATTATAAAGTGTCCTCAAAGCATCGCCACACCAGATACTGACTTTTTATCTAAGTACAGAGTCCGGGTTCGATTCCCAGCCGGGTTTGATTCCTGTCTCTGTGTGCAGGTTCCCCCAGTGCTTGGTCGGTTTCCTCCTACAGTCCGAAGACATGCAGATTGGGCTAATTGCCATTCTCAAATTGCCTCTAGTGCATGTGTCATAGAGTTCTGCGATGGATTGGTACCCTGTTCGGTGAACCCCAACTTATACCCTAAGTCTCCTGGGATGGGCTTCAGGCCCCCTGCGACCCTGTATACAGGATAAAGCGGTATAAACGATGAGTGAGTGAATGATATCCAGCACAGATGTCCATTATTCAGCGACATGAGTGATGTCATCTTTCAGCAGACAGATAAAGCAGCCATCCTGTACTGTCCATTACTGCGCCAGTGATTTACCAAGACGTACATGTGCCACATAACCCTCATCTTAAAATTGATTCAAGTACTTTTTCCCCCTTATCATTGTACACACAATACTCCACAATGAAAGTAGAAACATGTGTTTAGTGTGCTTTGTTAATTCATGAAAAATAAACAAAATAAAAAAAAATTTAAAAAAAAAGGAAAAATCACATTTACATACTGTAAGTGTTCAGACCCATCACTTAATACTTGGTTAAAGCACCCTTGGCACCAATGACAAGCTCAAGTCTGTTTGTGAATACTCCCTCTAAGCTTGGCACACCTTTCTCTTCAAAGGTTTCTTTCATTCTTCTTTGCAGAATCGTTCAAGATCAACCAAGTTGAATATGCAGGGTCAGTGCACAACCATTTCCAGGTCTCTACTGGGTTCAGGTCCAGACTCTGGCTGGGCTCCACTCCTGTGTTTTTTTGGTGGTATCTTTTGGGTTGTTGGCTTGTTGAAATGTAAACTGACATCCCCAACTGAGATCCAGAGCACTCAGGTTTTCACTCAGAATAGCTCCTTCTATTTCTCCATCAACTTTTCCCTCTATACTGACCAATCAGAAAAAAAACATCCCCACAGTATGATGCCGCCACCACCGTGTTTGACTGTATGAATGGTTTTAATAAGATGATGCGCAGCGCCTGATTCCCTGATTGAAAATTTTCAATCTTTGTGTCATCAGGCAAAAGAATCGTGGGTATAAAGTGCTTCAGATGCTTTTTGGCAAACTCCCAGTAGGCTTCCTATATTGTATAAATTGTTGTAAAGTGCACCACATTAGTAAGATTTCAGTATCCAGAGAAGGAAAACCTTACTTGCAATGCTTATTAAAGGTCCTTTTAAACTGTATGTATTTGCATTACAGGTAATTTGTGACATGAATTACACTACACTGATGCACATGCCACAAAAGGGGATTTTTAAATTGTGTAAATTGTTGATGCAGTATGTTTATTCCAATTAGTTGGTTAAAGTTAGTGCCTACTGTACTGTTGGGCTACTGATCATAAGGTCATGGATTCAAATCCCAGCTCCACAATCCACCACTGATGGACCTTAAACAAAGTTCTCCACTGCCCAGATGTATAGTGAGAGATTTCAGTGAGACATCATCAGTTTCTCTACAACATGACAAGCTGCAATGTGGAAATTCAGCAACATTGAATGTTATCATCAAGAGGTAAAATGTAGTATGTGTCAACAACAAAGTGTTTCATAAAACGTGTTTAACTGTAGGTTTAAAACATTTCATGACTGAATCAGAAATTGTACCAGGACACCATTATTAACGCTCTGCATAAAGAAAACTTGCTTCATACAGTAAAGGTCTAGTATCTCAATATGTTTGCTGAAGAGAATGACTTGTGTCCTCATATGTGGCCTTTATAAAGCTAATCAATCCATCACTCAGTGTAAATGTCAACGTTTAAACACAGAAAAGCCTCATATATGACTGTGCAGAATCCAGTGGCTGAGTAGAAGCACAGATGTCCATCATTCAGTGACATGAGTGATGTCATCTTTCAGCAGGCAGATAAAGCAGCCAAGACTTTGCACCGTCCATCACTACACTGATGATTTACCAAGACGCACATTTCAACGTACATGTGCCATATATTTCTTTGTTAAAGGCAACCTGATAATTTTTCTCTGATAATCCATGTCCCTGTTTAGATTTATCAGTATCAGTCACCCACAGAATCTTCTGTTCCAAATGTCTTTCACTGGCCTTTAAAAATACTGTGTATATTCAAATTTCCAATATAACAATGTTGGAGAAAAATAATGTTACTCAATAATTACATCTGTCTCGTTCAAGATAAAATCTGAGTTGATTTGCATCTAAAATAGCCTTTTTTTTTTTTTTTTAACATAATGCACTAGTACCTGAAAATAGCTTTTGTTTAAACTGTACACTGAAAAAAATGAACTTGGCTACCTGTTACATGTACTAAAATGTAATATGTGTTTTGTACATAATAAT
>JAQQZS010000020.1:14396378-14410895 GCA_030068045.1 Platyallabes tihoni | reverse complement strand
CTGTTCCCTCACCTAGGACCAGATTGCCATGGGTGACCCTACCAGGGGCATGAAGCCCCCGACAACATAGCTCCCAGTATCATTGGGACACGCAAACCCCTCCACCACGATAAGGTGGTGGTTCAAGGAGGGGTTATTGATCACATTCATTCAGAAATCCATTACTGGAGCATAATGAGATGGATAAAGCTAATTACACCATGTGATGGGAGCCAACATTCAGCAAGGCAGCCTACTTCAAAACAGTTTGCTTTTGAATTAGCACAATGGCATCTTACATTTATTATCTTAATATATAAGCCATGTCAGAGTGTTCTGCACAGAACGAGCATTTTGCCTCATTTTTGTTAGCTTTCACGTTAGAGTCCGTCAAATTATTTAATCTGGTGTATATCTTAAAGTATTTATCGACATATTTATTTTCAAATGACGTATGTCAAGTGGTCATGAAAGGATCTTGAAGAAGGCACTCCAAAGACAACCGCAAGCCTGTGTCCGTAAGAGATAGTTCACGCCTTTAGTTTTTTTTTTTTTTTTTTATCTTTAGTCCTGGATGGCAATAATTACTCTCTCCTGTCTCTTCTCTGCATCGTCCACAGCACAGCTTGCTGCAATGATAATTACTATTAATTACCACCTCAAGCCTGTTTCCCATGAAAAACTGCTTTAGATGGCCAGATTCTCCCTCTTCTTTCTCGAAAAGTCTTCGGTTCTTAGTCTACCAACCTTCACATCTAATCTGCCATACATAATTTTAGGAGGTTTATATCTAATATCTATGTCTATATCTGACTCTGCACTACATGGACAAAAGTGTGAGGCCAAACATTTTAATTATTGAATTCAAGTGGTTTCAATCACACAGTGAAGGCCAATCTCAATGCTTCAGGATACATCTACATCTTCGACAATGCTACGTTTCCAACTTCGTGGCAACAGTTTGGGGAAGGCCCCTTTGAAACCCCAGTGAGCACCTTTGGGATGAACTTTAAAGGAGATTGCAAGCCAGGCCTTCTCGTCCAACATCAGTGCTTGACCTCATTAATGCTCTACACAATGAATGGCCACGCATTCCTACAGAAACACTCCAAAACCCCTCAAAGAAGAGAGGAAGCTGTTATAGCTGCAAAAGGAGGAGTGACAGGGGATACAATGTCGCAATGTTGCAGGTTTGGGTAAAATCTTTTGTCTATATACAGTAGTGTATATATTTTATCTATCCTACACCACAGCAACACTGAATGCGTTTTTTCGATTATGGTGTTGATTAACTTTCTAGTGGTGTTGATTAATTTTCTAGAACAGAAGCAAAAAAAAAACAGCTGTAATAGTTGCATTGTACTGGAATGTTGTCAAACTTGCTGTGAAAGGAGTCTCCAGTTTCATTGTCAGTGCTTTGAAAGAGTCTGAGATAAAACTGTAACTATTCCCACATGGGAAAGTCTTCAGTACAGAATTTGTCAGTAACATGCGGCATTAAAAATATTAAATATACCCGTAGCTATACAGTATAAATACAGTGGAACCTCGGATTACGAGCATAGTTCGTTCCGCAAGCGGGCTCATATTCCAAAACGCTCGTAAACCAAATTTAATTTTCCCATAAGAAATAATGGAAACTCAAATTATTCGTTCTACAGCCCAAAAAAATAAATACATAAAAATAATTAATACAAAATATAACGTAAAAATAAAACAAATTAACCTGCACTTTACCTTTAAAAAAAGTAAAAATGAATCTCAACAGATAAGTGTTTCCGTTTGTGCACGCAGGCGCTGTGTGCACTCGTAATCCGAGGTTACTCCGCGTTACTCGTAATCAAAGGTTCCACTATATATTACTTAGATTAAAGTAGAAGTTCTCCCGTTACAATTGTACTTCAAATCTTTAGGAGTACTTTAAGTCTCTATCTCTCTCTCCCTCTGTTTCCAACCTGTGAATGTCCTGTTTCATCCCTGTCTACAAGCATCTCCACTTCTAATTTCCAACACCTGCTACATGATTAAGCATTTCACAGACAGAAGGCAAATCATGCAATTATGCATACCAATCTGCAGGTGGTAATATTAGCACTTCAAATACTACACTGTGGTTATGTAATCTAACACCATGCAGAAATGTAGTGAAGTAGAAAGTACAGATATTTATTGTATGATGTAGTGGAGCTAAAAACTATCCACTATTAAAACTACTCGTTAAAGAACAGATTAGAGACCTTCCACCTCTGCTACTTTTTAGTATTACTTAATTCCATGAGTTTTTGTCTAGGAAGGTGCTTTCTGTTTTCTAGCCTCTCAGTCCATATATGTACAGTATATTTAAAAAAGTTTCACCTGCACTTACATCCAGCCTCATCACCATTCATGACAAAGGGCACACAGCAAATACTATGCAGTTCATGTCCAAAAAATATAAGTTATTGCTTATATCATAAGAAATGAAAATGTTTGTGTTAAGTTAACTTTTGAACAGAACTAACTATATACAGTACAATGTAACATTCATTGTATTTGTGTAGGCGGCACAGTAGCTTAGTGGTCAGCACTATTGCCTTGCACTTTCAGGTTCTGGGTTCAATTCCCACCTCGAGTCTGTGTGCATGGAGTTTGCATGCATGCATCCCTGTGCTTGGTGGGTTTCCTCCAGGTACTCTGGTTTCCTCCCACAGTCCAAAGACATGCAGATTAGGAAAACTGGTTTTCCCAATTTGCCCGTAATGTGTGTATGCGGTTATGTAATAGATGGATGGGGTGCCTGCAATAGATTGGCACCCCATCCAGGGTGTACCCCGCCTCATGTCCTAAGTCTACTGGGATAGGCTCCAGGCCCCCCCTCAACTCTATATACAGGATAAAGTGGTATAGACAGTAAGTGAGAGTGTGTTTTGTCTATGGGTGGGATGTGTTTATCAACACTGGCAGTGATGGCTGGCTTTAAGTGTCTTTTATGACATGTTAGCCTTCAATGTTTTAAGTTGGTAGGTGTCATGTATTATAAGTCCTAGATAATCAGAGTCTTAAGACAGGGAGACCAAGATAATGAAGTACAAAACAATTAGAAGAAAAATAAGGGACGAGAAACTCCCAAGCTGATTTCAGCAGCAGGAATGGGAGGAATCTACAGATCTTATCATTCATTTTAATGGGTGCCAAAGAACAAGCTTTGATGTAGAAAACATCAATCATTTTTTATCAGTATGTCCAAGCAATTCTGTTTCTTTTTCGGCAGAATGTTTTTCTGTCTGTCTCTACCAGGATATCAGTCGTGGCGAATGAACAGCAGACAGAATACTCTGGGTTTAATGACTGGAAGGCACTGGTGTCTCTCTTTTTTTTTCTTCTTTTATTCCTTTAGAGCGCAATAAATAAATTTGTGTCTGCATTTAGGTTCCGTTCGACAAACCCACTCATCACACAGAAGCTCATTTTGTGCTATCGTGAAGAAAAATCTCCAACTCTCTACTGAGCCACTGGTGGCAGAAGAAAAGCCGAAGCCCTTGACTAAAGAAAAGTGACGAGTCTATGAAACAGAGGTCTAATAAAAAGCAGACACACAATATGTTCTCTTAGGTAAGAAGACGATCATGACTCACACTGGCAAGTTCTGAACAGAAAAGTTGAGGACAAGTCTAAAAAAACATACAGTGAAAAAAAAGAATAAATTTAAATAAATGAATAAATAAATAAATAAATAAATAAATGAGAGAGTCCCTGTTTGTCTTGAGTTTTTTGTTAAATCCTCTCTTTCCCATGACCCAATGGTGGCTCGTTGGTAGGCTTCCTGTCTGCCACATGAGAGCTTCACTTTACCTTTCACGCAACGATTACCATCCTGAACGATTGGGACAAATATTTCCTCCGTGACACTTTTTTTAAAATTCTTTAAGAGCTCAATAAATGAATTTGTGTCTACATTTAGGCCTGTTTGACAAACCCACTCATCACACGGAAGCTCATTTTGTGCTATTGTAAAGAAAAATCCTCCAGCATTCTACTGAGTGGCAGAAGAAAAGCTGAAGACCTTGACTTAGGAGTCTATGAAAGAGACAGAGGTCTAATAAAAAATCAGACAGACAATATGTTCACTTAGGAAGGAAAAAAATCATTGCACAGTGACAGTTGCATCGTGATCATGCTGTATTACATTTTTTTTATTAATAAATATAAATACATATGAATTCGTATAACCAGCACTTTTTCAAACTGCTGTTCATGCTGCATCACAGCGCAGCACAACACACTTGGAGGAAGCTGCATGCATGTGCTCACAGACGTCTATAATTGGCAAATGTCACTGAGTTGAGCGTATTCTACCATCCTGTTCAGCCAAATGATCTCCCTTGACTACTGACTGTAGGCTTTCAGAATTGATATGCTGAATGTTTTTCTGTTGCACTACTCACCATAGGTTTCCTCCGGGTACTCCAGTTTCCTTTCACAGTTCAAAGGCTAATTGGCGTTCCCAAATTGCCCATAGTGTGTGAATGGCATTTACATTTATATCATTTGGCAGACGCCCTTATTCAGAGCGACATACATTTTTATCTCATTTAACATTTGAGAAGGTGAGGATTAAGGGCCTCACTCTGGGGCCAAACAGCGGGAACTTGATGGTTCTGAGATTTGAACCTAGGATGTTCCCCATGAATGAGAGTGTGAATGTACTATGTGTGTGTGCCCTGCAATGGATTGGCACCCCATTCATACCTGATTTTTTGTCCTAAATCTCTTAAGATAGGCTCCAGACCCCCACAACCCTGTATGGTGAGACCACTGACCATTCCATAATTTTTGTTGGTGCTTTTTTGCATTTCTTCTCTTCTACAGCTCAATACACAGCTTTTACTAACATAAAAGTTCTTGCCATACCTTCACTGGGCTGACTTGCTTGCATGAGAGTTTTTTTTTTTTTCTTTGTTTCTTTTAGTGTAGACCAAGGAACTTTTGAAAACATTTTGTGGAAGGAACATTTAGTCATCTGGGACAAGGGTCGCAATGGATAACGTGCCTCACTACAGACCAAGAGATTCTAGGTTTAACCCCCAGGTTGGTTTGAGGAATTGCTCAACAGTACAGTGATGGCTCAACAGTTAAGGTTATTGATCAGAAAGCCAGGAGTTGAAGCCTTTGCACTGCCTTTGGGCCCTTGAGCCAGGGTTTCAACCCTCTCTGCTAAAAGTGTGTTGTATAATCTTTGACCTTAGCCTTTAAACAAGCCAGGAAATCACCTGCTGAGGAATCAAGGGCGAGACACACGAGCAGAAAGAACTGCACTTCCCAGCATGCACGCTCACTGGAATACTAATGACGAGACATACCAGATTCCAGCCTCTGCGGGAGTATAAGAGAAGCTTCACACCTGCACATCACTGCAAAGTATACGCTCTCATGAGTCACTCCGAACTATACAGAGCCGTGATTGTTATTGCTGTCTAGTGTATGAAATCTGCCTTGAACTTTGACTTTGTTTTCTGCCTGACCTTTGATTTTCTGTTTGCAGATTGCCTGACCTTTGCCCGTGACCTGACATGTTGTCGTGATTCCCGTGTTGGATTTTGTCCAAGCATTACCATAATAAAAGTCTTGCTTTATTCCTCCAGTCATCCTCCCGTAAGAGATATGAGAAGGAATGAACTGCCTGTTGCTGTAATTTGTACAGGACGAATAAAGCCTTCTTCTTCTTCATCTTCGTCTTCTTCTTTTTTGAAACCAAAGTAGCAAAAACTACCTTTTTAACAGCATCCACATCTACAGAATTGAACATAATGACCCAAGCAGCAGGAATCTGAATTGACTCATAGAAACCATTAAACATGACCCACCACCCCCCAATAGAAAAAACAAAACAAAACTGCAATATCCAGGAGGAATTAGGCAGGAATGAGCATTGTGCCTGAATTACACAAGCTTTACCCAAGATTATGGCTCGCTACTTCACTTCAAAAGCGGGGAAATTCTGTTAAGTAGCTACAGGCATTAAATAAAATTACCAATTATTCATACTTTGTATGTGATATTGTTCCCATAAGAAGAAAATTAACCTAATTAGAAAGCAATAATTGATTTACGCTCTCTGGGGCAAAAGTAAATGAATAATAAATGAAATAATATAAATAAACCTCGCCGTTATGCGCGTGGCACCGTTGTTAATTAACCACCATGTAGTAGATCTGTTTTAAGCATTAACACAGAGACTCTGAGCCTTGCCCTTAGTACAAGCAATTCTGTTTGTTGTGATAATATTACAGATGCAGAGCATACAGAACGGAAATAAAAATTAGGAATCTTAAATTCCCTAAACAGTTTCGCTTATAGGAAACATTAGAGATATTACACAGAGAGGTATGAGGGCAGCTGTTGTCATGGTTTTTTCTGTGTATGTACTTTTATAAGGGAATACAGTACGTGTGAGAGAATCTCTGGAAATATGTAGGAAATATAACTACGCCCTCAGACAGACAAATAAAAGATTAAAGCAAGCAGCCTGACTTTGCTTCTGGTCAGAGTGACATGACAATATGAAGCAGCGGTCAGATTGGACTGGTTACATTAAAGTGGAGCAGATATGAGGCAATTATTTTGCAAATGTGATTTCCAGAAATAAAGTAAAGGTTCAGGCAACAGCTAGGTTAACAAGTAAGTTAGGTGCGGTGACATGGCGGCGTAGTGGTTAGCACTTGTACGTCCAGGTTCTGGGTTTGTTCTCCCTGTGCTTGATGGGTTTCCTATGGGTTCTCCGGTTTCCTCCCACAGTCTGAAGACATGCAGATTAGGCTAATTGGTGTTTCCAAATTGCTCATAGATGATCCTCTGGAGAAGGAAATGGCAACACACTCCAGTATACTTGCCAAGTAAACCCCATGGACAACATCTAGGAAGGCCTGGAGTGCAATGGCCCATGAGGTCATGAAGAGTCGGACACGACTGCATGACTAAAACAAACAAACAAACAAACAAACAAAACTTAGGTGCATGGCTTGTTCTATGAAAATACCAAAGCATAGGTTTGGTATGAACATTCCATGTTGATTAGTGCATGCATTTAGTTTAGTGTAGAATAAACCCTTGAATTCTTGCTTTTATTTTGGCTTACATAATTTAAATATATTCTAAATTAACTTTTTTTGAGCTAACAAAAGTGGACAGATCACCCATACGATTTTTTACTATGCTAAACTATATTGAACACTGGATTCAGCACCAGTCCCAAGCCCAGATAAAATGGGAGGGTTGCGTCAGGAAGGGTATCCAGCATAAAAACCCTGTGCCAAGTTGTGTTTAGATCGGATGGTCCACTGTGGTGGCCCTTTGATGGGAGCAGCCGAAAGACTAACAACAATCATACTGTAGTATTACCATGGTACTTCAAACATTACAATGGTAGCCATCATAGGACTTTGTAGAGTAGCAGGGTAGCCGCTATGGCATTTCAGTGGATACCATGGTAGTACTATGCTGTGGACTACAATAATTTAGTGAATTCCATGGTACGTATTTTAGCAGGTATCTAATATGGTATGTTTGTCTATAATCATTTCATTCACTTAGGAGAAGCAGCTGTTAAAGAATATGCAGTCCAGTGCAAAGGCAGCTTACTGACTAACTTTTTATATAACAGCTTAATATGTTTCATTTATTTTATATGACACCAATCTGACATTTAATTTTAACTCAACTGTATTTTAGTCATTTATATTTGATATTGTGGAACGAGTGAAAACAAGATACTTCCTCTAATCATGTACCATCCATCCATCTAGGAACCTTTGTAATCCAACTAGGGACTGTGGAGGCCATTTGTATAACTGTGTTACGACCTCCAGTCAACACTCACATGCACATTCAAACACTATGGGCACATATGGGAGTGCCAATTAGCCTAATCTGCATGTTTTTGGACTGTGGGAGGAAACCAGAGAACCCAGAGGAAACCCACCAAGCACGGGATGTACATGCCAACTCCATGCACACAGACTCAACACAGGAATCGAACCCAGGACCTAAAGGTGCAAGGCGACAGTGCTAACCACTAAGCCACCATGCCGCCCTTATCATGATATCATGACAGTGTCATCAATTTAATAGTACATTGACATTGTATGTATTGACATTCACTCACCAGTTTTGGTTTTACCTCTTTCTTGAAGTGAAAGAGGAAAAAAAAGAGAGAAAAAAAGAAAAACTATTTTTACATGTACTTTTTAACAAGTGTAAGTCCCTCCATCCTGAAGACTTTACTATTACTATTTTTAAAATCTTAAAGTTACAGCTCTACCAAGATATGTAAAAAACAAACAAATAAACAAAGAAATTAATAAATTTTAAACAGTACATTTGTTTATGTGGAGTGTACTGCTGTCTTGTTGTACAGTAATGTATTAGAATGAGTACATTTGATATAAATGTGTGAGCGTTTTTGCAGGCAGAAACATAGTCAGACCTGGAGTTTTAGGAAATTAATCAATGTTTTATGACCAGTCAGGATCAACTCCCTAATAATGCAGAATTAATTTTGTATATTATTATATTATGTACAGTACTGTTTTTCTTTGTGTTTACTATAGTATGACCGAGAGTCATAGACATTGTGCGTAGAATGATTTGTCATTGGAAAACACTAAATGTGCTGAATGCAGTGGAAAATGTTTATAGAGTAATCCATACTGATGTTTAATTAGTCAATAATGCCACACAAGTACATACACACGAATGGACTTCAGTCGTGGAGTATTTACTTAATTGGCACACAATTCTTTCTGGTTCATCAGCGAGAGATATTCAAGCAGTTCTTATCACAGGTTGATGGATCAAAGGGTAAAAAAAAGCTTTCTTTTCTCTTTGTGAACCCAAAGCTGCCTTGTGTCATGTTTACCATCAGATTGTAAAGATAACGCAGCTCCATGACGGCGACTAGACGCGTGAAATCGGCAGCTGGGATTTTGAATGGACATTTATATTTTCTGTGCGTTCTGTGTCAATATTATATGGCGCTCAGGACACCTTCAATTCTACTGCATGGCTGATCAAGCCTGGGGCCATAAGAGTGGGACTCAATGTATCACGCACAGAGACATAGAGAGAGCGAGAGAGAAAGCAGAGCACAAGAAATCACAACAGCCTAATTTAATACGGAGTCTAATTGAGCTGCTACAGTACCTTGCCCATTTTAATAATGGATTTACTCTAAAATCTTTATTATTTCTTGACAGGGACTCATCCGCATTTCTAGTTCATATTGCTTTTTTCTTTGTTTTTCTAATTACTGACATCTGAGGCTTTGTCAATGATTGTCTTTTCTCATTTGTGACGTTGTGACTATTCTGCATTGATAAAAGACAAATGTACAACAGAAAACCAATGTTCAGCACGATTATTCAATTTTACAAAATGATTGAGAGATTGGCGAGCACAAATGCGTGGCATGGGGAAGGTGGATTTCAAATAACAGAAAAGTTTGATATAAAATAATAATGTGGGGGAAAATTATATATAAGACCTGTTGAATGGTTTGAATGGTAAATCATGAGAAAATAATTACATTAAAATAATATTTGTTTGGAAAATTAATTGAAAATAATGAACCGTGTAAAAAATCACATGTTAATACTGTATATAAATTGTTCATGTGTAAAAAATAAAAGCATAAAAATAAAGGAATCTGGAGGGGTTGGTTATAGTAAAATTAACACATCATATCGGGGCAAATTATGTAAATAAATCATGTGGTTAGCGGTCGCATATGGTGGAAACAGCCCTGTAAAAATAAATTTATCAGGTGGCTGGAAATCCCGTGAAAATATAAAAAATCATGTGAAAAACAAAAATTATAGGTATGTAAGGAAATTGTGTGATAAATAAAGTACATTAATTATGAATTATGATGTATCAAATCATGCATGAATATAAATGTATTATTTATACCCAGATCTGCTACGAACCTGAAAAGGATAAACCGTTTACTAAATAATAATTATTTATTAACCTTAACTTTAAGGACAAGCTGTTATAGGAAAAATGCTAAATGCTGTGAGTTTAAATTGACCTGACATTGAATGAAGTTCACAGTGCAAAGCTCCGGGGGTATTATTACCCTTTATTACCAATACCAACTATCTACCAACAGGTATATATACTGTACGTATGGCTTAACATTGTCACCTTATACCTCCAAGGTCTAGGTTTGATTCCCACTCCACTCTGTGTGCATGAAGTTTGAATGTTCTGCCTGTGGTTGGGGGGTTTCATCCGGGTTCTCCAGTTTCCTCCCACAGCCCAAAGGCATGCAGATTAGGCTAAACGGCAGTTCCAAATTGTGTGAATATGAGTGTGTGTGTGCCCTGTGCTGGATTGGCAACCTGTCTAGGGTGTACCCTGCCTTATGCCCTAAGCCTCCTGGGATAGACTCCCCGTAACTTCAGTGGCAATATACTGTATACTTGATGTATATATTTAATAATTGCCAAACAGCACATAATTTATACTGTAGCTACATTTAATATTGTGGGACATGTGCAAAACAAGATTAATTTATTCTCATATAAAGTTAATAAAATTAAGTGCAATACTAATCTTTTTTGTGGATAAGCCTGTGATTTGCATCAATCAACGTTACAGTAAGCAAATATGGATCAACACTCAATCATTCAATCATTCATCCATCATTCAATATGGATGAATGAGAATCATGTGTTTAAGACTGCCATGTTATAATCAAAATGCAAGATAACCAAACACTTAATCATTTGCATTGTCTCTTAGTAATATCATAATAAAATAGTTCTCTTAAATCCTTAAAAAAAAGTTTGTTTGTTTTTTTTTCCTGGTAGATGATAATGACACGTCAAGTGTGAATAGGAAGTAATAGGGTTTAATTGATGATGATAAATTAGGCAGAGAGGAGCTGTGAGCTGACAGCACAGCAGGGAGAGTGTTTCTGCAGGTGTTTGTGCTGAACGGAGCAAAAGACAAGCCTGTGCAATACACCACGCAGTCTGGGTTACTTTTGATCAGCTTAAAAAAAAATTTAAACTGCTTTTGTAATGTGTAACATTTAAAATGTAAAACATTCACAGAGCACACACTGTAGGTGATTAATAGGTGACACCTTGTGATTGATTTGGCCAACGCTTTTTATCCAGAGCGACATAGGACTGAGACAGGATGAACATAAACATAAATGTGAACAGCTAATAGTTAAAGACCTTGCTTTCAAAAACTTACAATTACATCTGACAACCTCTCCACTGAGTTATCACTACCTCCTGCTAAGCTAGATCTTTGTGGAACTTAACTGCTTGCTTTTAGCTTTTCAATGAGTGCTTTAATAGAGGCGGGCACACTTAGAGAGTAAAGCAATTAAGCCCACAGATAAAAGACTGATCAGCCATAAAAAAACATCACACATAAGATTAAGACATTTAAATTTATTATGAATTATATGCTAAAGTAAATGGCTGACAGGATCATAGACACCCAAGGCTCACCCATGCTCTCAGGGAACAAAAGCCAGCCAGTCCAGTCCAACCGCACAGAGAAACCAATGCAGCATAAATTGCCTAGAATGCAGCTCATCCGGCCTCCAAACTCTGCCCAATCTGGTTGAGCTACCATTGGATGCACTGGACAAACAAGTCCGATCCACCCTGGGGGCACAAGGGGAACCAAAAACTTTGGTGGTTAGAATTTTAATGTTTTTTAATGTTACAGCTGATCGGTGTACATCAGTATATGCTAATATGACCTGTAAAATATTAATATATGTGCTGTGACCCTAAACACTGCATCAGATTATTTACCCTTAATGAATGTCTTAGAGTGGATTCTTTTTTTTGATATATTACACTTCCGGTGATTATCAATGCATGATGAAAGTTTTGCTAAAGTTCACGTGAATTGCAGTGTTAAAATAAGAAAAACAAGAAGAAAGAAAGAAAGAAAGAAAGAAATACGGTAACTACTACATCTGGATTGTTTCATTAAAATAAACCCATTTCCTACATTTCTATTATATTTAACAAACATTTCACAATTCACCTATACATATTAATTGATTTGATTTTCTAACTTTAGAATATTTCAACTGAGGTCCTTGGAAAATACAGACAAGTTCGACAACTTTTGCCTGGCAGTACATTTTGGATTTACACCTAACTTGTGAAAAATACCAGCATGCGACCACCTGAAAAGAAAAAGGTTTCATGGGTAATGTTTTGAGTATACTTGTATTTAGAGATGAGAAAAATCAGACAGTTATTGGTTGACTGTGAAAGTCAATGCAGCATTCATTCAGCATCCATTTGCTGAGGACTGTGGTGATTTTCTTATTTCACACCAAATCGGTTTTATTCCTTTGTTTGCTTTATTTACATGAAGGATCGTAGAGTGTTCACGTGGACGCCAAGCAATTGGGATTCCTCGACACGCTCATTTCACAGCAAAGCAAAGAGCAAAATGGCAAACGGTGTGTAATCCATTTCACACTGTAATTGAGCATTAACAAAGGACACCACAATTACCATACACACAGTGAGAATGAAAAGCAGACTCCAACAGGTTAAAGCATAGAGTTATTCACTGTGACAGGTCACTTGAAAAAAGATAGATATTATGAATTCACATCATAGAAATTTCAGGAGTGAATACTAAAGGAACGGTAGCTGCAATTGGGTTAAACATTCTTCAAAAATTCTTTCAGTGTAACATGGTGTTTGACTTAACACATGTGAATAGAGTTTTAGTACGTTCTTAGATGTTTAAGATTCATAGAAGTAAAAGGGCAAATAAGAAATGGTAATAAAAAAAGACAACAATCTCTTTGCTTCATAAAACAACACTAATGTTTGAAAAGGTCAAAGACCAACCCTGAATGAATCACCAGGTCCAAAGTCCAGATATGTTAATCATGAAATTCATAAGTCATAGCTGTCATATGATGAACTTATCAAATGACCAACGCTGTAGTGACAACACTTTAAAAATAACATAAATTATTAATATAATATTGTGTATTGCTCTTAAACTGTGCGTAATATGCTTAATTAAATTAGTCTTAATTTAGGGCAATATTAGTCATAATGTGTGTGTGTGTGTGTGTGTGTGTGTGTGTGTGTGTGTGTGTGTGTGTGAAAAATTAAATTTGAATTTGAATTTAATTGAAATGTTACAATAAGTTACATTTTATTTTTTTTTTTTTTACGAATTTTACCACGGGAAGTTGCAAAGTGAAATTTAAGCTATTAATGAGCATAAATAATCATAAATGAAAAATGAAATTAATTTGGTTGTAAATATTTTAAAAGTTGTTCTGTTTATATACCAAAATTTTGACTGGCTTTATGTTTTTTTTATGCATTACTTTAACCAATCAATCAATCAATCAAACAATCAAACAATCAATCAACAAACATAGAAACAAAATGATTGATATCTATATGCTTATTTTAAACAGTTTATAGCTTAGATTTATAGGAGATTAATGCAAAATAAGCTATCACAAGATAAGTGATACATAAAAAAGAGTGAGGATTTTTTTTTGATTTACATGCAAAAACAAAAAACATTATTTTGCTTTCAAAATATAATAAAAGGAAAAAAAATAATAACCACAAAAGTAAGAAATGGATTCCACAATTTAATAAAAAATTATACAAAATAGTCAAGTCAAGTGTTTGCCAACGTTGTAACAAAATCATTTTTTTGCCCCGGACTATGGAGCAACACATAAAAATAAAGTTATAAATAAAGTTACAGAGTATACAGTATATACAGTAAGACGACACACAAGACGGTGCATATTGACAAGACAAGCAAACAGAACAGAAGTGTTTTAATCAGTTAAGAGATAGATACAGTAGATAGATAGATCTATAGTCAGTAGACAAAGGGTAATGTGCGAGTTGAGCAAAATTTCCTAGTGCATACCATTGGCCTCAGATGGTCAAGTGATGATAATTAAAACAAGAGGGATCTGCACACCCTATAGTGGGCCCTAAATATAGTTGCAATCGACAATGAGCAGGTCCAAGCACCTGTGCCATCGTCACCTGGAGGCACCACACAACCTGCGTGCCTAAACATAAGGGGGAAAAAAGCCTTAGGGAGAACAAGAGGGCCTTCGAACATTATGACATTGGCACTGTTAAATCAGCATTATTAGAGAGATGGCGATGATGCCATACTCATGCCGTCATCGTGCTGATCTCATACTGCATGGTATTAACAAATAAAAGATAAAAGAATGAATAATACTAATAAGTGAAAACTGCAGTGCAACCTTGACGTGCAAATGTATTTGTACGTGTTGTTCAAATCAATTAATGTCACAAAGTGACAATGTTCCCACACTGCACAGCAGGGGCGGACTGGGACCAAAAAGTGGCCCTGGACTTCCTGGCCCACAGCAGCATATTGAATTCATATTGACTACCATAATAATTACTAACACGAGTTAATGCTGCTACTGATTTTATTCCAGCTTACCTGTTCAGTTTGATTGTGATTCTTTTCACTTGGCTCTGG
>JAQQZS010000020.1:14372446-14385899 GCA_030068045.1 Platyallabes tihoni | reverse complement strand
TAGGGTTAGATGGAGGCAGATGATTCGCTGTGGCGACCCCTGAAAGGGAACAGCCGAAAGACAAAGAAGAAGAAGTCCTATCTGCCATTGTGAAACTTATTTCAGTTTTTTTTTTTTTTTTTTGGTTGGTTGCCTTCAGCCACAACTTTATTAGTTTTCTTTGTGTCAACATGTTGGAGTTTCATTATTTTTCATACTCAAGGTACCCAACAGGTCTTGGGTTGTGCTTGAGAACAGTAGACCGCTTGGATATTGATGCTCTAGAATGGCAGCTGAAGGAAGGAATGTAAGGAATAAAACACTTGGAAATGCTGGTGTAGGAAAATAATCAACCATGTGGTTCATTGAGGTGGCACAGTGGTGTAGTGGTTAGCACTGTCGCCTTGCATCACCAGGGTCTGGGTTTGATTCCCAGCCAGGCTTGATTCCCCTCTCTTCCTGTACTTGGTAGGTTTCCTCCCATAGTCCAAACAAATTGCCCCTTGTGTGTGTGTGTGTGTGTGCGCCCTGCAATGGATTGGCACCCTGTCCAGAGTGTACCTCCATGGTATATAGGCTCCATGACCCTGCATACAGAATAAAGCGGTATATATGATGAGCGAGCGAGTAAATGTAGTTTATTCTGTAGCACTTTTAACTGCCCACACTATATCGTCACGAAGCAGCCGCAACTCAGCTGAACCTTTAGCAGTTTTAGTGTATGCTTTATGAAACGCATTAATTTTAAAGCACCCGATGGACACAACTCAACACTCCTTCAAAGCGCCAAATCCCGGTAACTTGACTCGGCTTCCCGTGTTCAGCCACGAGGCCGAGCCGTCTCCGGAGACCCCGCGCTTGGCAGAATATCAATGAAACACTGTGCTGGAGAGAGTAAAAGAGGGTTTGTGTGTGTGTGTGTGTGTGCGTGTGTGTAAGGTGTGCCAGGCTGGATGTGGACCTTGTGCCAGTGTGGCTTATGCTTACCTCTTGAGTCGCACCTGTTCAGCAGGCACTTGTTCATCTACAGGTTTGTGGAGACTCGATGAGTGCGTGTGTGTGTGTGTGTGTGTGTGTGTGTGTGGGGACTGAATTATACACCCAGGATAAAAAAAATAAATAATTTAAAAACGTGCTGTGCCTTGTTGCTAAGGTGATAGCATCCCATCAGGCGTGTGCCTGTTTTTGCTGGGAAGGTTCATGTGGTGCGTTTAAATTTAGTTTTTTTTTTTTTTAGAGAAAGCTGAAAAAAATTAAAATTATGTACCTTAAATGAGGGAGAAGAAAAATAGTTAAGGTGTGGGGGCGAATTGACAAATATGTCTTCAAACTTGAAGACCATTTTGTTAGGCATACGTTGCATGTTGAATCATAATTGTCCAAAAATAAGAGAGAAAGAATTTAAATTTCAGACAGATTTTTCTGATTTTTCTTTCTCTCTTTTTTTTCCATCTCTTTGTGATTCTTTACATTTGTCTCGGCTGTAAAGTTCCCACGTTTATATCAAGGATGCAAACACGCCGGAACGCACGACCAGCAGGATCTCGCTCGCGCAGACGGACAGCTGGTTATAGATTATTCGACAGGGCCGTTAAACTGCCGCTCAGTAGAAGATAACAGGACGTGGTGCGTGCGTGTATGTGTGCAAATGTGTGTGTGTGTGTGTGTGTGTGTGTGCGGTATGTACAGTAAAATGCAATATCAGCCACTTGACTTTTACTGTATGTTTCTGGTTTGTTTAGCATGTACAGTCGCGCAGCTGAATGAACGCCATCTTCATGGTTTATTAGACCTTTCACCATGTAGGAGCCGAACTGTTCATTAAACACATTACAGAACTGGTCCTTGTTTCTGATTAGGTTCTTACTGCAGTAATGTGACATTAAAGGAGGATGTGATCTCTCTCTCTCTCTCTCCAGGAGCTCGTTCTCTCCTCTCTCTTGGGTTATTGATCTCCGAAATGACCACAGGTTACCTAAATGGCCGTTCTTATCTGTGCTCTAAAACTGCCGGTGTAATGGACCGCCCTGTAATTCACCTTAGGAACAGAAAGAATAAGATAAAGCGTGTTTGTTTGGGATAATGACACTTTTTGTTCTATTAGGGCTTTGGATTTGATATGAAGCGGTTATCATCGTGGTGCACGTCTGTCTGTCAGGCGGCACGCCGGGGCTGCAGGTCGCGTCGCCGTATCAGCTCCAGGGTTCTGGGTTCAGACCAGAGTTTCGGCTTTTGCATGTTCTCGTTGTATCATGCCGGACTTGGGAATGTTGCCCAAAATTTCTGCAAAAAAACTTTTTTTTGCATGAATTGTTGAACCGCATATCTAGATTTTTAAAGTGTTTTATCTAAACATCAAATATTGAAATAGTAAATCGATTGCGCAAAGTAAAACCGGTTAACACAGTTTGCCTGGAATAATTAGCGATTAATAAATCACGTCTCGTGTCCGAAATCTTTGACATTCCAGGCTAAAATATGTGTGGGAAAAAAAGGCTTTAAAAAATATATCAGTTTTGAATACATCAAAGAAAAAACACAACTTCAAAAGCAACCAGGAGAATTCGTTTTAAAAAGGCGTTTAGTGAAATTATTTCACTTTTCACATTTTTTCAGTTTTTTTTTTTTTTTTTTTTACAAATTATTAATTTAAATAAGTTTTTCGAATAAATAAATAAATTAATTAATAAATAATAGTAAATAAATAAATAAATAATACATTCAAATTAAAATGTTTTATTTTATTTTATGTAGCAAAGCAGCGGTTTAGTGATTAGCATTGTCGCTTGGCGTCTCTCAGGGTGTAGGTTTGAGTCCCGGCTCTTGTCCTGTATGTGTTTGATGGGCTTCCTCCATAAATTATATATTTATAATCTTACATCAATAAAGCACTGTCTATAAGTGCGGACTCTAAGCATGAACGGATTCAAGACGTTTCAAACCATAATCGCTAAAGATGCACCGATCAATCGGCCAATATCTGGAGATCATGAGGTCGAATTCCGCTACAGCAATCTGTTGCCGGGAGTCTGCGGAGGATCATGAACTCTTATAATCTCATTTCGTCGTCTATACGACTTTAACCTGTATAGAGGGTCGCGGGAGGCCTGAAGCCTATCCCAGGAGACATGGGGCACGAGGCGGGGTACATCCTGGGTGGGGGTTCCAATCCATTGCAGGGCACACACACACACATACACACTCATATGCTCATTCACACACTACGGGCAATCTGGGAATGCTAGTTAGTCTAATCTGCATGAGTTTGGACTGTGGAAGGAAACCGGAGTACCCAGAGGAAACCCACCAAGCACAGGGAGAACATGCACACTCCATACACACAGACCTGAGACGGGACTCGAACACGGACCATTGAGGTGCAAGATGGCAGTGGTGACCACTACACCACCAGGCCATGGATGTCTGCACTTTATTTTATTCTCACCCCTAAATGCACCAGTTCAAAAAGATGCAATTGTGACATGCTGGCATCGATGCACGCAAGTTTACGTGTTTTTCCATCGACTGCGTTCCCGATTCGTTCGCGTCTGGTGTTTCAGCGGACCGGCTCTGGATCCAGCACAGCGCTGACCGGGATAATGTGATGACTGAAAAAGAACGAATGCGAAGCAGTTTAAGATGAATGGAAAGCTTTAGCATATGCGATGAATCGATTTGAAGGATTAGACTTAACATAATTGATCAGGTTCCACTCGCTGTCGGTCAGCTTGGCAGTTGTGTTTGTTGCAGCTTTGTTTGCTTGACGCCGTCGTTATGTTCTTTTGTAATCGTCGCTTAAAAGAATCAGAGCTGTTGGTGTTAATTACAGCAGGACGTCTGCATTTCTTTGGTAGTTCCACACTGTTTTATCCATGCTTAAACAGCGCTGCTGAGACGGAGATAATGAGACGTCGCCTGCTGCAAAAAACGGGTTTTATTTATGATCCACTCGAGACGGTGGCGCAGACGATAAAACGAATTCGGCCTTTGAGATGGCTACTTCCTGCCACCACGAGATATCGAATATATCTCTATATACTTTTTTACCTTTGACGAGTCTTATGTAGCGTCGTTTTCTTTTTCTAGTAAGATAGAAGAGGCTTTCTAAACAGCACATGCTGCAGAATGTCATTTCCTGTGTTATTTTTCCCTCCCTTCTGTTATTATGTCCATTGCTTCTTCTGTTGGGTTAAAACCTTTGCCTAAAACCTAAAACTGACTTTAATAGTTAGTTACTTTTATAGCATATTTACTCACAAGTTTTATATAAGACATTTTTCCATGGACCGGCCATCATGCGCTCGTAACAAAGCATAATAAAGTGCATAATATATACTGTACTGTATGTATATATAGTATATATAAACATACAGTGCCATAATGCAGAATCAGTGTCCTGGGCTTGCGACTGAGCCGGTTGCGAAACTTATTTGCATCAGTGAAGAGCCAAATGAAACGAGTTTACATATTTTTTTATGTTTTGTTTTTTTTTTTTGCATTTTGTGCAAGATTTAATAATGACCATGCCACTAGCAAGAGGAAGACTCTGAGTCACTTTCAGTTTTGAGGCCTATATTAGAGTGAAGTGAGGTTTTACAAGTTTTTTCTAAATGTCTTGATTGTTTTTATATGCAAAAATATGATTATAGTGTTGTTAATATTTTTGGGTGGATGGAACGGATTACCTGTATCTACATTACGGCCTATGAGAAAATGTGTTTCACAATACAAAATTTCCCCTTAAGATTTGTATGCCGAGGTACCAATGTGATTTTAATTCAGAACATGATTTAAAACCTGATTTCAATCCAGAATGTCGGCAGAGTTGAAGTTTAACAGAGTAAACTCCTGTTGCGTTAAACGCGTAATTTATGTAGGACTCTCTGCGTTTTCTTTTAAGTGCAGCTTTCTTTTTGTTGTCAGAATTTCATCTGCTGTCTCATCATTTGGACCTTCTCCCTTTTTTTAAAGAAGCTCACCAGAGACTTTTTTTAGCTGGATAATTAGCTTAATTTATTTTATTTATTTATTTTTTTCCCCAATTTTTTCCCCTGATTTAGTCGTGTCTAATTCCTCCCCGTCACTAGGGGGCTCCCACATTAAGGCTACTACGACCACTCAGCCGGGAGGGCCGAAGACTATCACGTGCTTCCTCCGAACCATGTGACGCCAGTCGACCGCATCTTTTCGAACTGCTCGCTCACGTTCCGTTGGGGACGGTGTAACACACTCGGAGGACAGCGCTATCCGCTCCTTCCGCTTGTGTGAGCTCACAGACGCCTCTGATTGGCTGTAGAGCCGTGATTAATGTGGGAGCACTAAGTACCTCTCTTCACTTTACCACTGCGCCACTCGGAGGCAACATTAGCTTAATTTTATCAGTCATCAAAACCGTTACAGAGAGAATGAGAAAAATGTGGGAAAGAGGTACAGACAGATGTGAATGGAAAATGGTCTGATTTTTTTTATTTTTTAATAAACACTTTGTAGGCTCTGATGGTCAATACAATGTAAATAAAATAAAATAAAAATAGATATAAAAAAATAGATATATATTTCTCTGCGGCCCGGTACCAAATCATCTTCAGCCCGGTAGCGGACTGTGGCCTGGTGGTTGGGGATCACTGCTTTAGTATACAGGAAAAAAATATCTCACATCACATGCTTTCTGTTTAAAGATCATAACCATAACTGATACCTATAAATAAATTCTACTATCTTTATTATATGCCTGCAATGCTGGAGAGACATGGACATCCTGTGTACTATAAAACTATAAGGAAATATGAAGAAGACTGACCCAGGTTGTTATTACGTAAGGACTGCAAAAGACATGTGACAGGCGGATTTTATTTCTTCCTGTCGTCCTGGTTCTGCACTTCAGAACCCCTGAAGAGCGAATACTTATTGTTTTAAAAACCCTGCTATTTCAGAGATGCCTGCACTTCTCATGGCGAGAGCTCTCGATCGATGACGCTGCGGTTATGAGCAGCTGTTCCTACCCACCTGTCATCTCTTTAGAAGTGTACTCACCTGGATGTCAGGTCCTCATTCTGAAATTCGTAACCTCTATTTTATGTGCAACACCGGCTTTGTGTGAGTTTTTTTGCATCGTCATTGCAGAGTATAATACAGCCTGTCCACAAAGATCTGGTGTATCATTTTAGAGGGTGTAGCACTTCTGACTGGAAAAGGCTAGATGTTAACTCTAAAGGAATAGCGTCATAGGAATAGAATTTTATAAATACATTATGATATAAGGGGGCACTGTCGCCTTGCACCCCCAGGGTCTAGGTTCAATTCCCACCCTTGTGTGCATGGAGTTTGCATGTTCTCCCCGTGCTTGCTAGGTTTCCTCCCGCAGTTATGTATGAGTGTGTCCCATGCAGTGGTTTGGCACCCCCTCCAGGGTGAACCCAGCCTCATGCCCTAAGTCTCCGGGGATAGTCTCTCGGTTTCTTCCAGTTTTCCAATTTGCATGCCCTGACCAAGAACATCCCAGGACATGTATTGGCTAGATAAGTTGTGAACGTGCATGTGAACGTGTGTCTCCATGGTGCCCCGTGATGATCTGACCTTGCATCCAGTGTTCCTGGGATAGGTTTTCAAATGCACTGACCAGTACTAAACAGTTATTGGTGATAGGTAAGTGAGTATGAAGACCAAGCTCCAATTTATCCAGAGCAATATATTTTTTGTTGTTGTTGTTGCTTTTCTTTTTTGGTAAACAGCTTTACACAAATGCAAATGCGATCTTTTCATCCAAGTCTTATTCATTTCTTTTCTTCTTTTGAAGACATTTCAGAAAGCTAATTTGCATTTGACCTTTCAGCCACGGATATACTCTGGACTATACTTACTTGTGCTGTTGCTTTCGGGATTGAAACACCTTCCCGGTGTCAGATTTTACTTTGTGGAACCTTCGAGAGAACAGCTTGTCCAAAAACCTGTTATTACCACCTACGATCAAGTGCTGCTTGGATCCCCCCCTTTTTTTTTTTTTTTTTTTTAAATACCCTCAAGCTCACATTTTCCATGCCTACAAATAACAGTCCATTCAAAGTAAGACTGGGGGATGTGGAAACAAATTATGATCAGAATATAGTTTGTCCATATTAAACTCTCTCGTCTATACCGCTTTATCCTGTATACGAGGACTTGGAGCCTATCCCAGGAGACTTAGGTCAAGAAGTGGGGTACATCCTAGACAGGGTGCCAATCCATCGCAGGGCGCCAAGCATACACACTACAGGCAATATGGGAACGCCAGATTTAGTTGGTTTGGATATGTGCAGAAGAGGGATGAAGGGTATTTCTTCTCAGGAGGAGAATATTAGAAATGAAGCTGCCAGGCAGAAGGAGAAGAGTAAGGCTCAACAGAAGGTTTATGAATGTGGTGAGGGAGGACATACGGGAGGTTGGAGTGACAAAGGAAGATGTGGTAGATGGAGACAAATGGTCCGCTGTGCTGACTGCGAAAGTAGAAAAAGAGTTAGCCTAATATGCATGTCTTTAGGAGGAAACCGGAGTACCCGGAGGAAACCCACCAAGCACAGGAAGAACATCCAAATCTCTATTGATGCCTACAATAACACAGGCCCGGTCCCAGATCAAAACATTTTGGAGGTGAACTGGTACAATGAGAGTTAGTGTTGTGTCAGAAAGTGCCCGGTTGCCAAAATCGAATTGGACTTTCACATGGGGACAACAGGGTCTCATTGGTTAATGCCTATAGCAGCATGTGTCTGTAATGCCACAACTTTACATTGGAAGGTATAGGTCTGACTTTTTATGTTTTTTGTTTTTCTTTGCTAATGACACCCGCCAACTTTAGCACGCAGCTTCGGTTTGCCGTTGTTGTGCAAAGACATCAGCAAAGACGTTTACTGAGAAAACCTGTAAAACAATGTAGGTTTTACAGGTTCTGCAATAATCCATGGAGATATTGCTTTCTCTCGTCAGTAAGAAATGCCTATAGCAACAGGCTGCAAGCCACAACATAACTCACCCGTAGGCACATACCTGTGCTAAGTGGAGTTCCACTGCGGTTTTTATTCCTCAACATTATGTTTACCTTGTTTTCAAACCTGTAGCTCAAACAATGCCTTGGGGTGCTGTGACGTGCGAGACAAAATCTCCAAACTGACTGGTGTCATTTTTTTTTACATGAAAGGCTGTTAGATCTCGCAGTATCGAGTCTCAATCCTTAGTATCAGATGAGCCAGGAATGATCAGCAGAATCCACTTTTTGGATATACACATTTCAAAGGACCTTCTTCCCCATATCATCAATACACATTTGTGTTTTTTATTTTTTTATATTTATTGTTTTTGTTGACAGAAAACGACCCAAACCATATTACTTCACTTGTAGTAATCCCCCCCCCCTTCCCCCCCCCGCCCCCACTCACCCTCTGTATTGCCCAAAACGCTGAAAGGTGCTCTCCTTCATTTGAGCATCGTTTGTGAATGCAAAATAAAGTTTTTAAGATATTAACAGTTTAATTTAATACAGAAAGAAAGTATATGATAAATAAACTCCACAACCAGACATGCAGATGCAAGCCAGATCTTTGCTTTAAGAGCGACGATAACATTCAAACTGTTTAAGCTGACGCATTCATGTGTACGGTAGATGGATCTGCCAGCTTATGATAGAAAGCACATGGTTTAAAACAAAACAAGCTCCACAATTAAATGAAAGCATATCAGATTCGCCAATGGTTCCTCGGTGCCGGTGTCCCAGTAGGCGAGCAACGTGTGCTCATATGGTACTGAGGGCGCCAAGTGGGGGTTGTATAAAAACAAAACAAAACTAGTTTTTAATATCTGGAAAACATACTTAAACAATGCACAAGTGAACTGATATGGTCCTCAAATGGTCAGTGTGGTCTTTTGGCTGCTTTCGTAAAGGGGTCGCCACAGGACCATCCGATCCGCACAACAACTTGGCACAGGGTTTACGCTGGATGCCCTCTCTCTCTCTCTCTCTCTCTCTCCACCAAACCTAAATGCCAGAAAAGGAGGAATCTATGACATGAGCCGAGGTGCTCGTAACATCATGAAGTTACAGGTGTGAGAAGTTACAGTGGAATGAAGCAAGTGTCAACTTTGGACCTGTAAGGCTAGAACTGGGACATTTCTCACTTCTATAGGTCATTAAATATGGGACATTAAATAGGTGTGGTTTTGTTTTTTTTTCTTTTGAGATCAACAGTGTAGAACAAGACACGTTCATTCGATTGGTTTAGAGTTGGTTGAGGAAGTACCTGCCTGCTGTGAGCAGATCGTACATGCTGAGGAATGAGGAGAGGGGATTACAGACGTCTGTTCTGTGGACAGATTTGGCGCCTGAAGATCAGCAAGTCAGATTTCTTACCTCGTTTCTTCTAGACATGTGTTCCTGTTTACTCCTATCATCTCACCAGTTTTTTACTTTAATCCCTCTTGAACTTATGATGAAAAATATAGCACGTCCATGTTACCAAGAAAGGCATGAAGGAAGCCGTGAAGTCCCCTGTCTTAACAACTAGAAAACTGCCCAACTTTTACACGTGGTTATACTATTGAAACTAGGGATGGGAATCAACAGGGACCGATATTATCACGACACTTGGGTGCGGATCCAGTGTGTATTGCGATTCCATAAATATCCTGATTCTATATTATATGAGCATGAGTTCTAGCCTGGAGGTTTTATGTCGAGTTATTCCATAGAACTCCTACAGTTAGCTGCAACTTTAAAAAGTCTTTCGCATGAAAATAAGCCAGCCGAACAGCCTTGAGAGAATAATTAAATTTTTGTTGTTAACTCAATCTGCATAATGTGCTCAGTGGTTCTCTGTGCATCTTAATAAGACAGATGTCCATCTGCTAAAGGGTCAAACGTCCTATTTGTCCCAGGAAGAAAACAGTTTAAACTACTAAAAGCCTAACGAATGGTAGGCTTTTTTTTTCCTTCTGCTTCGAGACCGTCATATGCCATCTTTCTATGGATGAGGAAGTGGTTTTGGCCCAGGCTTGTATCTATCACTTTGCCCCTGGACCAGATAAGGTGAGTTGCACAGGTTTAGAATCTTTGGCTGAGGTTCCAGGAGGAGGAGCGCAGGCACGAAGTTTCCTTTAAAACCGCTTGAGACAGGACGAATTCATTTATGCAGTGTCAAGAATGCAGCTATACCTAATTATGGTTATCTTAGATGAGATAAAAAGTGCAAAGAATAAAAATTGACAGAAAGGCTGATGTGCACTGTGCATGTAGTTTCTGTTCTGTTGAAATGATAGTTTCTCTTCACCCACTTCAAATCGAAACATGAATTTTCCTGCCAAGAACAACCACAAAACCCAGTTTTCTTGTTTCCAATCGTTTTGCTCCCATCTGTACATTTTCTTTCTCGTTTTCTCCCCTGAGGTTTTCTCATTTGAAAGCTCTTCTTTCAGATCTTTTCTTGGACTACACGCCCATTCACCTTCTTCCCTCATGTCCAAATCCCATTAGGCGAGCCCATCTTTCTCGACTCAGACCGAGACAACACCGTGTCTGTACAAAGTCCTTCCTTTCACGCATAGCAGACCGGCCTCGACAATAGAACCGCAAAAGACCTAGGAGGAAGAGAGCATATTTGTCTCCATAGGCCATGATGTGATTCCTAGAAAGTTGTGTCCAGCATTAGATTTCAAGCCGGCCAACTGATTGCTTAATTTAACCTTGAAACTGTCATCACACAGCGAAAACATGAAGGAAAATGCTGTAAATTTTCTCTACCGTCTTCGGAAATTGCTTTGGAGAGTCCTGCTGTCGGTGTATTTAGAACTGGCTCTGCGGGAGCGAGCAGGTGTTCTGGATCCTCTTAGCCCTGTGGAGACTGTATGATCTCTGATCCGTTCCTCACAGCTGACTGTCAGCATCATACTGGGACAAGCGTAAAGAGAAGAATAGGGAAATTACACAGGTGCTCTCGCATCATCATTAGTTCTAGCATCGCGACAGTGAACATTGAACCATGCTGGAATCCTTTAGTCCTAGGCTTGTCAGAACTTCCCCTGGTACCAGAGGATTCTCGGCTCGTTCTCTCGGCTTGTGTTTGCGTCGCAGCGAATCGCCTCACCATTTCTTCCAGGCACCCATGAGGCACCGCCACCTCAGGAGTGACACTTGGGCGATAGCCTTGTCAATGTTTGACGTCTGCTGCTGTCTGAAAGACGAAGGTTACGCCGGTGGCATGGCACCGACAGCCAACAAATGCATCCTTAATGAGGATGTGTGGTATTTGGCGTCTTAGGAAAGTCAGGAATTGAAATTCTCTGCACATCGTTTGAGAAGGAACAGGTCTGCTTCAGTGTCAGATCTGTCCCGGATGTTAGTTTGTTCAGATGTCCCAAGGTCTCCTTTTGAGGTGCTGGACAGCTTTGTGTCAAGTGCTATGGGGACCGAATTCAGAATCGTCTCACCTTGTTGCTCTACATGGCTTTTAATACGATCATGCAGAGGGACTATGAGCTGTTTTGTATTTCGAACATCCTCCCAGGCCTGAGTAACAATCGATACGGTTCTCTACAGTTTTTCCGCCATCCGAGGGAGATATCAGAGGCCTGGAGGAACTCCAGCAGGACTCCTGGCTGACTGTCTGTGTTCTCAGAGCAGCTCAATTTTGGACCTTGGTTTCTACTCCTAAGTTGATTCTCGTTTGTTTATTTTTTTCTCTCTCTCTGGTTGTAGTTGAGCTCGGGGTTGGTTGGGGAAGCAGAGGCAGTTCCTTCATTAAGCCACAGTCTGAGCTAAGCTAGCAGTCGATAAACTGATCTAATTTCAGCGGAGCCGGTCGGCCTGTGTTTGAAGCGCATGCTGTGTTGCAAATGACTTCACGTAGACAGAAACAGCGGGAGAGCATTACGGAGAGATTTGTGAAGAGCTTGGCTCTGCAGTTCTGATGGTTTGGCGAAAGTGAATCATTCTTTATAATCAGTGGTCTTTAATAACTCTGAAAAGCAGACATGGAAGTTCCACCTTTTTATCCTTTTCATCGTCATTATTTGTTGTTGTTTTTCTTCCTTGCTCCGCTGTAGAAACCTCTCATGATATTTTATACGTTGGCCTTCTGGTGTAGGTGTTTGCCTTTTCTTTTTTTATTTTTTTTTTCCTTTTTTTTTTTTTTGTTGTAAATATTGATTCACCACCTCCACATACTGTATATCTCTTTAGGGCCTTGGATGAAGTCACTGATGTTTTTCTCGAGACTGCTCGAGCGGTGTCTGCTTTTATTCTGCGTAAATCCATCTGAACGCAACTGAACATCTGGAGTCCTTCTTTCCTCCTGGGAGCGAAAGAATCCATCGTCTAATCTTTGTTCGGTTCTGCTCGGTTATGGTTGTGTCAAACTTTAGCAGGATTAAAAGCCCGAGAAGCAGGGTTGAGAGGAACATTTCCCCAGAGCGATGTTTAATAATGGCACAAACCTGGAGCTGCTCTTTTTTCTTTTTTTTTTTTTGGTCAAGGGCCAGAAATCATGAGCGAAATAAAAAGAAATGTGTTTGGTTTGATGAGCTGTGAGTTTGCTGTTTATGATTTCAAAAAGAGATCATTTAAACCCTTACCTGTTTTTGTTTTCCTCTCTCCTCAGATGATGCAGTTTGCTTGGGGTAATTACAAGCGCTACGCCTGGGGCTCCAATGAGCTGCGGCCCGTCTCCAAGCAAGGCCACTCCAGTAATCTGTTTGGTGAGTATACGCGTGTGCCATTTCTCTCCTGTCATGAGCGTGTGATTCATTTTCCTACAGCGGCACTTAGTTTTGCCTCGCCGAACTCCAGGCAGAGCCGCAAGTCTGTATTTCACCGGCGCGTTTCGAGTTTTCATGCTACAAGAACAGATTTTACAAGACGCTGAGAGACGCTGCTTTTTTTTTTGTCAGCGAGCATGTCGAAATAGTTACCATACGAATCCATTCCCATGTACGCCTACCATATTTTTACATTAGTGTTGAAACTAGAGCTGTTAATCGATAAAAAAAAATGTGTTTAGTTAATCACAGTCAAAGTCTGTGATTAATCATGATTAATTACAATTTTAAAACGTGCAATGTTGGAATAAAGAAATGAATGATAAACTGGTTAGAGGAAACATTGACTCAAACATTGACTTTTAACAAAGGTTTAATTTAGGGCTGTAGCTATCGAATATTTTAGTAATCGAGTATTCTACCAAAAATTTACTCGATTAATCGAGTAATCGGATAAAATGTACTTTTGCTTAATTAAACAGTAGGGCTGCACGATATTAGGACAATATGCGATATGCGATATTGTTGTTGAATATTGCGATAACGATATTTCTTGCGATAACATTTCCCCAGAGAAATGCATTTATTATTATTATTATTATTGGCTATTTTTTAAAAATCATTTATATATGTAATGATCATACTAAAATAAACAGGTAATAGATATTCGTCTGATGTAATTAAATCTAATTCAGGC
>JAQQZS010000020.1:14316086-14327972 GCA_030068045.1 Platyallabes tihoni | reverse complement strand
ATAGCGTTTTCACGCAGCATCTCGTTCCCGTCTTTTCAGGGAACAGGGTTACAACAAAGTAACCCGAGACGTTTTACATTTACATGAAGTATTTGGAAGACATGTCCGTCCAAGCCAACTTAGAACTGAATGGAGAAGATGAAAGTGTTAAAAGTATTGCTCAAGAACCCTACAGTGGTACCAAGATTTTAACCCAAAATGGATCAGTAGGCCTGAGCCGTAACTGCTAAACCATGACTATCCAATACCTTATTGGATGGCATAAATAAATAATGAAACAATTATCAGTATGGACAATGATAGCTCTGTCCAACTGGCAAGTAAAAGATCTCTGATAACCATGGTAACCATGTTTTGGTTGCCTAGGACCCTATTTGACCACAATCAAAGTGGTAGCAAAAGTAAAGTTATAACTTAGCAAACTAATTGGAAAGTTAGATCCATTGTTACAGACTAAGGAAATCTGATGTACATACAGTATGATCACGTATCAAGCTTGTGCCATCTAGAAAAAGTCAGCAAACCAGCATTCAGGGAAGGTACATTCAATGTTAGTACCCCCTCTTTTAATTCTATTATTGGTTTTGTGCAAAAACATCATAAAAATCATCGATCATAGTGGGTCTCAGTATTAGGCAAATTCAGCATCAGAAGAACAATATCTTACGTTTTTCAACGTTCCATTACGTGTTTAACAAAAATGAAAGCCTAAAACAAACAAAAAAAACACCTGGGCAATACTAAGTACCCCCTTAGGTGCTGCTCATCATCAGCCCTTGATTAATTGATCATCAAGTGTGTAGACCTCTATGAAAGCAGAAGTTTGGGCAGTTTGCTGGGCGAAACCATTCAGGTGTGTGGTAGAACAATGGCAAGAGGGAAAGTGGAGTTGTTTGGCCCTAATGCCCAGTGCCATGTTTGGAAAAAACCAAACAGCTTTTCAGCAAATACTATAAGTCCAGACCTCAACCCAACTGAAATGCTGTAGTGGGTCCTTTAGAGAGCTGTACATAAGCAGATGCCTAAAACCTCAATGAACTGAAGCAATCTTGGCAGACTAATAATGTCAGTTCCTTCAAGTTCTTGCTGCTGAAGGTGGATCTACAAGCTATTAAACCATGACTTGGCTTGTTAAATAAATAATGGCAGAGTAAAAAAATTATAAATGTTGTTGTTCATCTGAGGTTGTATTTGCCTAATAAGAATACCCAGTAAGATCAGATGATTTTCATGTTTTTATACAAAAACAGACAGGGGGTACTAACTTTTGAACATGACTAGTGTGTCTGGCTTAGCATCTTTATCCATGATTTTCTGGAAGCAAATTTCTGTCTCAGAAGTAAAGGTATGGCTGGACCCGAAACAGAAGAACACTACTGAGAACAGAGAACTGATAGCCGGCTTGGTTTGCATATTAAACACTTCCTTCGTTTTCTCTGGTGCGCTGGGAGTAATTTCTTTCTGGTTCCGTTGATTAAGCTATAATAGGACCTGACACTGATCCAACTCCCTGCTTATGTATTCAAATTTTGTTGAACATGTTGTCCCATCATGCCACAAGATCTAAAATGAATGTAAAACCAGTGTTGGTACTGAGATACATGTGAATCCTAATATGATGCAAGTACTTTGCAATATCACGCATAGGCAGACTGACTAAGAAAGCTGCAGAGCATTGTGGATTTTGGTATACTAAAAGAATGAATATCTAGAATCCAGTATTAATGTTATATCTGGAGGAGAAGTTGAGCTTCAGTACAACAGCAATGTTCTGGAGTTCCTTGAGGGTGTATTCCCACCTCACGCCCAGTGTTCCCAGTTTAGTCCCCAGATCTACAAGACCCTGACTAGGAAAAATGAAAATGAGTACATCTCAAACTTGATATGCAGGATAAAAAAAGATGTTTAAAGGTAATCCAATCATGTATATTCCAAACTGTGGAAACGCTAGAACAGTGGTTAATAAGGCTTGTGTTAAGATTCAGTGTAAAGCCTCCAGTCCAGCCACAGTGTGTGTGTGTGTGTGTGCAACTATATTGCTATTAGTGCCGAATGAATTAATTAAATGGAATACACTAAGCACATTTACTTCTGCGAGACACAGGTCCACTTCTGCCAGCTTCATTTTCGAGTTCCTTTAAACAAATAAGTGCACAGGGATAATGAGCTGTTTTTCCCCCATGCACTGCTGCATACTCAGCCTGCGCTGGAGCTGCTGCTTGATTGATGCGACTCACATCCGATTGTGGCACGGCCTGTATTACGTCTGGAAACCTCTGCCAGCTGATATCAACACAACTCCTTTTTCTCATACATTTTGTATGAACCGCCGTTGGAAAGTTATTTCCAAGCACATCTTCATCTCCAAACCGCTGTGTGTCATTTCCCAGTGATGTTTCCTTACTTATGTTCTACTCTCATGTTGAAGACAGTCTGCAAACACCAGGCTTTATTTGTCCACAAGGCCCTGGAGGAATCCATAATGCATCCACATCTTGAGCGGATTAAAATAGTCTTAAAGGCTATTTCCACAGAATAAAGCTAGCATTTACCACAAAATAACAGGCAGATTGACTTGGTTCTCATGTGATTTTGGGATTACTTGCTCTTGCAGAAACAGAACAGTGTTAATACTTATCAGTGTGTCATAATTCAGTCTCTGTGACCACAGACCCCAAGACAGGAGAAATTTATTTTCAGTGCTTAGGGTTGGGTTGCAGTTGGGATGAGCTTGGGGTTGGTTTTAGTTTATGGTTGGGGTTTAAGGTTCGGGAATTAGTGTGGAGATTCGGATTGAGTTTTAGCTTTGGTGTTAGAATTTAAATTAGGTTTTGTTTTGATGGCTTTGTTGGAGCTATTGTGTGGGTTAAAGGTTAGGGTTGGAAGTATGATGGGATTTAAGGTTGAGGGTTTGGGTTTGAAGATGGGTTTGAGTTTGGAGATTTGGGATTGATGTTGGATTTGAGTTTGAATTTGGGATTTAGGTTTGGGATCTGGTTTGGGTTCATGCTTAAGTTTGAGGTTTGGATTTGATGTTTGGGTTGGGTTTGAATTTGGGTTTGGTCTGCTTGGACTTGAAATCTGCTGTAGGTTTGAGGTTGGATTTGGGCTGGGTTTAGGGGGTTTGGTTTGAGTTTTGATGTGGGTTTATGTTTGGAATTAGGGTTTAGGTTTGATGTTGCGTTTGGATTTGAGCTTTTGGTTCAGTTTGACTTTGGGTTTGAGGTTCTGTTTGAGATAAGTTAAGATAGTTTAGTCTTAAGACTGAGATTGACATGAGTATTAAGGTTAGGTTTGAGGTTGTGGTTAACATTCATTGCTGTGATTTAGTCTTTATTGGACGCGTTCACATTTTCAGACAGTTCCTTTTTCTTTAACTTTAGGGCTTCCTCTGTCACTTTTGTAGATGTTAATACAAAATATCAGAAATCCAATTATTCATACCAGAGACTTACATACATTTGGCCCAAGAATATTTTATAGGGCAATGATATTGCTTCTTGTTTCATTTTCAACAACCAGAGTGTAGAGGTTTTTGGCCACTCCTGCACCATTAGTCAAGATCTAGGGCTGTGAAGTCAAAGTTAAATAGAAAGCCATGCAGCATTGAAGCAGTTCCTTTCACTTTGTGCTTCAAGCACTTAGCAGTGCTGAATACCTGCCATTGTGTAGCTCCCTGCAGCTCGAACCCAATCTGTCCTCTATTAGAGCTGTTGGTTTCCTGAAAGAAACCAACTTTAAGGAAAGGCTTTCAACATCCCTAGTGACCTTGCAGACAAAAAAAAAGAGAGATTTTTATGTAAATGAATTCAGATGTGTCATTCTTTCTTCCATCCTTGCTGCACCTGTTTTGTGAATGAGCACTGATTGTGTACATCACATGATTAATCTAGGATTTTATTCCACACATACTGAAGTATTTAGCCTGGGTTTAAGGTGTATAGTGGCCGGATTGGTGTTCTACTCTACTCAGCCTTCTCATCTCTTTCGCTGGTCTCTGCCTTATCCTGTCTTCTGTAAATGCCCTGAGAAATAAATAGAACAGGCTCCACAGTGGAGACTGTGGTGGTCTAGCTCTGTCGACTTGCAATAAATCCTTGCAAATGAGCAGCATAATTGCTTTTAAGTGCCCTTTTCAAAATTGTCTGCTGCTAGTTCCAGGGCGTGATCTACTGTGTCAGCCTTTTAAATTCTGAGTAACTCTGATGCTATTAAGGGATCGCTAATGATGCTTACTGCTGGGATGGGGGTGGGAACCAACAGGCAGGTGCAGCGCGTGTAATAACAGAGCTTTCCGTAATCATCTCCTGCAGTTAGGCTTTATAATTTAGCTTCTTTCATTAGGATGGCGTGGTTGGTCAGTGTTGTGGAATCGTGGCGATACTTTTCCTTGCGCAGGTCAGGATCATATTTTTTCCACCTCACCATAAAATTCTTAAATAATGTTCATGTATTTTATAAAATGGAAAGACTTGGACTCAATGCCAGATCAGATTCACAATAATGTGCTTAATGTAATATGTTAATGTTTCTTTATGCTTATAAAAGTTCCCCTGTCTGGATTTGTGGCTCCGCAGAGCCTATGGGGATGTGCTGTGGTGTCTGTCATGTGGACATTGGCAGGGGATCCTTCATTTGCTGTGGGTTGCAGGGTGGATTGTACGGTGCATCCCATGGGTGCACGATCAGATTGGGATCTGGGGAGATTGGCCTTGGGCTCTTTGTGCGTTAGGTTGCTCTTAGTGTTCTCATGGCTTCATATCATGGCCATCATTGACTTTTTTTTGGCGATTTGTGCTACGTTGGATTTTCCTTGGGGTCGGACCAGACTTTGGTCCCTTTAGGCATGGATGAGCCTTGTGTAGTCATGATTCTGTCATGTAATTGTTAATTGGTGTTATTGTTAAATGTGTTATGGCTAATTGTTGTATGTATACTGTATATATATGAATGACGCATTCATAATGAATGCGTCATTCATTAATAAATTTAATTGGAATCACTGGTATAAGAATTAAACACTACAAGACATTCTGTTATGCGAAATAATCAACTTTATGTTGGTAACAGCAACATGAACTCTCCACCTTGGCCTCTTGGGCCTCGCCATGCACGTTCATTATATTGATTGATTCATGGGTTTCTGGAGATCCATTTTGGCCAGGATCCCCCTAGAAACCACACAGTTGAGTCTCGAGCACTCAAGTGAATTGCTGAGCTAAAACAGGGCGCAGATTCCTATATTTTTCATCGGTTAATGCACCCTGACATCGTCCTTATGCATAAGTCTTTTTCTTGTTTACCTCAGTTTGATCTGATAATAGCTTCTCTTTTTCTGCAGTTAATCTTTCAGACCCAGCTCCAGCCTGCAGGGTTATCGGCACAAACAGCACTCTGTTTGATGAAATTTTGAAGCATCACTTCCATTTAGAACATTGCCATTCATTAGGGATTTTCATCAGGCCAGTGGGAAGTGCAGAGTAATGCTTTTTGATGGGGGGTTTAAGCCATGTGACTCCTTGTTCTCATCTGTGGTTTATGCAAAAATACTCTGTATTATATTTCTGGTGTCTCTGAAGGAAATCGAGGCATAAATGCTGAAATTCGATGCAGAAGTTCTTATTGGGTTGTCTAGCACTTTAAGCAAGCCTAATCGGTAAATGGCGACTAAATATGGATGAAATTTGATGATATTTATGCTGTATTTATGGTAAAAAGGTTTAATGGTAATGCCAAAAAAGAAAAAATGGGTCAGAGAAGAGTCATAGCATTTCCACTCTAAATAAGTGATAACCGCTGCTAGGGCTGGGCAATTCATTGAAATAGACACTCTGACACACGTCTAATCGATGTAATCATGCACATACCTTTATTTATTTATTTATTTAGTTACATTCTGCTAATACTCTTTCCACTGTGTGTGTGTTCATGCACTGTCCGCTTAAAAACATATGCCTCTGGATTATTTACGGAACCTCTCGGCCCCAGGGCCGAACTGCAGGGTAAGGCAGCACCGTGTCTGTGGTGTCCTTTGTATCCGTTTTTTTTCCCATCAAATTAAATCCTGACCCCTAGGTGGAGCAGTCACATTTTTTTCCCCTTATATTGAATATTTTAGACGTCATGTATAACAGAAGAACCTCAGAAGCTGGTTTATGTGATCGAAAAGTGAATTTTCCTGATAGGTCCCCATTAATTGTGAGCCATCACATCAAATCAGGTATTAAGTCACATTTTGAGTTATGCATTTTTCAGATTCCTGGTTTAATAAGCATATTTTTTTACACCAAGTTAGACAAAAATGAACCTGTGGGGTTTAGTGCTTGTCTCGATATGACGAGTCCCATTTGTTAAAAGAAAAAGAAAAAAAAATGGACCCCCTTAGTACCAAATCCAGTCAGTTCAAGTGACCAGTTAAATAATAAACCTTCACCTCAGTATTAAATATAATAGCTTTGATAATGGAAACCCTTCGGACTCCTATCATCTCCGTTTGGCCTTCAGTTCTGTCTCCATGACGTTCATAATCTGTTTAAAAACTTTTAAAATTTCCTGCTGCCGCCAGCAGGACCGGGTATAGTAACTCATTATATTAATACACTCCGCTGTCCACCTGAAACTCCTTAAAGTTCCCAATACCAGGTCACGAATGTCCTTCCCCACTCTCTAAACAAAATTTCCCCTCCTGGGGTTTAGTGTTAAAAGGCTTATTTTTTTATTATTTTTTTTTGGTCCTTTTTTATTTAAGATTCTTTTCAATCTAGCAAACCAACAATGATAACCTTTTATTAAAATCAACTTGTAGGTCACTATAGAACTCAAATCAAATGTCAGAGAACAGCAGGCTTTAATTTCACTGGATTTTCAATATGTTTTGACATTTGAAACCTTGAAGAAGGAACATTTGTTTGAAAAAAAACATCACAACCATTTAGAATCAAAGCCCTGTTTTTTTTTATATTTGGGCGGTCAATATTAACGCATTAGCGCATGTGATTAATCTAAGTAAACGCAAATAAATTAATCAGATGGCCAAGTTTGACCCTGATGGCTTCCCATAATTGCGGAGCAGTTACCTGGCTGTGTGTGATAATAGCACGTTTAACACAGATAATAAAGACGACTGAGGAAACATCACCAGAACGACAAGTTACATTATAAGATGGAAGTTTGGATAAAACCAAAGGTGTGTGCTCGAGCGTCCTGCAAGGGAAACGGTTTTTACAAGAATACATTAAATCTAAGATGTGGAAGTGGTGGTTCAGGTGGCTAAGGCTCTAGGTTGTTCATATTCGAATGTGAGGATCTCGAGTTTGAGCGACGCTGCCGGTGGCGTGCTGGCCCTATTCGAGAGATTGTAATTTAATGTTTGTTAAATGTTAATGTTTGAGATTTTATAAAACTGGTTTCTTCTAACCAGTTTGTCATGCATTTCTTTATTTATTTATATTTATACTCTATTAAACTTTATTTGTTAATAATACAAGTAAATATGTGTATTTTAAAAATTGCGATTAACCGTGATTAATCGCAGACTTATGACTTAAGATTGCGATTAATCGTGATTTAAAAACCAGTAGGTTAAAAAATTAAAATTTTATTCAAGGAGAATTGCCTAAATTATATTGCCGTTATTGGTGTACTGATTTTCTTGAGTCTCACAGACAGTGTATGGGGAATGAAACCTTCTACATATTATATATTACTTTTTTTTTTTTAATATGGTGCTAGATTGTTCCCGACACTATTTTTGTGTTCTGATGATTCATCTTTTACATTATTGTTAACAAAAAAGACTAAATAATATACACACCTTAGCATGTTTTTTTTTTTTTTGCCGAAATAAAATACATCAAAACCACTATTTATATTTAACTATGCGTTCCTGTTTTTACTAATTAGATTTTTTTTGTGAAAAAAAAAACCTTGCCATAATAATAAACAAGCTTCCTGTTAATTAATTAATTATTTATATGATAATCTCAACGAGAGGGAGTTTCATTAACTCCGAACCATCGATTCTTTATTACGCAGTTAATTATAAACATTTTATTAAAATGGCCAGAACACGCTTTCATCACTTTAAAATATTCATGCGCTGCGGTTGGGTACCAGTCAGCGCTGTCCTTCCATCTTTTTTAGAATATAATTTATGTGAACGTGTATGTGATTATGTCAGAAAATAAACCTACACACACACACACACACACACACACACACACACAGGCTGTGGACAGAAAGCTGGAGGTTTCTGCGCTCCAGGCTGGAGGACTTCTGCTCGGAATTTAGTGTGACAGGTTAACAGGCGACCTTGCTGACGTGCCAAGGGCGAGCGCACACATTTTCATCTAGCTGGACGAACAGAGATGGATAGAGACCGAGACGGAGACAGGAGGCTGCGTGAAACATGAATTTGATGTAGTCTGGCTCGGTAGGATAGGACGCTCTGAGAGGTGAGAGAAAAAAAAAAGACCAAACAAAACAAAAAAACACACACGAAGAGCTCCGACATGAACAGATTGAGCAAATGACAGAAATAAAAACTTAGAATCATTGATGCAGCTCAGCATCAGCACTTAATGCTCTTTTGAAGAACGTTCAAAAAAACGTCTCGGCATGCTTTTGCTTTGTGAGCTCAGCTCTTTTACTTTGCCTCTTGTCTTCACCGGCTTTGGGATTTGAAAAGACTTTGTGTCTTTTTGCGATTCTGCATTTCCGGCACGAAACTCTCTTTTATCCCCGAGACGATTGTGGCGGTCTCTTTTTTTTTTTTTTTTTTGTCAATAAGATCTCTGCAGCACACCAAAGCTCTGTAGGAGGTGGAGGTTGGCTGGATGTCCTCCTCACTGTGACGGCTGAAAGGACGGAGAGGTATGAGAGGAGATGACAGGAAGACAGCAGGTTAAGAGCAGCTAGGAGCCCTTAATACACACCAGCAACTTTATCTGATCCCTTCTTATCTGCCTGCTGCAGGATTCCGGTCTCCATACCGGCTCACACACACACACAAACACACACACACGCTAATGCAGACGCTGCCAGCCTCTGCGTGCCTTTTAGCCTGTCTGTTGCGATCAAGCAGGCCCGAGAGGAAGAGAATCAGAGTGAAAGGGTGAAACAGGTACCAGGGCCAGTCATATACCATGTGCCAGAGTGTCAGTGGGTGAAGGCGAACTTGACAGCAGCTTTACATTCTCTCTCTCTCTCTCCTGTCTTGTCTCTCTCAGGTGTTCAGGAGGAAAGCCATCGAGCTTGGAGAGAAATTACTGCCTGCATTCAAGACACCCACAGGCATCCCTTGGGCCCTTCTCAACCTTAAAAGGTCAGTCAAATACACTCGCACACTCTCTTACACAATATACATTTCCTTCCCAGGCGTTTCTGTTCGCACCTTTCTATATTTTTTTTTAGTAATATCCCCATTGCATTTGTCCTTATGGTGGTGCATCGTGTAAAATATTAAATATGTCTCGACAAGTGAATGATGCACAAGAAGTCATGTGACCGTGACTTTGTCCTACTTTCTCAGAAGGCTGCCCCCCTTTTAAGCCGAAAAACTAAAAGGGTCCCCGAAGGATTATTTCATCCTGACACATTTCTACATCTTTATGATTTCTCCCAGATTTTTTTTTTTTTTTAAATGTAATAATAAACCGAAACATTAAGTAGTGCAAAGTGCCGCCACTTTAATTTGCCACCTACTTTGATTTCGTAAATTTAATCATGCAAACAGATGCAAATGAACAAGCTGATACTGGAGGTAGAGATGAAATAAAAGAACAAAGGCATGATTCAGAGTAAAACATCAATAGTATTATAATATAATGTTGTTTGTTGATATTACAATATAATGATATTAGGTTCATACTTAAAGTCACAGCTACAGTATGTTTCTGTTCAGAACAAAAGCACCTTTAATTATCGTGGCTAACAATTCCTCAGCTTCTTGTAGCCGGTTACATGAACTTTGAAGGCAAACTGAATAGATACGACTCTAACACAGTATTGGTGATGATTTTATATATATATTTTGCGATACATATGAAGTTTATGCAACATAGAAGTGACCAATCTTGCCTTACTAAAAATTTCAAGTTGCCGCTTTGGAGAGATGATTTTATATGTGCCCCAAAAATGGACATTTTTCAAAGTTATACTATTTAACTTCAAACAGTAATCATTTAAAATGCAGATTATTCATATTTCTTTGAGTATTGGTTTTAAAATTGGTGTAAGCTTTTAAAAGCATATGACTTATGCTTAAATTAAAGCATATAAAAAGCAAAAAAAAAATCTGTAGTGTCCGTAACCATGTCACATTCATGTTGCAATATCTTAATAAAATTTTGCATTTTAGAATACTACACTATTTCAGTTTTATGTCTTCTCGTGTGAAATCTAAATTGGCCAAGTTTCATCTGAATGACAGATTTGAATTAATAAAAGTTACGGACACTACGGACATCAAAGGGCATGAAATTGTATTTAGCAAATGTTTCTCTTTTTATCTGATAAAATTTAATTGTGTATGCATATTTACAAAAAACAAGCTTGGATGATGGAGCATAGAGAGATGATAAGCATTAAGTATTATGAAAAATGGTGTTATATGATCCTAACTGAAAATTCACAGTGAGACAGTTTTTAGCACCGATACCATGTTTTGGCCGAGTGTACGATTTCATGGCTCGAATCAAAAGTGGCAACATGACCTGTTTCTATGAGCTAAAACATGACCCCCTTGAAGTTTTACCGATCCTGTGCCGATCGTGTACACACTGCCAAGCTATGCAACAGAAATGCATTCGCTCTACCGTCACTAGCTCAAATCCCAGCACTCATGTCAATAGTATCGGCAGTAGTCAATCATGCGCACCTGCGCTTTATTCCTGGTCCTAACAATGCGTGCGCAGCAGTTTTCTCTGCTGAATTTAAATTTTCAGATTGATTTTCTTTATACAAAAAATGAGAATCCTGGAGAAGGTCTTTTAGCATTACTCAGTTACAGAGACAATGGAGAAAGTTATTTAATAAACTACCAGTCAAAAGTTTGATTTTGTTTCTTTTAGCATTAAACATGAAAACAGTCCCGAAAGCATCAAGAATATGCAATAATCTCATTTGAACAGATGATATTGAGATGTGTCTGCTGCTTATGCTCTGCAAAGCCTTATACTGTAACGGCTCTAATCTGAGGTGCTGGTTATTAATTGGTGATTTCTGAGGCTGGTGACTCTAAATGAACATCTCCTCTGCAGCAGAGGTAGGTTTTGGTCTTGCTTTCCTGGGATGGTCTTCATGAGATCCTTTTTCTTCATGGTGCTTGATGGGTTTTGCAAATGCACTTGACAATAATGTTCTTGCAAGAACAGCTGACCTTCATGTCTTAAAATAACTCCCTTAATTACAATACTTAATAACCTGATGCCATATGTGTTATTTTTTTTAGTTTTGCTCTCCAGTAGTGTACTAGAATATAGGAAAAAAATCACAAACCAAAAAAATATATATATAATAAAAACATAGAATTAGAAGCTGTCTAAACTTTTGACTTGTACTGTGCAGATCATATATAAAGTTACAACATTGTTTTGTATGGTGTACCACAATGGTAGGTGTTTCGCCTGCCATGCGAAAGGCCCGGGTTCGGTTCCCAGCCAGTACCCAAACCCCGGCCACTGGATGCAGTGCCGGTCTCAAGCCCGGATAAAATGGGAGGGTTGCATGATCTTCCGATCAGTAACTCAGAGCCTTAACACACTGAGCCACCACTATACATATACATATAGTGTGCTTGTGTTTCATGTATAGCAGTGCTTCTCAAATAGTGGGGCGCGCCCCCCAGGGGGGGCGTGAGGCTCCGTCAAGGGGGGCGCGTTTGACCTC
>JAQQZS010000020.1:14297248-14311598 GCA_030068045.1 Platyallabes tihoni | reverse complement strand
CGCAGGAATAAAAATTCTGGATAGGAATAGATTTATATATACATTTACATATATATATATATATATATATATATATATGTATGTTTATAAATTTAACCGTAATGAGCAATGACGGTCATGAAGGAACCACTCATGAACATGACATGAAGAAGAAACCATGAGAGTAACCAGACTCATCCTGGTGATACCAGATAGCCAGACCATAAATAAACCCATTTTCTAACAGTATGTATAGTATATAGCTGTTTTACTATTGGTAGAAATGGATATTTTAAACCATTTTGCAGGCCATTGTAGTCCGAAAAGGTGTAGTTACTGAGTTTGGAAGCCCTATCAGCATGCACTTTATTGTGTGGTATAGTCAGGATTACATTTTCTTCTAGTCTCACATGGAGAGTTGAGGTAATTAAAATGAAGTCCATTCTTTATTAAACATTTTTATTCTGTCAGCTCTGCAATTAATCACATCTTGACTCATCTGGTTCTTTTGTAAAACTGGGCCATTCCCGTGCCAGCCACATTAACATTCCTGTGCCATCTAGAAGCCAGACTTATAAAATGCAGTACTATTTAAAATGGAAAACTACGTCGATTGACTTTAGATTGACTATTTTGGACCTCAGATAGACGTCAGCGGCGTCGAATCGGTTTTGACGGTTCCTCGTGGTTGCTTGACATTCTAGAGCAGCCATAATGCTCGCAATCAACATTTATATAACAGAGTCCCAATACTCTGATGAACTCATTTGAATCAGTCTCTGACCCACTTTCAACATCCCCATTTGGTCATTTCACATAACCCAGTTTTGAAAGGCCAGAAGCTGCTGCCTCCTTCACGCCAGCCATCGTCTTCATCCTCCTCCCTCTCCTTTTTCTCCTCCTTCTCAGTTCCAATCCCATGAGTAGCAGCAGCGAACGGAGGCGCCAATAATTTTTTACAGCAGCACAGCACAGAACAACCTTGACCCAGATTTTATTTGGCCAAGACGAAGGGGCTTTGTGGGGGCATCGAGCATGAAATTAACACACACTCATGTGGATATAAACACATGGGGAGGAAATAACCATAGAAGGCACGGCATAGTAGGAGTTTAACTTGAGGCCATTATACTGTACATATACAGTATATACATAGTAAATTAGTGTGTGTTGCACAATTAGTCATTTTTACAAGTTGATTCAAACAAGGAACAGTGAAGATATGATATAACGACGTTTCAATAGATATGTGTAATATTTCTAGCTCGGCGCGTTTTAGGTTACACTGTTTAGTCACACATGGTACATTTGTTTATAATACTATACGAAATTATTACAAAATAACCAAATCTATTACGAAATTGCTAAGTCCAAGTCAAAAGGCGTTGTGGTTAAGGTACAAAACCAAACTAAAAAAAAAAGAACATACAAAGGAATTGAGAACATAAAAGGAGTCTAGAAATCATTGGACACTAATAAACATCATATCGTAATTCTAATTAGTAGTAGACAAGTTCAGGGTCGATTTTTCTTTGTTTATATTGTGGGGAAAAAAAGACAAAATGATTAATTGCCATTAAATTATGTCTGATGATAAATAACAGACCGTGTTACGAGCCAGATTTTGCTTTATTGAGCTGTCAAGATGTGAACGTTACCTCTCGAGACGTTAAAGCAGGCCAGCGTTCAAGAACAGCTTGTGTGATAAGAAAGGTGGAAAGCAGCTGAAAGGAGCAGTGCAGAAAAAACAGTTGGCTAGCTGACAGTTGAAAAGGAGAAGCAGGACAGCATCAGGAAGGGCAAGTCAATTGTTCTATACACTAGACCACATCTATGCACCAGTGACCTTACCAAACTTGTCAAAAGAGACAAATGCAAACAAATATGTAAATGTTTACATATTTGCATGCCCTCGGGATAAAATGAAAAAGACATATATTTATTTGATGTAATCTGAAAAATGGTGATTCGGTCATGGGGAAGGATGTAAAATCCATCCATCTACTGTATGTGGTATCGATATCGATTTATCCTGCGTAGGGTCACTGCGGATCTGGAGCCTATCCTGGGGAAACCAACGGCACAAGGCAGGGTACAGTCTGGATGGGATGCCAACTCATCACATGATACAAGCACACACACTCGCACATAATCATACACTATGGACAATTTTCAAAATGCTAATCAACCTACAGCACATGCCCTTGAATAAATCCGGAGTACCTGGGGAGAAAACCCCACTCGGGACAGGAAGAACATGCAAACTCCAAACACACACACGCAGGCTAGATGCGAGTTTTGAAACCCCAGCCCCTGGAAGTGTGAGACACCAGTGCTAACCACTAAAGCACCATGCTGCTGCGCTGTACGTCGTTGCCCTTGATTCTGATGCTGTTTGGTGGGACAGCGGGTAGCGTCACCGCCCACAAATCTAGACTTTAATTTGCACCTATGTGTGAACAAATGTGCTGATGTAGAATATTTTGATCCTGAGCTCTCCACTCAGGGTGTAATCCCAGTTTCCAGCAAATCTCTGAGCTATGGGAAAAGATCATCAACATTGTCTCCAAGAATGAAAATTTGGTTAACATGTCATATGGACTAGACAAAAAAAAAAGGACCAATTAAATATTTGTTTTCTGCAAACCCTTGAGGGAGCTTTGAATTGCTTGCCAAAGCGTGGAATGGGGTCGTTCTGCTCATCCTGTGGACATTAATGTTCTCAGCCTATCTGATAGACCTTAGCCGGAAGGGAGTTGCCATTAAGCACAAACAAGTGACGCATGGGGTCATTCAAGCTTCCCCTCATTTTCCCCTCAAAGCTTCAGCCTCAACAGCTTCTCTTTCTTGACCCCATTCCCTTTTAATTGAGTCGAGGCAGGTTAAGGTAAGTTACATCAGGCTCTGGCAGGAAGGGAAATCTGATTTTGGAGTTCTTTTGTTGGTTTTCCGAGGCATAATATAAGGCAGAGAGAGCAAGAGTGGGATGAAGATAAGCCACTGAAACTTCTCAGTCTCAGCCTCTACAACCAACGACTGGTTAATGGGGTTACACCAAACAGGAGACGAAGACAACAAATCCTGCCTCTACAAAGCCTCAAAAAAGAGGTTATCTATAGAGAGGTCCAAGTAGAAGAAAATAAAGAATCTTGATGAATTTAAGACACGAACAAAAAGACATATTTGTGAATCCTATTCAATTTAATTGAAATGGATATTTTAAAGAAAGCCGTGATGGCTTGGATCCCACTGTAGTCCCATTAACATTCAGCGAATGAAACGCCTGATCTTTGAAAATCGATGGATAACTTGTCAACAACTTGCGGAAGAAACGCATGTGTCTGTGGGAACTGTACACACAACCATTCACCAACACCCTTTGAACATTACAGGAGTTCAGCTGGGAGTTATTGCTACATCCTTGTGCAGTTCTGACCTCGCTTCAAGCCATCTCCACATGTTTTGGGCCATTAAAGGAGTTCCTGGAAGGCCAGCGTTTCAGATAAAAAAGCAGGCAGTTCGATTCTCAGAGAACTTTCTACCCTGATGGTACCCAAGCACTGGGATAAGTGCATTAGTGTAGCAGGGGAATATATAAAGAAATAATGTGAGTGTTTACTCTCATAACTGTTCTGTTATTCTGCACAATTAAAAGTCCAGGTAACTGGAACACCCTTCGTAGAAAGATCATTGGTTCACTTATGAGTCTGGTTCCTCTTAAGGTTTCTTCATCATGCTGTCTTCAACATGTGTTTCCTCTGGCCTGTTTATTAGCGATCTAGATCCATCTACATCCAGATTTTTGTAAAGCTGCTTCATGGCAACGTTTTGTTGAACTAAACTGAAGCGTGATCATCAATCAGTAGAACGGTGTTATGGATTGTGTGATGGACTTTAACAAAAAGATGTTGGTAGATGTGAATCATTTCAAGATGAGTAACAGATGACCTTCGAAATGATTTCCTAAGAAAAATTGGTGTATTTTTCAGATTTATTAAAACCTTGGAGTCCAGTTCGTCTCGTTTCTTTCTTGTGTCATATTACCTCTTGATTCTTTCATATTACCGTATGAGTTTAAGCAACCTGTTTCATTTTAAACTTAATTGGCAGCAAGCTCAAATTGTAGAACATCCTGTTCATCAGATATAGATCGAATTAATGTTTCAATGGCTTTGGAACCATAGCAACAGCATGCTGGCTTTATTTCCGCCCTCGATGCAACAAATTGCTAATTAGCCAATCGCTTTTTTGCATTTGAAAGGGACTCGTCATTACTGTATGAGCGCTCTGTCATGCAAGTTGCCGCTAAGGGTGTCGTGTCAGAGCACAGCAATGTTGTCGGATTTCTGTCACACTGGTTTAGTGGCTGTTGCGTCTAAAACACCCGTTTTTGTTGGAAGGCTTGATGGCTTCACCTAGCTGTGGGACTTTGGTGCAGTTCAGGAAGTCAGCTTGCTAATAGAGCCGTGAATAGGACGCATGCTGAGCCTTTCAAGGTGAGAAGCGACATGTAATAAGCAGCTCGACACAAAACGTGTTCCATCAGCGTAGAGTTGGTTAGTCTGCTGACAGAGTGTGTGGCGCGTCCAAGAGTGGTTTAACACTCATAATCAGGCATTAAGACTTCCTCTTCTGGATGAAAAACAGCTCGCGATTATGACGACTCACCACTTCTCACATCTGCTGATGAAAGGGAAGTCCTTGGGAAAAAGGAAAAAGTAAGAAAAGTAGGAAGAATTATCACCAGGTCCTCACATTTGTGTGTAATCAATCCAACGATATAGACAAGGACCCTGAGAGTAATTCCTTCATGATCCGAGTGGGCTTGATTACAAGAGCCATTTGTGTGTTCCCCATCACAACCTTTTTCATTTTTTTTCCAAGGAAATAAAAAGCTCAGCCACGTCTTAGCGAGCATGGCTGCTCCCACTGATGATTTACACTACCTTCGGAGCGCCAAACTCGTGACCATGTTACTGACATGAAAGTTTCTCAGAGGAAAACGCATGAACCATTGACTGGAATTCTGAAATGTGCTGTAAGACAGGTTTGTTGAGTGCGTTTCCCAGCATAAGTGAGTAAAACAATGTGACCTTGCTGGTTTTCAAAGAATTGTTTCTTGACTTCACACAAGCTCCAGCACTTATATTTATGTACCATGCTATTAAGGCAAGGCAAGTTTATTTGTATAGCACATTTCATACACAATGGTAATTCCAAAATGCTTTACATAAAAGAGAAGAAGATAGTTATAAAAAGAAATAGAAAATAATAGCACTTAAAATTAAAAATTGCAATTAAATTTGATTTAAAGTAAAAATAAAACAGTTCGTAATGACACTTTTCAAACTTACTTAAAATTAGATTTAGAAACAGTTAAAAAATATATATATAATAATAATAATAATAATAATAATAATAATAAAAAATAAAGTGCAGTCAGTTAAATACAATTGGGATTTTTATACCATGTTATTTAATGATATTTATAGTTATATACCATATTATTAATTAATATTTATATTTATATAACATGTTATTAAATAATATTTATATTTATGTACCGTCTTGTTAAATAATATTTATATACCATGTTATTAAATATAATGTATATTTATGTACCATATTATTAAATACTACTCATATTTATTTACAATATTATTAAATAATATTTATATTTATATATCATATTTTTAAATAATATTTTAGTAATTATAGATAATAATTGTGTAGGACATTTATACCCATCTTAATAGATGTAAAGTAATTCAAGTAATATAACCATTATTATTATTATTATTATTATTATTATAGCTTTATTTTATTTTAATTGCATACTTAAAAGCATCATTATGTAGTTTTATCTGTTTTTTTATTATTAGTTTTTTATATAATGAGATCTATTTTATTAGATATATCTAATTTAGTTAGGTGTGCTTATTTTTTAATAGATGTCTGTCACAGGACGTTGGTTCCTGATTGGTTGCCTTTGCGTGCTGCGGGTTTGTGGGATGGCGCCTGATTTGTTACTTCCATAGGAACCCTCTTTGTCCTTAATGACACTATTAGTGATTGACATTTCAGCACAACATGGCAAGCAAGTCTTTCTCGATCATCCCAATTGAAAAGAGGGCACGACGACAGGCATGTCGACTAGCTGGTTCCATGCCAGCATTCCAACAAATCCCCTATTTAACTAATGCTAAAAAAATAAACTACACATTTAGCTCGCTGTCAAGACAAAGACGTTGAAGCAACACAGATTTGTTAAAGGCGTAGACAGAAGGAAGAGCTTCACTGTGTTCATTCCTTACCATTAATTTCACACAATGTAGAGCGTGCATACCTTTCTGACAGTTAAACACAGTTTTAGTGACAGGCTTCAATCATTAAGGATTAAAATATATTTTTAAAAATCAATTAATTAAAAAGGAAAGCGTGCACACAAACACACCTACACACACACACACACACACACACACACACACATTCACAGCTACATCCATTGCTGTAATCTCCTTAAGACTGTCTTGACACAGTAAATGTTTTTCCTCAAATGACCGTCCCATGCTTTAATCAGCTTTGTTATGAACAAAGAAATTGCTTTGGCACTGGTTTATGAATCTGTGTGTTCTCCAATTTTCCTTGTAATGTTCTTCATTTTAAGTTAATTAACTGTATACACCGATCAGCTAAAACAATAAAACGCAAAACATTATGCCCAGTATTGAGTCGGTTCCCCTTTGTGTCGCTGGGGAAGCACTGGCCCCTCAGGGCATGAGTCTCCACAAGACCTCTGGAGGTGCGCTGTGGTGTCTGGCACCTGGATTTTGGCGGCAGGTCCTTAGGGTTGCAGGTTGGAGCCCCTGTGTATCAGACTTATTTGTTCGGCACATCCCATGGGTGGTCGATCGGATCGAGAACTACGGAGTTTGGAAGCTCTGCAGCCTTGGGCTATTTGCTGTTTTTAATCTTACCCTGTTGTGCGTTAATGCAAGTTGTAAAAATGGGAATAAATACAATGGGCACCACTGGCCTCCACAGTCCCTGGTTGGACTACAGAGTTTCCTAGATGGATGGATGTGGTGCACTGAGTGTTTTTATACCTTCCTATTGTAACTTTTCTTCTTGCTTAATGTGATCTGAATGAATGATCAAGGGTATCTCAGCGGTTAGGGTGTTGGACTGTTGATTGGAACCACCATGCTACAACTGTTGGGCCCTTGAGCAAGATCCTGAACTGTTCAGATGTATAGTGAGATAAAAATGCAAGTTGCCCCAGATTAGGGCGTCTGCCAAAGGCTGTGAATGTAAATGTGTTCTGCCAACAGAAAAAGTACAAAAAAGTAATTGATAATTGAGTTTTAAGATATTTCCGTTGCCAAGATATCGTCTTTTGCATTGTAACCGGACACCTTAAAATGCTAACATCATGCACTACCACATGCTGAGCTAGTTAATATGAATTAAGCTGTACAAAAAAAGTGTGCACTGTCCAGGGTGTACCCTTCTTAGTGACTTGAGTCCCCTGGGATAGGCTCCAATCCCATGGCAAATGCATCTTTTTACCGACAGCACTAGTGTAGCCAGTGCTTATGTTCACTTTGTGGCCGTATAAAGTATTAAACTCTTTAAAAGCCAATGTTTTTTTAGATCCAGTAGCACACAATGCTTTTTCACTCACTCAGTCACTCAGTTTGCCACATCCTAATTTTCACGATCAAGCCATGCTCTTGCCGCCCAGTAGTAATTTGACTGATTTACATTCCGCCTCTCGGAACTGTCAGAGCGTATCCGTGAAAAGTTCAGTGAAAAGCGCGCAACTCTTTCAGTGGGCTTTGATTTTGTGCCATTAGCAGGAGACAAGCCGTAATTTGTCTTAATTGCTGCCGATGCCGAGGTTCCGTCGGAGCAGATCCCTTTAATGATGCTGTCACTTTAATCGCGTCTGGGTGGGGAGCGAAACGTCTTGGCGGCATCCATTAAGAGGTCGGAGGTCAGCTGGATTTATCAGGCTTGAATAAGTTTTCGGTGAAAATGAAAAGCTGAGATGAAGTAGAGCGCGCGCTCGTTGATGTTGGGATGAATTGCGCTCACATGTTGATCAGCGTGTTAGTCGGATATGGAAAGGAAAGGCGTGTGGAGTAAGTGCCACTCGAGCTCATGCGGTAGGCACTCAGTGTGGCTGAAAGTGTTTTTTTGACCTGTTATCAAAAAGATGCTTAAAAAATTAACCATACTGTGTATGTGTGTGTGTATGTGTCTGCAGTGGCATAGGCAGGAACTGGCCGTGGGCGTCAGGAGGCAGCAGCATTTTAGCCGAGTATGGCACGCTGCATCTGGAGTTTGTCCATCTGAGCAGGCTGTCTGGGAAACCTGTATTTGCTGAGAAGGTAAGTCGGAGCTCAGGCCATAGCGAAGAACTTTATATTCACACTGAAGGTGTCTAGTTACTGATACTAGCCCATCTGTTGCTACAGTATGTGCAAATTATCCGCATCCATCAATAGAAAGAGTTCATCAGGTCCTGCAATGCTGTTAGAATTTTAAAGGCAACAGAGTTCAAATCTTAACTTCAAATGGAATTACTGCTCCTAAAACGTATTACTTTCTCACTCACTCATTGTCTATACCGCTTTATCCTGTATACAATGTCACGGGGGGCCTAGAGCCTATCCCAGGAGACTTAGCGCATGAGGTGGGGTATACCCTGGACGGGCTGCCAGTCCATCGCAGGGCACATTGGGAACGCTAGTTAGCCTAACCTTCATGTCTGTGAACTGTGGGAGGAAACCCACTAAACACAGGGAGAACATGAAAACTCCAAGCAGACAGACCTGAGGCGGGAATCGAGCCCGGACCATGGAGGTGCAAGTGCTAACCACTAAGCCACTGTAGAACTCATTAATATTAATATTAATATTAATTCTAATAATTAATGTTAAATATATATATATATATATATTCCAATTTTTCATTCCAAAGCATGGTTGAGTTCTTGAATCTGATTGATCAGCAATAAGCTTATGATAACGCATTCATTGTAATGCATTATTGTTCCTATAGTAGCGACTTGTACATGTGGACTTGTATAGCAGACACTTGACGTAGCCTGAATAATATAGACAAAGTTAAAAAAAAAACGTGAAAAATATATCATCACAATGTGTAAAGGGTATCATTCATGAAAGGAGTCTCCAGTATTAGATCTCTGCAACCCCCTCTGTGCTTTGTAAAGTTTCCCAGCATGAGAAAGTCTTCAGGATGTTACACCACCAACACGGTCATGTAATTATTCCTAACTCATCATGAGCTATGATTAAAGGAATAAACCTACTTGTAGGAGATAGCTGGATATCTGTTTACTTGTAACACTCGGGTCAGGACAGGTGTGCGTTAACTCGGCACCGTATTTATTTATGGCTCAGTAATCATAGCCTTTGTGTACTGTGGAGGTCAGAGCACAGACAGACAGACAATGTTAAACACAGACAAACATGCACAACAACACAGAGGAGGAATTGGGAAAGAATTTAGACACGACCGGGTATAAATAAGCAAACTAATCAAGAATTATTAAAAAAAAAATAAAAAAAAAATGACACAGGTAATAAGGAGATGCAAGAACAGGTTGGAGTCACGACTAAAGGAGAAACAATGAGACAAATGAAGTACATGTTACCTGACAGCATTGGGATATAGAAGGTAAATGTATTTAAGAGTAATGTATTTGTGAATATATTTTGAACATATTTTCACGTTGAAGCCAAATATTTATGGCTACGTGCACATTACAGTATAAAATATTATAAGCCACATTGTTCATTCCAGTTTTTTGGTCAGATGGGATTTGCATGTCATTACAGTGGACATTTATAATTACAGGTGACTTTTATCTGACGCGCCTGTCCTCTGACTGTTCCCTACAATTTTGTCCCAAATATCTACTAAGTGACCTATTTCACTTTCCCTCCAGTGACTACTTTCTCCGCTGTCCTCCACTGCTGATAGTCGCGGATCATTCTTACTGCAGTCGCATGATCATGTATCGGATATATATCCGATCTGGGAAGACATGCGGAAGTGGCCCGTATCCAACCAGAAAAACATCAGATTTGTGCTTTTAGACACATCAGATTTGGTAAAAAAAAAAAAAAAATCAGTCACTTCAGGTTGGTAATGTGAGCATAGATTTTATCTGTGTGAAAATGGTCTTAGAAGTTAATTGCTAGTCTCAGACATTCCAAGACACACCCTCAGCTCCTCTTATTTGCGGCTCCCAGCACAATCCTTTTTTTTTTTTTTACTGGATGTGAACCTTATCTCAGAGCTACACTGCTACACATAAACAGTGATTAAAACAGATCCCTGAGCTCAGAGTCGGTCAGAAAGACACTCCAGCATCCAGTACATCAGGCCATTAAACCAGCCAGCCCTGTGCACTTATTTTCCCAGTGTTTTCCAATCACAGGTTTCGTCCTCACGCCTCTGCTCCAGTGGGAGGCTGATAGATGATTTCATTACACATACTGAATGAGGCTCTACTTAACTCTGATAGTGACCTGCACTTTATAGATTGATGGGCGCAATCTAGACCAGAATGCATGTCTGGCATCTCAGGCACGTTCTGCATCCCCTGACTCAGAGCTGATTCACCAAACCGTAGCGTCTATAAAACGCCTGATTCTGCTTGGTGCTCATGTTTTAATGCTGTTCTACCGGACAGCGCGTCGCGGCTCGCTTCGACAAATGACCCACGATCCCACGTTTCGTCTCCATCTCCACTGCCAGGCGAGCTGTGCCATGCTTAAGTACCCGTGCTAAATTTGATTACCCTTCTTACCCATGGACCATATTGGATGAATGAGCGTGTAGCTAAAAATACCACAGACCATCAATTGTTTAAACAATCGTACACTGATCAATTTTGGGGTAGTTGTCTACCTGTACAAAAATATTCAGTAGTGTATTTGTGTAATGTCTGCTAAAGTTTGATCTAAGTAAAATCAGCCATTTCATAGTTAGGACAGATCCTAAATGGCTTCCTCCATCCACCCATCCATCTAGGAACCTCTGTAGTCCAATAGGTACTGTGGAGGCCAATGGTGACCATTGTATGTATTCCCATATTTTTTACACACCACAGGCAACACCAATTAGCCTAATCTGCATTTCTTTATACTGTTGGAGGAAACTGGAGCACCCAGAGGAAACCCAGCAAGCACGGGGAGAACATGCAAACTCCTTGCACACAGCCTTTAAGACAGGAATCGAACCCGAACCCTGGAGGTGCAAAGTGACAGTGCCAACCACTACACCACCGGACCACCATAAACACCTTCCTAGCTGCTTTATTTACACCCAGCATGCATTAGAATATAATAAAGCTGTAATAATTCTAGTGAAAATGTTATAACACTATTTATTCGTCTATTTTATGGAAATGTATTCACTGTTATTGTTCTGTATACTATGGAATTGTAAGGTCTTCAAATCCAAACTTCTTGTACTAAAGGATGACATATTTACACTCAGAAGAGCATTTGAGAAACACAAAGCAAACAGGGTTTCAGGGAAAGACCTACTAAGGTGGAGAGTGGAAGTGATTTTCAAATGCGTTTTTTAACCAAGCTTTATATAATAAGAGTAATAACATGGAGGATGAGCACTTAAATACTTTTGATTCATACTGTATGAAAATGTTTTAATTAATTGCTCCACAACAATACTGTGCCTAAGCAAAATCATGAGCAATAGATTTACACTAAGTAAGCCAGTAAATTGGTAAAGTAGAATAGGATGATAGGTGGCAGTGGTGGCTCAGGTGGTTGAGGCTCTGAGTTGCTGATTTGAGGGTTGAGGGATCGAGCCCCATCACTGCTAGGTCACCACCATTGGGTTAACACCCCATAAAACCCCGCTACGGCATGCAGTACTGGTTCCAAGCCTGGTTTCTAATGAGGAGGATTGCGACAGGAAGGGCAACCTGTGCCAGATCTTTGATTCCAAATTGCCTGTATTGTGTGAATGTTGACTGTAGGTCCTACCACGGTTGTGAAAATAAGAATAAATACATTGGTCACCATTGGCCTTCATGGTCCCTAGTTGGTCTACAGAGGATGGTTGGATAAATGGATGTACCAGATCTTGATCGATATCGTGACCCCCCTAAGGATAAAAGGGCCAAAGCCCAAGGAAAAAAATGGTAGGATGACAAATACAGGAAAATGGACTACTAAGTGGTTGTTGTTTTCTGCTGCAGGTCATGAACATCCGGAAGGTTCTTAATCGTCTGGACAAGCCTCAAGGACTTTACCCCAATTACCTGAATCCCAACAGTGGACAGTGGGGACAACGTAAGTCTGACCAAGTCTTTCACTTTCAGCTTTTCTCTCTCTCTCTCTCTCTCTCTCTCTTTTTGTCTTTGACATTAGTACAGTAGCGCCTGAAAAGTCTTTTAGTCGTCTCGCTCAAGAATAAAGATAACCAGTGAGATCCCTGCAGCACTGGCAGCTCTGTGAAACTTGAGCATCATGATTAAATGACATCTCTCGGGTGCCTGATGTAGCACCTGTTCTTCTCTTATTCAGCGCTTAGTTACGACTCTGCTACTACACCGTTTTCTCAACTTTTTTAGCTAATCTTTAGAACAGTCCAGCCTGGATTTAACGTCACTTTGTTTTTTGCAACATAGTTCCCTGTCATTCAGCATCCGTCATTTTATGGTGAAATGTATCTGCTATAATTTGTACGTTTTTTTGGCTCAGTATGGTTTAGCAATTAATACATTAGTTATACGTTGTTATTTTTTGGCTTTAAGAGCAACTGTTGTTCTGAACAGCATGTTTTAACCGTTAAAGGTCCCATATTTAGCTATTTATCTATACCTCAAACTCCCTCAGTTTTACTCCTCTTCCTAACACACCATTTCAGTGTCTATGTAAATGAGTCACTGCTGAGCCATGCCTGGATCTGCGCAACACGCTCAGGGAGTATTCTTATATGAGGTCACAATAGGGGCAGGGGAAAATCTAATCTAAGAATTGATGCACACTAGAGACTCATCTGAGCATCTAAACATAACACAAAAGCGGAATTTTGCATTATAGCTGCCCTTTATGATAAAAGTATAGTTTTGTTAGCAAGATAAATGGGGAATTCAAGATTCCTAGCTACTTAAATAACTTGCTATTTGTTATTAAATTAAATCATCTAGTCATTTTTTTGTTTCCAGACTTTCTTTGTACAATTCAGTGGTTGTACGGCATTTCTTACGAGCGTATAAAGGTTATGTTGCAGCGCTAACGCTACGCTCCTGAGCCGTAAAGCAGCCATGACACGCGTGCCAGCGCGGCTTTATTACGGTACTTTCATGGCTAAATGCTCACCGATGTAAACAGCTAATTAGAGCCCGGTGTTCCACCTCTCCGTGACTCACTCGTTAATCCAGTCATATTTTTTGATGCACTTAAGTGCCTCTATACCGTGCTGCAGTAATTAGCAGGTTAGCATGCGGCGTGTTAGCTGCGAACGCGTGGCAACTTGTCGGGCTCGCCGAGAGATTTCCTGTCTGACTCGCTCCTCTTTCGTCCAGAAGAAGCAAATGAAAATAGTTTGTCACGTCTAGCCGCGGGGACAGAAAGCGACTGATGGACCTGCTTTAGAAACAGCCTGCTTTCTTTCCTTTTTGGCCGCGCGCTTTCCTGTCCTGAGGGGGCGTCTCATATAGGGCACTAGACATAGTGCGCTAACAGAATGAGAGCCGTAGGGGCTGATTAAATGCACGTCCTTCTGCAATTCCTCCATCTTTTTATTTCCTCCTTCCTTTCATGCGTTTATTTAATCACTTCCTTTCTTTCTGCTTTCCTGCCTTGCTTTAATGTCCCGCGTCCTTTCATCTCGTCCTGTGCTCCTTTCCCCGTCTTTCTTCTACTTTCTTTACTTCGTGGTTCTATCAGTACCTTCACTCCAGCTTTACTCCGTCCCTTTATTTCATTCTTCTCTCCATTTTTTTTTTCTTTTTTGTTATTGTCTTGCTTCCTTTGCTTCGTTCTTTCCTCCTTGAATAACCTGCTGATTTCCTCAATTCCTTCATCATTCGTTCTTTCTTCTCGATCAGGTTTCTTTATTTTTTTTCCCCTTCCATCTTCCATCATCTTTCTGGTCTTCTTGTCCGGCATTTTTTTTTTTTCATTTAAGACAGATTTTATTCATCCTTTCTTTTTCTTACAGTTTTTTACAATCATTATGACAGTTTTTTCAAAACATTTAACAAGTTTCCTAAACTCTTAACGCACCATCACACCTAAAACACACAATTGGCAAAACGGTTAATTTCATGCTCAAAATCACACATTGTAAACTAAACCCC
>JAQQZS010000020.1:14253781-14265439 GCA_030068045.1 Platyallabes tihoni | reverse complement strand
GGGGTACACCCTGGACAGGGTGCCAATCCATCGCAGGGCACACACACATACGCACATTCACACACACATTCACACACTACGGGCAACAAATCACTATTTTGGCCCACACATCGCCCCTTTATTATTTTTTAAAGTAAAACATCTATCGAAATTTGGTGGGTGTGAGTTTGATCTTTTGTCTGGGGTGAAACAGAAAATATGTGTTTAATAAAATTATGTTTAGATAATCTTTGGTTTAGTCCTTTCGGGGAATCGAACCTGGATATTTCTGCAAATTTTCTTTAGCTAAAACTCCCTAAACCGTTTCCCAAACATTCTCTATGGTAGCGCTAAACCACTACGGATGTAATATATTCTTGGCCACTACGACTTTGTGGCGCTGTTTCCTCACACGCCCAACTAAGGCTTAGAATGTCGTTTGTGTGTCTTGTGGGTTCACAAAGCCAGGTATTTGGGCCCCTTTCCCACATTCCCAAATTTGATCCCGATCTGAATTTGACTTTGAGATAGTCGATTTCATTGGTAGGCACTTTTTTCATGATTTCTGCTACACTGTCTTTTCTGTGGGATTGGAACAGTTGGACTGGTCTTGGCCCATACATGCATAAGTGAGCCTTTGGTGCCCATGCTCCTATCACCAATTTTACCAGTTTGGTGATCCTTGTTGTTCACTGCACCTGGAGGTGATGTTAGTGCTATGGCTATTGTAATGATTTAAGTCTTCTGTCATGAAGAAGAGGGCAAGTTTTCTTTCGAAACTGATTCCTTATAACATTTCTTCCTCGTGTCATCTTGATGTTGTTATTTTTTGGTGCTTCTTGCATGTCGACATCAAAACCTGGATTTCTGTAAAGCCACATTGACAATGCCTGTTGTGAAAAAACTCTGTCCAAATAGAATGGAATTTAATACAATGTGATCTGCATTACAAACCCAATCTGAAAATCAATCAAGAAAAAAAAGAAAGAAAGAATTGAATGAACAAACAAACAAACAAAAACATAAAATGTTTAAAAAATCCACATCATGCTGCAAAATGGATTTATATAATATTTTAACAGTCATACAATGGGTTTGATTGAAGCAGTATTAAAACTGTCTTACTTGTGTGTAAGAAATAAAGATGGCAAAAACGAGAAAATAAATAGAATTGCTGTAATGGATAGGCACAGTCATATGAATGTAACATATTTTCAGACAGACCTCCTGAAGAGTGTGTTTGCGTCGACCTCATGAATCAGTGAGTGCCCGGAAGAAGGAAATAGCACTTGTAACACTCTGAAGATGGCAAGGTTATGAACATTAAAGGGGTCCTATCATGCAAAATTCTCTTTTTAGTCATTTTTAGATATTCAGATGGGTCTCCACTCTGTGTCTACAGACCAAACAATGAGAATCCTTAGCTTTTGGTCCTTTTTTGTGTTAACTTGGGTTTAAATAAATGAGATTCCAATTAGATTTCCCCCTATTGTGACCTTGTATAAGACGATCCCATCCTCCATCATGTTGCTTAGCTCTGCTTTTTTTGTGCAGGAGTGGGACTCAGCAGTATCTTATTTTTCACTGACACTGAAACAGCATTTTGGAGAAGGAGTGAAATAATAAAGGAAGTTTCAGGTATTAAAAAATGCATTGAGGGTTATTTCAGCTGGAACATTAACAGACACACTTCTGTGTTAACTTGTTTAAGAAATAAAATATTAAAAAAAAATATGGGACCTTTAATGCTCCAACCAAAAACGGCCTGATTTGCTTTAACATTACTAGGCTTGACATGAATGTAAATTTGACAAACAGCGAATGGGAACTAAATCTACAATGGGAGATTCAACACACATATACATGTAAGGGTCAGGTGTCCAGACACTTTTGGCCAAGCAGCTATCATAGCTACTTTTAAAGAAAACTAATCAGTACCATCTGATCAATAAGATATCACATGTATGTGGTATAAAACATACAAAAAAATGTTGACCATGTTTTTTTTTTTTTTTTGAGAATAATAGGTAAGAACTAGCTGTATATTTTTTTCTAACTTATGATCGTTACAGAACAGGAGTGAAAACTGATGTAAATTAAACTGAGATGCATGCCTGCGTTTACTGTTGAGCAAGCATATTTCATTGCCTTATCTTCACTGGGGGAGATGTGTGGAGAATACAAACTCTCCAAATCCTGCTCATCCAGCACAAAGCCCATCGGATACAGTCTTATGTCATTACTTTAAAATTACTTGGCCTCTGGGTTTCAGATCTCTGCTCAGAAAAGCCCAATCCATTGCTACATAATCTGATAGCGACAACATGTACTGAATGACAATCATCATGCCTTTCACTTATTTCCTGTCTGTCATGGTACATTAGGTGGTACACTTGAAAACTCTATAATGGTGACATGTGCCGTCAGGATTCGAGACGAATGCTGGAGAATCGGAAAAACTTGGCCAAGCGATGTTGGCGGTTGATGAAGCGGTGCTCTTAACTCGACACAGCTGCTCACTGTAACAGTGTATAACTCTGAGAAAAGTCAGTCGATGTTTTTACACACACACACACACACACACACACACACACACACTGTGCACATAAGAGCATTGCCAGCTATTGATCTCTTAGTTCCCAACACTTCTTTCTGGCCTGAAGAGAGCAGTTTTTGAATCCTTACGACCTATCCATCAGTTATGCCAGGCAGAAGATTAGGAAAGCCCAGAATGCATGAAATTACCAAATGAAATTATACTCTTCAAATAACACTAAAAATAGGCCAGCTTTATATGAATAATACAAATTTTCCTGTTATAAATACAGCCTGGAGCTGAACGCTGAATGCCTTCCTGTTGAGCTTTTAGTCATGAATGCAGGCCACTTCATTGTGTTCTGCGGTAACGTGAACAGGACGGAGCCTTGGGTAAGGATGATTATTGCAGGATTCTGGGGCACAGCTGCTGAAAGGGGCTTGGTATTTTCAGAAAGACAGGCAATGACAATCTATTCCTGTGAGATGTGCTCACCTGGAGAGATTGAATAGCATTAACATCCTCTGAGGCACAGCAGAATATTATCCAAAAAAAAAAAAAAACAGCACAGTGGAAGTCTATTTTCGGGATCGCTATTTAATCGACCTCTTAACCCCCCCAGGAGGCATCAGTGAGTTCAGATGTACTGTACATTTCTCATTGTGATTATAAATCATGCTGAATAATACACCAGGATATAAATGAGGTTTATTGAAATGTAACTCACATGGCCGGCCCAGACATATATTACTGTCTCGCTCATAAATCTGAAACTTCCCTGCTTAGTTTTGCTGTGTGTAATGAATAATTAATAACTACTACTATTTATCTCCCTTATGTAGTCATGGCCAATTTCCACCCACCAGCCAGCTCTCCTCTATCCTATACTGTAATAGTTACAAACTGGAAAGGGTAAAGGCTAACATGTATTTCCTCTAGGACATGCAAAGCTAGTCAGCTGTGTCTTTTCTGAACTGCTGGCAAGGTGACACGGTCAAAAGAAAGCACCATCTGCCCTGTTATATGTACTAGCGCTCACTGACACATACAATTTGCTAAGGTCACAGTGATTGACAGGGAAGAAAGTATGCATCCCTTTCACACAGATAGCATGGACAAGATTGATCTTTTTTTTTGGAAAAAGTAGACCCCGGGAGAGTCATGGATTTGAGCTTGTGATCTCCTGAAAAGGCTTTTATGACATAGTTGGTCGCTGTCTTATAATAGGGGAGAGGTAACTGTTGTGTGGGAGTCCAAATTAGAGAGAAAATTGGGGGAAAGGTTCTTATAAAACCTTTTAAAATGGTGTTCATCATATACAGTACTACTGGTGTGCAGTTAGAGTGCAGTTTCAGATTTGGAACCTACTGAACCACTACTCCTACTACTATTACTACTACTAATTCTAATAATGCTGCATGGTGGCATAGTGGTTAGCACTGTCACAAACTAGGCTAATCAGTGTTTCTAAATTGCCTGTAGTGTGTGATAGAATGTGCGAGTGTGTGTTTGTGGCCAGCGATGGATCGACACCCTGTCTGGCTTTACCCCATTCTGTGTTCAGCCATTTTGGAAAGAAATCTTCCAGTTAATTTCAAGTCTCATAGAAAGTGATGTTCCTGTAGATGCCAAAATGTGTATTATGCATATCTTTCTTGAAAATTATTTGGTGAATGGAAAGAAGAAAAGCCTGTACATTTCTGTATGTTGCAAGCCAAGCATGTTAGTGCCTCAAAATGGAAGAACAATCAAGGAACTACTCCAGGTCAGTGGATCAGGGCAATGTCTTGTAAGGTGGCTTTGGAAAGATGAACTTATCTCACAGAAGGGAAAATTCACGAGATCTGGACACCTTTTTGCAATTCATGATGCCTGTATAAACAATCTCTCTTTTAGGGTTTTTTTTGTAATTGCCGAGAATTGTATGTTGTTTTGTGTGTGTGGAGTGTTTTATTGTGTTTTAGAAAATATCGATCCTTTACCAATCCTGACACTGGAGCAGTTCATACTGGAGCAGTTCATGTGTTGGAGCACATTTTCTATTTAGAAAAATAGAAGGACTGAAGGAAATATATACTGTATTTTTTAATAGGTAGTTATATAAGTATTCTACAGAAAACAAACAAAAAAACCTATGAAATTGAATGGGTGATGGGGGACATAATGAAACTGAACCTAAAGCACCAGTTTAACCACTAGTGTAGGCTGTGTGGAAAACCCATAAAACACTGCATTCCATGAATGACAAATAATAAGAAGAATGTAACTTTGAACTTATTTAATTTTATATAAATACAATATTATATAAAGATATAATATTTAAAAATTCTATAAAATAATTGTCTACATTGTCTGTTACTGTCTTAAATATCTTCTTATCACTCACTGTTTCATGTCAAATGTAACATGGTATTTCTGTGCTGAACTATCATTTCAGTCCTAACATAAAATGTCTATCTGTGATAATAGGAAATAGGAAATGACTTTAGATAACTTTACCTGAATGTCTCTATGGCTGAATTGTGGCAGGCAGGTGGATGGGTGGAAGGAAGGAAATGCTTTTCTGCCCATAATTTGCTCTAACCTCAATATATAAGAAACCATGAATATATTTCATCAAATTGATACAAAATTGTTTTTATTTAATCTTATTGCAAGGCTATCTTCCTGCAAAATATCATGGATTGTAACATGCACATGAAGTATGCAATATATTATATAATTGTGCGAGAATGATCACCATTAGGCCAGAATTGTTGTAAGAATGACTGGTTAAATTGCAAATACAACCTCAAAACAACTAAATATTAACATTTGTATTCATTTACATTCGTTTAGAGAAATTACTCTGATCCATTCGCACTATGTCCAACCTCATCCATGATCCTAAGTTTCTAACAGGGTTCAGAATTTTTCTGCACATGGCATGTGTGTCTCATGTCATAGATTTCTTATGCCTTGCTCAGCCTGCAGACAAACCCGATTTGTTTCACAAAAAAATATAATGATGCTATATCTGTTTGAATCCCCTTTATTGCATACATTCCATTTTGTCTTCCTGTTCGTCTTTCCACCATGGATCCATGTCTATACTAGTTGATCGTGTGTGATATAATACTGTAGATTATATATACAGTTTTTTTTTTACAGTTTGGACTGGATGAAAGCAATCTGATTCCAAACTGGATACTCAAAAAATCACATTTGGGCTGGCAGTCTGAAAAAGACATTTAGTGTGGCAATGTTACTGTGGCAGTTAAAGGGTGGTCAAGCATCGCCTGCGGATGAAGCCATCAGGTAAAATGTAATGCTTTCCACCTGTGGCTCATTATGCGAAATTTATTTATATGTATTTCTTTGTGTTGGCAGCGAGAGAGAGAGAGAGATTGACCGATGTCTGAGTGAGCCAACGCACTGAGCCGAGAGCAAGTGTGTGTGTGTGAGCGTGAAGATAAGCTAACAGGCAGTATAATACACCCCCCCCCCCACCCCCCCACACACACACACACACACACATACTGTACACACACTGAGATCATACTGTTTCCCTCATTTGCTTGGACACTTTATTAAATCATGTGCACAATATCGTAAACAACAAGCAAGAGAAAAAGTTCACAACACACACAAACATGCACAGAACATGTACCTTTTTTGGAGACAAAGTCTAAGAGGCCAGATTGAGGTGGTTTGGTGAGGTTCAGAGGAGAGATTGTGAGCATATTGGTAGAAGGATATTGAGGTTGGAACTTCCAGGAAGGAGGTCTAGAGGAAGAACCCGGATGAGATTTATGGATGCAGGGAGAGAGGACATGAAGTTAGTTGGTGTGAGAGAAGAGGATGCAGAGGATAGGGTTAGATGGAGGCAGATGATTCGCTGTGGCGACCCCTGAAAGGGAACAGCCGAAACACAAAGAAGAAGAAACATGGACAAAATCATGTTCAAAATGAGGGAACAGATGAATTCATTTATAATCATCACTACCTACAGTACATTCCTTTAAATGAACAAATATATAAATAAGCACTTGAACACAAACTCACAAGCATTATGACACAAATTAGTATCCTGCAGACATGTTAAATGAAACTGTTGCATGTCTTATCATGTGTCTCTTGGCTTCTTAGCCAATCATCTATTTAAAACAATCAAGTCTTCAGGAATTATAACGATTAAATTACTTTTTTTTTTTTTCCGTGGGATTGCTAAGCGATGTATGAAGAATGTTTAGTGTGTTTTCTTCTTATTTTGCACAAAATTGTAATTTTTGAACACTAACTGCTCCCTGGTTGCTGCCAAAGCCTTAAAGGCAAGGTCACATCATAATTCTGCAGCAGTAAAACAAATTAAACAATATTACAATCCGTTGCTGTGAACTTTGCTTTGTGTTTCTCAGCTGGAGGCATGGATGTGCAGTGTTTCCTGCACTTACTGAGGCTCATTATGTTGTGGACACCTGCTGAGGATAAGCTGGGATTTAAAGACCTGCTGTATGCACCTGCTGTTTCTGATGGAGAAATGGAAAAAATGGCAAAAAAAAACAAAACAAGCGGCGATATTTAACATGCGTTTAAATTATACAAAAGAGAAAAAAAAAATTGTAATCCGCACATGAATTAAAGTGCGGAATGTAAGGGAGCTGCTCATTTCCTTGCTCTACTCTTGCTGTTATATGTATAAATGAGTTTAAATTAAAGGCACTGTGTAGCTGCTTGCCTCTTTTCCCTTGGGCTTTGTTTTATTTTGTTTTTTTATATAGGTAAATCTCATTCGCTTGCTATTTGGTTTCATACAACCTGGAGTTTCCAATTTTCCAAATGACGCCAGGTCGTAAATTATTGAAGAGGATAATGTGTGGCTAGGTTATGTGATTGTAAACAAAACCATTAAGATCCTCGCTCAAGTTGCTGTGCAATCTGACTAAAATAATTGATCCATTATTACTTAATAAAGAGATGCTTTGCTGCATCCTGGTCTAAGGTCGGGCCGTAATAGAATGGTAAAATGAAGATTAAAAGGTTGTGTAGATGAGTAAGATATATGGCTTACACTGGCTGGTTGTACACCAAGGTACTGGATAAGTGATAAGCCAAAACAACTAAGAAATAGACAACATTTCTATTTAAAACATAGCCATTAGCTCAACCCCTAAACAAAATGGCACACTGCAAAAAAAATATTAGCACCTTAGCAAGTGAAATATTCTTGAATCTAGCCAAAAACTATCCATAAGTTTTGAAAAATAAGTTTACAACCAGCCAAATTAAGATTAATAAGCCTATTTATGGTCGAGTGTTATTAAAATTGTAAATGTCGTAAACAAATTCTTGTTCTATTGACAGAGTTTTAAAAAAGACATATTTGGTAATCACAATAGTTTTCAGCTTATAAAATAGCACTCCTATTTAACATTTTCTTTACTCTAAATGCAGTTATTAATAAAGCTATAAGAAAGAAAATCAAGGTATTATGTATGCATGGGATCACACTGTTAATTCAATATTTTGAGTGGAGTAATTTAAATAACTTCAACTGTTTCATTAATTACATTTACTCTCCTTTAAGGGAAAATGTTTAAAGGATAAATTTTTCTATACTTACATACGTGTTTTTTTTTAATCCATGAAAAATGTTATCTATAAAAAGTCAATCCTTGAGTCAGGAAATATCTCTGATTACGACTGTGATTATGATTATACTACCTTATTGGCTTTGGCATAGCTTTAAATTTTTTAAATATAACTCGAACATAAATGTCAGCATGACACATAGTGCTTACGTCAATGTCATATTTTAATCATAATACCGCTCATCTAAGCTCCATCCTCTATGAACCGCTCTTGCATAACTTCCGACTATCACGTCAGTAGCTCTGTCACTGATACCTGCAATGTCAATGCTGCGTCCCCATTGAGCACGCTCTAAATATGAATTGTTTTTGTTTTTGTACTTGTTAGTTGAATTTTGACAGGAGTGGGCAGCATGAATATAATACGATTGTGATTTAGTCTTCCTTATTGCCACACCTGTTCATTACTCTGCTACATTCTTTCAGAATTTCAGAAGAAACACAAAAGACTGTCTCATTAATCTGTAACACCAGGTAGTTTATTAACATTTTACCAGAAGCTTTCTCAGTAGAGGAACAATGTGTTTCCAATTAATTTTGTGTCTTAATTCTCTCTTTAAATGTGACAACCCAGAAAGGCTGAAGTGACTCAAATCTGATTTTTCTTTTCTTTTTTTAAACCATTATGTACCACAGATTTTTTTTTTAGGCTTGTCCAAATGCACCAATCTGCTGTTTTTCAGATCAGATCTGATTCACTTTCGTATGTGGTCCTAGATCGGATACATATGCAATATGCAGTGATGTGACTTAAATGAAAAGGGCAGATCAGAATTCATGCTTTTTGTCTCTGTTCACACGTGGGGTGGTGACAACATCAGTCAGCATCAACAGCATGGGGATTTTCACAGCATGGGGATTTCATAGCAGTGCTACAGTAACAATAGTTAAAGCAAGGTCCCTGGCATGTTTTGTCTTTTGGACCTCAAGAAATAGGTTAGCCTGTTATCCCCCAGCGCAAACTCCCAAGCATATTTTTGCATCCATTATTTGAAATAAATGAGTGGTCTCACAAATATAAGGTGTTTTAACCCAGATGGTGAGAGAAATGATGGATCAATGTGCTCATGCGTGCTGTTTTAGACGGCAGAAACGTCTACGTTAGTCAGATAAAAGTCAAAAATCCGATCTGACAAAAGCATAGCGGCTCGTAATGTAAATGTAGCCATTGAAGCTATGAGTTTGTCTTCACTGAGAAAAGAACAAATGTAAATTCACTGTGTAAGGGCGGTTGTACAGAGTGCTTTAAAAGACATGAAATAAAATGTAAAAAAAAATTACAAAGAAGGAAAAATAATAAAAGTAATTTTATGTTCTAGGTTTCTAAATAACAACAAATACATATATTTTTTGTAACCAATCATAATGCAGAAGACGAGATTTTTATTTAACCTCAATTTGCAAACAGTTTTGCAATCTGTTACTGTACTGTACTTGTTTTGTAATTTACTTCACAAATAAATAAACAACAAATAAACAATGTGTCTCTTCTTACATTGACCTGGATGGATTCTTACCCACCACCTTCTATGTATCTTTTTCCTTTTATGTCTCTTTCATATTTTCCTCCTGTGTCCCTTAAGGGTTTCGGTACAGAAGATCCACTTAATTGATTTAGAAGACATTTTTCAGCCATTATTAGCTCTAAATGTATTATTCACTCACTGGGAAGTATTTGCATTCATATTATTGTATAATCGTAGTTGTTCAGGCTCAGTGGCGCATGTAAACCACAAAATGTTCAGTAAAGTGTAAATAACAGGAATAATGTTGAACAATCCAATTTGTCAAAAGTTGATTAACTTTTCTATGACACTAGCTTTAACAGTATTTATAGCTGTAATCCACAAATGCTTCTATAATCGAAGCTCATTTACAGGATTTTTTTAAATGATGGAAACAAAAGGTGGATGAACAGAAAATGTGAACCCTGCCATTGACTAGATTTCCATTATAAATTTGGATGGAAACATGTACCCAGGCTGTTCCGCTATTCCTCAAGTATAGACTTGAAACAGACCAAAATGAAAGTAAAATTGAGCAACATTCCAGTGGCAGCACTGTGGCCTCACACTTCCATAGTTGAGAGTTCAATTCCCACCTCTGGTCTGTGCGCGTAAAGTTTGCATGTTCTCCCTGTGCTTGGGGGTTTCCTCTGGGTGCTCGGGTTTCCTCTGACAATTAGCCTAATTAGCAGATTAGGCTATTGGCGTTCCCAGAAATCGCCCATAGTGTTAGCTGACTGTATGTGTATCCTACGATAAATTGTCACTCTGTTCAGAGTGTACTACCCTGCCTAGGATAGACTCCAAGCCCCCACAACCCTGTCCACAGGATAAGCATTATAGAAGATGAAGATGAGGAACATTCCAGTGGAAGTACCTGCAAGGCAATTCCTAAAAACTTAACCTCAGCCTAAAGTTGAAATTGAAGCAGTGCTGGAGTTCTTTCTGCTGATGTCCTGATTCTGAGCATGGATGAGAAGCTGTCAGTGCAGTCGCTCTCTCTCACAGATGCTGAAATTTTTTACAGCTGTCTGAGTGAAGACTCGTGAACATGATGTGGCATCACATAGACTTCAAGTCACGAAGAGCTTGCTCACTGAGTCACTCTCCCACAGACAGAATACACAGGAGAGCTTCGCTGAAAACCGAGGACAAAAGCCAGACATTAATCTTCCAGTCACAACTCATTCTCTAGTTTTCACTCAACTCAGAATGAAAAGCTTCAGCCACAGTTTGAGAGACAAGACGACTTGAACTAACTTGTGAAGTCAGAATTGAGGCATGTGGTAGAATCTTTAAAGCGTGTTGAATTTAAATATCTCAGATGAACATTTTCTTGTTCATCTTCCATTTGTTCTTGTACCTTATAAAACAACTTATTAACTGAATTTAGATTATTTTAGTAAATTTCACAGGACCTGTTTCAAATTATTTACATATTTCACACAAATTAATACATAAAATGTTTGACACTTGCCATCCTCTGAATTTGACCTATATGGTATACATTTACTCAGGAAACTTGGTTAGAAATAGAGTCTTTGTCAACTTACCCCAATCATTTAGCAGCTGAGCCTTTCATATAGGGACAATTGTTCAATATAGGGACAGTTTGACAGCAAAATGAGATTAAATCCATTATCAGATCTTCAATGAATGGCAGATTATTTGTGAAAAAAAAATTAAACAGAGATAACAATATAACACTCAGTAGACAAATAATTGCTTTGTGGACAAGAGGCATGAGATACACAAACTGTTCGCAGTTTTGTCTGCCCCACACCATTCTCCAGCAGTTAAACTGAAACTGGTAGTGGAGGAGCCTGATGCTGCATTGTAAACTAACATTTCTGTATAACCTTTCTAACTAGAAGGGGAAAAAACATGCACTTAATAGTTTTTAACACTCTAGACAATAGGTTGTACACTGAAAAAAAATAATCCTTTGAATTTACTTGATTTTAATGTGTACATCGGTCCCACATCATCAAATTGTGGCCAAATTACA
>JAQQZS010000020.1:14196555-14207888 GCA_030068045.1 Platyallabes tihoni | reverse complement strand
TGAGTCTGGTTCCTCTCAAGGTTTCTTCCTATTACCATCTCAGGGAGTTTTTCCTTGCCACTGTCGCCGTCGTCCTCTGCTTGCTCATCAGGGACAATCTTATCATTTTGATTAATACACATTCACATCTCATAACAAACTTAATTTTTTTTTTGATTGTGTAAAGCTGCTTTGCGACAATGTCAATTGTTAAAAGCGCTATACAAATAAAATGTAATTGAATTAAATTGAATATAATCTAAAGGGACAACTTACAGCCATGTGGTTTTTCCTTGATCTAATTTGCTGCCACTACTTTTTGCTGTCAATCCGTTCATATAAGCCTCAACTACCTGTCTCTCTGTCGAGCTATACATGTCGCTCCTGAGCTGCCCGTGATCCAGACTGTGGTCCTTGAAACACTACATAGTGTAATAGTGTAATTGGTCCTGTTTCTGAAAATATAAACCAACTGGAAGGCAGTTGCAAAGTGTGAGGAATTAAACACTTTATATTCATTTACATTTACATTGTCCTATGAGCTTTGTACCTGTCTGTGAAGTCCAAATCCTGAGTGCAAGGCAAACGCTTTCCAGCGTACACCCTAGCGTGCATGTTACCCTGCAACAGACTGGCATCTCATCCAGGGTGTATTCCTCAACTGCAATGTTCCTGGAATCCTAATCTTCAAAACCAGTTGAAGATTAATAGACATGTTTCTTGTCAACCATTTCTACATTTGTGTTACTTTTCTACCAGGCAATGCAGCACAGTTGTACAAGTCTCAGCAAATCATGAACAATCCACCATGTTGTCATGTCACTATTTCCATCTCCAAATGCTTTTTTCCATATTAAAATGTTCATTAAAGATACCTTGCAAGCCAATTTGAATTGAGCTAAAATAGTGTAAACCATTACTTGGTCAGGCAGGTAGCTTCCTATTCACATTTTATTCAGAGCGTGGATACAATACCTGAACATCTTACCTAGTGCTGTCACACTTGATGTAGAAAATTAGAGATTCAGCTACTGTTATTTGGCTTTAATGTTTTATCATTGTGAGGGAAATTGTCTTGTTGGATTGAAGTACCCTCGGGTATGTTTGGGTGTGCGGGTAGCCATAAGCAAAAGATTAAAGTCATGCTTGTGTTTGGGTGTGTGTGCTTCCATTAAAACAAACTCAATATGTCTTTTGTTCACTAGTTAACTTGAGAGAGAAAACCAGGGCGATAACATCAAATGACAGCGGCTTAGTTTTATTTCTTCGGATTTCAAGTAGTATTTCAGTACTTGTGTCCATCAATTCACCTCTGGAGAAAGTGATGGGTGGAAAGTGGCAGATAGTCAGGATATGAACAGTCCTGTGTGTGGATTTGTTAGTTATTGGGATCCTCATTGTTGTGTTCAAGGGCACTATTTTTGCCTGTGAATTTATTGTGGATTATTTGAGAATGCCCGTGTTCTCATTTTATTTATTTTTTGTTTGAAAATGATTGTGTTTTTCAGATTTCTCTTAGTACAAAAAAAAAAAAAAAAAAAAAACCCTACTGTAGCTTGTACATTTGCATTTTGTGAATTATTTCAGGCTATATTTAACTAAGACTCTTGGACCTGGTCTAAAGTAGGTACTTTACTTTAAATCAGGACCTATCTAGACTAAATTTACTCTAATGCCCATGCATAGGCTAAAAGTTGTTCAACCAAAGCTATTTATTGCCACAAAGACTCAATTCATAAACATCTAGAAATAACTTGTCAGCAAACTTCTCTCTCCAAGTATTTTTTGCTGCAGACAAGCCTGAACTGACACATAAGATAATGAGATATCTAGGACAGCTGCCTTCAAAAACCAGTCAGTTGAAGGCATCTCAAAGACTGCGCTGTATGAAAACCTTCAATTCAGACATGATTTGATGGCTTCTCTCTGCCAATTACAGCCTGAGTGGGCAACAATTCATTGCATCATGTTTGTTGCAGCTTCTGTTTAATATTTCACTGCTCTCATATGGGACTTGTATAGATCTTGGGTTTTATTTGTGATAATAGACTAATAATGCATCTCGGTTGGATAGATTATAAGTTTGAGGCCTTTATTGGATTATCAGTGAGGCTTAATTAAGAATAGACACAGCTTTCAAATCAAAATGAAGACATGAGTAGCACAAGCCTCTGGGAAATTAACCCAGTGTGTGTGTGTGTGTGTGTGTGTTTCACTCAGGCAGCATGTACTGCTCTGCATAAGTAATCACTCATTAATAATTGGATGGTTGTTTAGGAAAACTTGATGAAATGCGGACAGCATCACCACCAACTCTACCACCATTAACATTAAAACCACCACTACCATCATCATCATTACAACTACCATCACCACTACAACCACAATTAGGTTATCACCACCACCACTACCATAGTTAGCATTACAACTACCACCATCATCACCACCACCATTACCACCATCACTAACACCATTAACTTTACAACTACCCGCATCACCACCACCACTACCATCATTAACATTAAAACTACCACCATCACCACTACCATCATCACCACCACCATTACCACCATCACTAACACCATTAACTTTACAACTACCCTCATCACCACCACCACTACCATCATTAACAATAAAACTACCACCATCACCACTACCATCATCAACACCACCATTACCAATCCCTCCATCAACATTACAACTACCCTCATCACCACCACCACTACCATCATTAACATTACAACTACCCTCATCACCAGTACCATGAACACCACCACCGCTACCAACAATAACATTACAACCATCACTAACACTATCAATACCACCATCACTGCCACAATTTACATTACAATCAATAACACAATTTACACTATGTTTACTGCATTTCGCAGATGCAAAAAAAAATATATAATTTTGCTAATTAGAATCAGCTGGTTTAGTTAATGGATGGAACAGATATGTGGCAGAACTTTTACTTTCTAAAGCCATAACATTAAAACCATAAAGCACCCAGGTTTTGGGTTTCCCTTGTGCCACTGGAGCATCTCCAGGGTGTGCCTTGGTGTCAGGCACTGGGAGTTGGCAGTGGATGCTTTGGGTGCTGTGGGCTGAGGAGTGAATTTTGATCTTTTCACCAGTTTGCTGATGAATAGTTGCTGATCAATGTTGTTCAGTTCACCTGGCAGTGGTGTTAACATAATGGATGATCAGTGTGTGTGTGTGTGTGTGTGTGTGTGCGCATGTGTCCATGCACCAAGAAGAAATTTGCAGAAAATGCAGAGAATTTTAAGTAAAAAGTATTATGGCTTATCTTAGCTAATTTTTCTGTCTCAAAAGGATTTTTCTTTCAGGTAGAAAAAAATTGGAAAAGTAAAAGAAGATGCAGTTCTATATACCATCAGACGGACAATTTAGAAGGAAATAAGTGAAGGCAGACATGCAAGATGTATTTCTGACTCCTCAATTCCATTTCAATTTATCTGTCTACAGTGTTTAACTATAGACATTCTCAAAAAGCAGCTTCTGAGACTACATAATGAGCAGTGGTGAGAAAGTACATTGAAGAATGGGACGAAAAAGAGCAATATATTCTCAGGATGAACTTTTTAATATTCAGAAATTGCATTAATTAATGCTGTTAATTTAAAAATAATAGAATGGAAAGTAATGAATATTTTGTGATAATTGAGCGAATACTTTTTTTTTTTTTCATTTTAAAAGATGTTGCTTATGGTGGCTTATTATTATGATTATTATGTTTTAAAAAGTATATTTTCAAATGACTTTTTTGTGGTACTAGTGGTGGTGGTAGCTGCTGGTAAACAAATTTTTCTAACTATACAGTAAACAAATATGTGAATTAGATACATTGGGACATGTATGCTTTACATTTTACATTATATAAACCTAAAAAAAATGGAATACTTATAAAATATTTAATCATTTATAGTTAAGTTTTTTATAAGGAGATGTTAATTGAATATCTTGGATGTTAGGTTCCACCTATACTGACATGTTAGGTTACCTAGATGAAATACATGTAGTCTTATTTCTTAAGTAATAATGTTAGACTGAAAATATGTTCAAAAATATTTTTTTTTGTTGAAGAATTATTAGCACTTCCTCATGTATTATTAATGTAGCACTTCCTGTTTGTCAGATTTTTCTAAGTAAATTCAACTTAGTTTTAAATGAACTTCTTCTAACATCTTGTTCATGATCAGTTTCACATCATCCTTGTGCCTTGTCCCTATACACTTTATGACACCCGTTTTCAGAATAGCAATCTTTTGGTTATCCACTTGCAAATGATTTGTTAAAAAGACCAAGGGATTATTACCCTTCCTCTCTAGGCAATCAGCATAGGTGAGTTAAGTCTATAGGCTTTCTCTAAATCATTGTGATTATCCAGACTTCACATTGGGAAAGTGTTGGAGAGGTCAGCGGGTTTGTGCCAAATCTATAGGAGGTTAATGTAGCAAGTCTGAACTTCAGTTGAAGCTGTAATTACTTAAAAAGTCTGAACAGCTGGGCCACCATGCTAACTGAATAGCAATCCAAAAACTAATCACAGATCTGAAGAAGTGAGAGTCCAGTGCAAACCCTCTGCTACAGGTGAAATGGAGTGGCTGGCGTGGGCTTGTACTGCTGGACTGAAGGCAGCTGCAGTCCTGAGATTACAAAATGAGACTTAGAGACTACAATCAGGACAGAGTGGACTCATGATTGCAGAGATATAAGGGTTTGCATGAGCCAACTTGTATGAAAATGTACTGTAAGTGATTATGGTTAGGCTGATTTTTCTTTATAAAAATAAAAGACTTCCAGGGCTTAGGATTGCTGTCTTCACATACCTCCAAGGAAGTACTTGTTATTGTGGATCCTCCTTTTCACTTGGATGGTGTGACTTGACAAAATACCCTCTGTCTCCACTACCAAGCAAGTCATGATGGGATTGATCATCATGGTTGAACTTACCAATGTTGAAATTGAGATCAGCTTGAGGTCCTACTTGAAGGTTAGCACCGTTGCTATTACTCTTCAGGTTCCCTGGCTCCTCATGACCCTAAGAAGCATAAGCATTATATTCTGACAAAAATAATTGATGTATCAGCATTTTTTCCAGTGCAGAATTTCCACTCCAGTAAAATTAGTAGGTTTTACAAAAATAACGGTAAAGAATTTATGTCTAGGTTAACCTATTTGATAAATGTAAAAGTACATTTACAAACTTAACTTATTTAAGTAAAATAGATATAATGTCAATATGTTAAAGCTACACAAGGGTAGTATCCTCTTTTGGGGGTGTAGGTGATGGATGGATGGACGAAACAAGATCCAAAAATAAACACCAAGTGATTAACAACTATAAAACAAGATCCACCAATCAATAAAATAAAACACACAAATATTTGGTCCACAAATATATATATATATATATATATATATATATTTAGAATGAACAACCTCACTCTATGTGACATTGGTTTGACAGTTGTGAAATCTGTTGTTTATGTTTGTCCATTGCTCCCTTTCTGAATTACGTCAGGTCTGTGAAATGGCCTGCATTTATTTATGTATCTCTGAAGCACTTCTCAAGTTGCTTTCCACAGTTCATGAACTCATGTTTTTTCCCCACTGGGTCTTTTCACCAAAGCCTAAGTTGTCAACAAGTCAACAAGTACCAGGAAGAGCCGCTGCAATGAAATTACAATGCATTGAACTATGAAATTAACCTGTATGTGACAAAAAGATCACTTAATTATTTAAAAATAAAACTACTGACTGATGCAAGTCATTCTCTATTCTTTCTTTATTGAGTGATATTTTGAGCACTCTATATGTTTGTGCTTGACCCTTCTTAAATCATTTTCTTTTAACTTTACATTTTTGTAAGCATGAACCTGCAGAAGTCTGTTCAATCCAGACAGTGTATCTGATCTGATTGGTCGAAGTAATGTTATATAAATGTTGTAATGTCTTATAATGTTGGGGACTACTGAAAAGTTGATGTCTGAGCAAAGGCATACATCTATGGTGCCATTACAGTAAAGGAAATGTGATACTTACAGTACTTACACTTACTTATATTTACACTGCAATCTAGGGTGCCACTGTGAGGGGAAACATGACGGAATGCCCACAAATGCACCATTCCAGTGGTCCATATGTGAGGCATTGACCTATAGGTACAGTAAGTTATAGACAAGAAAATTAGATACATTGTTCTCTAGGCACTCATATGACAGAATTTACCCTCTACTGTGCCTTGGTTATAGACAATGTACTGCTATACTGTAGATGTAATGCCCCCAAGATGCCCTTGTTTTTCCTCTTGCTGTGTATAAGGGGTGCCCTTTTACTGACATTTTTTTTTTCTGCCAGTGCCCTTAACACAGCCTGCATGCACCCCTGCCCACACCCTTTGTTTTGGGGTATTACATAAATAATGGGATTATGCTGTATCTCAACTGTTGTGGAAAATAAGACACATGAAAAAAACTAAAACCCATCTGGCCAGATACTGACAAAACGAATTATTCATAAGTCCTGATTAATCACATCAGCAAATGAATAAATTTTGCAGCTTACCTAAAGCCATAACTAGAGGGACCTTAAAAAAAAAAAGTGATGAAAATCAGCATGCTGACATTTTCCCAATGAGCAGACGAGCTGAATGTGATGATGTCCTCATGTATCTGTCTGTCGCTCTGTCTGTGTGTTATCAGGGATTAATGCATCACGTGACTTTGTATCAGAAAGGATTTTCTTTTCTTTAAAAGAAGTGCTACTCAAGCAAATGATTCACAGGACCTGATACAGAATGTGCTGCAAACCCACGAGCCGCTCTTTCTTTCCGCAAATTGCCATGCAGTATAATAAATGCTGAGCCATGTGATAAATGCTGACTGGTCTAGATAGATTTGCCTGTTGAGATAAATTAACTAAATTAATCGGATTTCTACTGAAATACTTCATCTGCCTGGCTTAATAGATTTAAGGGAGATTTTTATTGATGTCATTAATGGTTAAATCAGATCCGTGTGTTTAACATAAAATGTCTATATAAGAAAAATAGCTCTACAAATGGATATTTAAAAAAAATACTGGATTCTTTTCTTTAATTATAGAACTTATAATTATTTGTGCTTCAGTTAAGGTTGGTGTTAATTAATTTGCATAAACATTGATCTGTATTGGCACTTTTAGATAAAAAAAAACTAAATATATTTAAGATAACAACAAAGCATACACTGTTTAAAAAGAAAGAATAAGAAAAATGGCTTGCATGTTTATTTTGCAGGTTTAATTAAGTTTCTGTTTTTTTTTTTTTTTTTTACTAAAAGACATTTAATTAATCAGTGCCTGAAACTGATAAAACAAAACATAAAATGATTTCATTATTAGGCAAATCACCAGAGGGAACTGACAAGCCAATTGTTTTTTTATTATTCTCATTTTTAATGTTCATTAATTGCCTTTGTTGCTTGTGATCAGTAGGTTTTCAGTGAAAAGGGAAGCTAGAGTTGCTCCCATAAGCCTTAACAGAATTACTAATGAATGTGGTGACACAATAAGCTGGGGATCCAAGCTAACATCAAAGTGAAAACGGAAAATGTGGCTCTCTTTTTGTTCTCCTTTAAAATTATCCTTAAAAAGAAAATAAAAAGAAAAATTTTCCTGTTTTATTTGAAGTAGCTGTGGATCATCATTTAACACATCATGAAAGTAATGGCACATAGAATTCACCATGTGTTTGTATGTTTTTTCTTTGATTTTTTTTTAGTTACAAGAAAGTTTGTGCACCCTTTGAAATAAGTAGGAATACTACATTCATTACTTGAATAAACACATTCTGCCTAAATGGTTAGCACTGTCACCTTGCACCTTCAGGGTCCGGGTTTGATTCCCGCCTCAGAGTCATACTGCATCGTCAACAGCAGTGTGGGTGTGCATGTCCTAAAGTGCAAGTTCATCCTCATTTTATGTGCAAATTTTGATTTTGGTCAACTTCCACCATTATTTATTTTTTTAATCGTATCGTATTGCCACTAGTGAGTTAAAGCGAGTCAGTCCCCATAAATCCCTTTGTTTACATGTCCAACATTAGACATAAAAATGTTTTCAGTCTTGTACAAAAAATGGTTTTGGTCTCCATAGCTAAACTTTTCATTCATTCATCAACTTGTTCGTCAACTCCTCCCAAGAAGGCGATGACCGTAGCTCCCACAGAGCTTTTCAGGAAACCTATGGGTGACATTATGGAGGACTTGTGTAGCTCTTCTTGTAACCGCCTCTGATTTATCCATATAGTAGAAACAAATCAGAAATACATACTATATTTTTTTCCTATAAAAAAATTTGTGTTTACATGCTCCTGACCATATGTGAGAAGTTTCACAATAAAAACAATACTTAAAAAAATCACAATTAGGGTCTCATCTTTATGACTGAATGTCATAAAATCACATACATTGTCAGACATTCTAACAGTTTAATTTCAAAATATCAACATATTAACCAAATATATTAATTCAATAAACTAATATATTTCTGCACTGTTTGCAGATCATCACAATGTGTTCAAGCAGAAAATTCACCAAGCTGTGTTGTACTTTGGACATGCAAGACTAAACTTGTCAGTGTGCTTGCGTGTTATTTTGGCAGCACTTCTTCCTTATTTAAATTTCAAGCAGCAGAGCTTTCAGTCACCTTATTACCCCATCCTGCCAAATACCCATGCTAGTCAGATCATTAGAGTCGACTGACATGATAAATGAAATGAGATTTCATAGCTGCTGTGTAAATGAGCAGCAGGGGGGAGTAGTTTTTTTTTTTAATCAACAGATTTAACCAAGCACCAACTGCATTAAAAACAGATTGGATTAATTTGAAAAACAAATTCCTTTTCACCCTTTAGTGACACAAACCTTAAAAACATATTAGTTATTAAGAGCAGATGGCCTGTAGCAGATCTTATTACAATTGCCTCTTTTACTTCCAAAATATCAAATATGGAATGCTGCAAGGTGACAAAGAGAAGAACATTTTAAAGTTGCATTTAGGTCTTCACTCAAGGTTTAGCCACCATAACGCAGTCTTATTAGCTCAAGGTCATGGAGACATTTCCACAAAATAAACAACAGGCAACAGCTCTGCTTTCTGAAACCATTCTGAAAAAATTAACCTTAAAAATCTGAAAAAAAAAAAAAAAAAGATGTATAACACAGTTGATGGAATGTGTTAAGACATCCCAAGCAACATAATCCCTCAGTAGTTTTTTTGTGAGGTGTTTGTGAGATTTCCATTACCAGCATGAAATTCTCATGGCCACCATGAAGCATGGTGGGAGCATCATTGTTTAAAGTTAGGATTAGAAATTTGGATCCTTTGTTAAAACTAACTAATGGTTTCTTTTTCTCATATTCATGCACAATTACTTACTGTAGACATGGTCAAGACGATCTGCTGAAGTTCGAACCAAGCATCAGAATGGGGAATGAAAGGTTATTGAAGTGACTTTGAACATGGCATGGTTGTTGGTGCTGGAGGAGATTGAGTATTTCCGAAACTGCTGATCTCTAGGGTTTACAGAGAGTGGTCTGAAAAAGAGAAACTATCCAGTAATGCCTTGTTGATGTCAGAGAAGGTCTGTATTCCGTGTTAATGTCTGAACTCGATGATGAAAATGATGGCTCTTGCTCCCTGAACGACTCTTTCACAATTTGAACCTGATGAATCTTGGCATTGTCATCTTGGAATATGCCCATGTCATCTGGGAAGAAAAAAATAGATTGATGGAGAAAATCCTGGACAATCATCATATTCATGTAGTCAGTTGGCCTCATTTTTGGGTACACTGCTACCACCGGATAGTAAGCACTAGGCACGGTGGGTGCATCACTTCATCCACCTCTCTTCTTGTGCACCCTTCAATCTGGAACAGGGAGCACCTGAACTCATGACCTTTTCCAATTCTTCACAGTCCATTCTTTATGGTCACTTGAAAACTAGAGCTTTTTTCCCCCCAATTAGCCTCATTGAGAAGTGATTTCTCTTGTGTAGAAATAGTCCTACTTTCACTATTAAACATAGCCGTGAGTCATACTGTTGAATTTTTTTTTGAAGACTTGATTTCACCAAACATTTAAATAATCTCCATTCACAATATTTCAGATTTGTTTTTTTCTAAACACAATTCTTCCTCTTTGCATTCAATAGATCTTAAGGCAATTTCGGTAGTCTCCTTAGTTGTTTTCTCTGCTTGATGTAGGACAATAATTTTACTCTTCTTAAACAAAGTTTCGAATTAGAAGTCTTTTACCAATTTTTTGGTTAAATCCTGGTCGTAATTTTTTTTGGCCAGGCAATGGAACATCTCATTACAACCAGGGTAGGCTGAAAAGCATGTCTGAAAGCACAAAATGTCAAACCTTGAAGCAGATGTGCTGCAGCAGCAAAAGACCACACCGGATGCCACTCCTGTCAGCTGAGGAAAATGATTCTACAATTCCATGAGCTTGCCAAAATTCGACAATAGAAGATTTGAAAAACATTGCTTGGACTGATGAATCTTGAATTCCGCAGCAACATTCAGATTGTACGGTACAGAAAAACCCGTCTTTTCTTGCATCAAGAAAGCTGCTCAAGCTGCTGTTGGTGTAATGGTGTCGAGAAATTTCTTTGACCACGTTGGCCCACTTTGTACTAATTGAGCATTGTTTGAATGCTACAGCCTTTCTGAGTACTGTTGCTGACCATGTCCATCCCTTTTTATTCACAGGATCATGCACCATGCGCACAAAGCTAAAATCATCTCAAACAACTTTCTTCTACTGGGCACATGAGTTTACTGTACAGTACATCCACAAACACCAAATCTCAATCTTAAGAGGACATTCTCAAATCTCCAAGGAATGTTTCCAACACATTGAATCTGTGCCACAGAGAATTAAGACACCACCAAAGGCAAAAGGGGGTCCAATCCAGGACTAGTAAGGTGTACCTAATAAAGCGTATATCTACAATACTAATGTGAGATCAAGATTAACACCCCAATCATGAAATCGGCCATTTTAGTAAGCATTTAAAACTAGCTGATAAAGCACAGTGATTGATTATAGCTGAAGCATGTATGTTTTAGGGAAAGTTAAATATCTATAGTAAGTAGTATTTTATTTGCAGTGTATCATACTGTTACGACCCCCGGTCTAGGGTCCAGGGACGCAACAAAGAAAATAATAAGTAAAGAAACTTTACAAAAAAAAAAAAAAAAAAGTACTGTGCGTGGTCTTTTATTTTTATGTACACACAAAGACACACACACATACAGGAAGCTCTGGGCTTCAGGGTTG
>JAQQZS010000020.1:14078320-14090251 GCA_030068045.1 Platyallabes tihoni | reverse complement strand
GGTGTGTGGGTTGAATATGACGATGAAGTAAAAGTCTGGGTCAAATATGACCCCATGGGTGCTCCAGGGTTAAATGTTCTATGAATCCATTGTGGTGAGTATTATTTTTTTATGCTGTGGTTTGTTGGGGCTGCGATATGAAAGTGTGTGGACAAGGTTATTAAAAGACCCGGATCTATGCTAGGCATTGAGCTGGACTCTGTTGGGGTTGTGGCAAAGTGGAAAATACAAAATCAAAATACAAAATCAATCCTTCTCATCTGCTATATAGTGTGCTCTCCGACCAGAGGAGCAAATTCTGTTCTACAGAGCGCCACAAGAGATCTTTTCTACCAATAGGCATAAAATTATTCAACTCTTCTCTGTAATGTTTACACTACTGTATGTGGGTCATAAATGATACAATATTACATTAATACAAAACTTATTCCCACAGTCATTTACCAATGCTATGCTATTTTATGCTGCGCCTTACTTTGGTGCAACATGGTATTTACTGTTCATAAAGGAATTTTTTTTTCGCCCTCGTCCTTGTCTATTTTATTATTCTTTAAAAAAAAAAAAAAACCTGTAACCAAGACAAATCAATTTCCCTCTGGGATTAATAAAGTTATTTTAATCTTGAATCTTGTATCAGGTTGGTGTGGTCTTCAACGAGATCCTTCTCACCTAGATAAAGCAGACAGCACTGTGAGAAGGATGTCCTTTGATTTTTCCAGTGCTTTTAACACAATCTAGCAGGTACTGTTGAAAAGAAGCTTCAGAAGATGCAAGTTCTGAAGGATCACTGCTCCTGGATCACTGACTATCTGACAGACAGAACACGACAATGTGTGTAATCGGGGTGTGAGCAAAATTCCACAGCCCTTGTTCCATGCAACAATGCATTCCAAAGTTCAGCTGAGACTCAATTGAAGTCTTTGCAGTTCCACTGAGCTAAATTGAGTTCATATTTATCAAATTTCTGATGTATTTAGTACAAATGTAACTAATTTCTTTCCCTGGAAAGAAAAATTTGTACTAAATACACCATAACTTTCCACTACTCCTTCAAGATTGGAAAGGATCTCCGCCAGGAAAATAGTTATTATTATTTTTAATCATTATTATTATTATTATTATTATTATTATTATTATTAATAGTTAATATTATTATTATTTTGTCATCAAGGGAGAATATCCAGACTGGTTTAAGCTGACAGGAAATCTACCGCACCTCAAATAACCACTTTGTGCAAACATAGTATGCAGAAAAGCATTTCAAAAGGGTTTTAACCAAACATTGAGATGGATGGGAAACAACAGCAGAATATACATTGTTCCTGACCTGTCAACACCAGGGACATGAGGCTACCATGAATAGGGTATACCATGAACTTCAATAAAACTGGACAATATCACCTGGTCTTTTTTAATCTGCAGCTGATGGGAAGAACACCTGACACTCTTGACCTGTATTTGCATGATTTAAAATTTTTGATTTTAATGCTCTACTGCAACTTGATTGACTAATTAAATAAATGCATGAAAGTGTTGTTGTACAGGGATTTAAATCAGGGCTGTCTAACTGACATATTTATTATTTATGGAGCTATGGTGCTGCAGTTAACGCATGCTGACAGTGAGTGTGCCAATTACACTGTAAGAAAAAAACAGAAACTAAAGTATCTTCAATCTAGTCAAATAGTAAAAAAAACAAGTCAAATTAGGACTGTATAGAGCACCAGGGGTAGGTACTGTTGTATGTAATTGTAACTGTGGTGGTACTATGGTACGTAATTAGTACATACTGTACTACTACAGTAGTATATGCTAGTACATTCTAATGGTATGGAATAGTACAGGCTATACCATAGTATTAACATACACTATGGACACTAATTAATGTTACATATGTTCAATGGTATTATCATTATGGTACATCCATCTAGGAATCTCTGTAGTCCAACAAGGGACAGTGGAGGCCAAGGGTGACCATTTTATTTATTCCCACTTTTACAACCTTGCAAACATGCAAACTTCATACACCAGAGCCAGAGGTGGGGATTAAATCAAAGCTGGATTCTGGAGGTGCAAGGTGACAATGCTAACCACTAAGCCACTGTGCCTCTGTTCTGGGGATAAAACATTACTACTTTATTTAATGCTGTCTTAAATTTGGGTCCTTAAGCCACAAAAAAGCACATAATTCCAGTCTGAAATAAATTAAATTCAAAATTAATTGATTCGGATTGTGCCTTATTAATTTAAAACTGAACTTGATTAAATTCAAATGAAATAACTAACAATAACTCAGAAATTTTGCATACAGGGAACCCAGTAGTCATTCTGAAAAACCCATCAGAACTTCCCTTCAGAACTTAGATGTGCTCCTGTAATGTATTTTTTCTTTTTCTTTTTTTTGCCCCAGATGATTTTTGCAATCATGTCTGCTCATTGAGATGATTTTGGAAAGATATGATGACTGGAGTCATGATCATTAGGACAAACCTTGAAATGTATTCAATAAATACACAATTGTTGTTGTTGTATTTTTAATGTTCCCCGGTCATAATGCTTCCATTCCCTTGTGCATATTTTACAAAAGAAGTATTGTTTTGTTTTAGAATAGTAACTTTTGTTTTTTAATTCAACAAACAGCAGGTGGCAGCACAGCCCAAGTTGTGATTACAGTATCTTCCCCTGGCCATGATGGATAAAACTGGAGTCTTTCATACCCATAGCCTTCAATTTAAGAAACTTTTCAAATTGATAGTTTCCTCATTACATGAGCCAAGGATATGTCCTTTTGATGAGCATACTTCCTAAACATTTGGAGGAGAGGGGAAAATAAAAATAAAAAAAAAAAAGCTAAAACTGACAGGACTTCAGTTAAATAGAAATGAAGTATGACTCAGGCTCAGTGGGTTTTAAAATCTGCACCCACCTTTCCCTCCTGTCAGCCTTTTGAAGACATTTCTATATCAGCGTTTTAAATGGATCTGTGTGCTGGCAGCCACTTCATTGATGTCACGCCACTCTCTCTCTCTACATTATCTCGTATTAACCATAAGACACATAAAAGCACAGAGGGTTTCTGCCCACACCCAAATCCTGTAATGCTCATTTTAATGTACTGTATGAGTCATTCGACATAAGGCAGAATATGAAAAATACAGGCCATAAAAAGAAATATGAAAAATGATTTAAACATAACTTTTCTAGAAACAATATTAAACATGACAAAAATGTGGATGTTAGTAGATTTATGGTCTGGGTGCTGATTTGGGTTGGTCAGGTGGAGTTGGTTTAATGTAATTAAGGATTAGGTATTGTTGGGCTTGAGGTCTGGGTGTAGAGGGGTGTAAGTTAAACCGTCTTGGAGTAAACAAGTTTAGTGTCTGGGTGAAGTTGGGTTTGTTGTTTAGGTGGAGTTGGGTTTTGGGGCCTGGGTGGAGTTGAAGTTGTTTTTGGGGTCTGTGTGGAGTTGGATTGTGGTGTGGTTAAAATTGGGTTTGTTGTCTGGTGCAGATGAGTTTACAGTAGGTTCTGGGTGGAGCTGGGTTGGGGTCTGGGTGGAGTTCTGTTTGGGGTCTGGGTATACAGTATTTGGGTTTGGGGTCTGGGTGGAGATGGGTTTGGGGTGTGGATGGCATTATTTTTAGGGTCTAGGTGGAGTTGCCTTTTGTCTGGGTGCATTTACAGTAGGTTTGGGTTCTGGATGGAGTTGTGTTTGATGTCTGTGTGGAGTTGGGTTTAAGGTCTGGATGGAATTGTTTGTTGTCTGGGTGCATTTGGGTTTGTGGTCAGGGTGGAGTTGGGTATAAGGTCTGAGTGGAGATGGGTTTGTGGTGTGGGTGGAGTTGGGTTTAGGGTCTGGATGAAGTTGCTTGTTGTCTGAATGAAATTGTTTGTTGTCCGGTTCCATTTGGGTTTGGGGTCAGGGTGGAGTTGGGTTTAAGATTTGGGTGGAGTTGCTTGTTGTCTGGGTGCATTTGGGTTTGGGGTCTGGATGGAGTTGGGTTTGGTGTCTGTGTGGAGTTGGGTTTGGAATAAGGGTGGAGTTGTTTGTTGTCTGGGTGCATTTGGGTTTGGGGTCTGGATAAAGTTGAAGAAGCTAGGTTTGGGGTCTGGGTGGAGTTGCTTTCACAGTTTGTTTGTAGAGGTTCATGGTGCAGACACGTCTGGATATAATTGAGTAAATATTACTGTAGTCTTGCTTTTACCAACAAAAACACATTAAATAATGTGAAAAAATAATAGCAATTTATTGTGATTGAACTTCCAACTAAATAATCACTGTGTTTAAATATGAAAGGGCAAATGTTATTCCATTAAGGAAAGAAATTTCTTACAAAGAGACCAGTGCTGTATCAGAGCTGCCTTTGATGCTCTGTTCTTTAAGTTATTACAAGCTCCTGGTTAAATCCAGAGACTTTATCTAATAATTGTCTCGACTCTCAGGTAAAGCATTTAATATCTTAAAATGTCTATTTGGTTGTAGGTTGTAATTAGGATGTAGGGTCTGGTTTTGGAGAATTAAGGACAGGCTTGAGATTTTTAATCCACACCCAATCCATGCCTTCTAGTCTTTCTAGAGGCAAAGATCTAGGTCTAGGTGAAGAATTTATGAGGTGTTGCGATTCAAGTCTGGCTATAGACAGCTGTAGATGCATATATCAGCATGTGGTCAAAGAGTAGATACTGTCAGGGTTCACTGGAGTTTAAGGTTTGCGTTGGAGATAAGTCTGGATATGATTATTGGGTAAATACTCCTACAGTCTTGTTTCTATTAGATAAATGGCATTAAGCCAAAATGATGCACTTTAAGGTTAGTGATTTTGATTTGATGCTGTATCTCCTTAGCTATTACAAGCTCCTGGTTAAATCCAACAACTTTATCTAACAATTGTCTCGACTCGCAGATGATTTTATAACAAATATATTTAATAGCAATGCTAACCACTACACCACCAATTATATATTTTTTAATGGGATTATTTATTTATTTATTTATTTATTTATTTACTCATTTATTTATTTATTTTATGCAGGAGTGGCACAGTGGGTAGTTTTGCCACCTCACAGCTCCAGGGTCTGTTGTTCAGTCTTGAGTTTTTCAAGTTTCCCCCCATGTTCAGGTTTCCTCTGCAGTCGCTAGGAAAAAATTATTACTAAAGTTGGAAGTTATTGAACAGCAGTAAACGTAAAGTACTGTATGGATTTTTGTTCGAAAGCATATTGTCTTAGATGAAAAGTGGTGCATGAAGGAGAAAAATCAAATATAATTGTCCCTCAGCCAGAAAACTCTTTTATTCTCATAAATCTCACTTTCTGCTTTAGAATTTGCTGAATGTTCATTTCGTTGTTATTATTGACCTTGTTATCAGATATTAAAGCATAAATATGGGGCTTCATGAGAAAATTATTGATGATAAAAATCCAAAAGCCATTGATTTGTTGCTTTTTTTATTCAGCAAGCTGTCTTGTATTTTGGCATTGGTGTGAGCTTTGTCAGTAAAATGTGCCAGGAATTTCTGCTGAATTCAGGTGTATGTACTGGATATAGAACTTGCAACCTATAGGGTTTAACTGTTTGGGGATTTAATGAAGAGTTGATACTAAGGCTAATTGATGATTAAATGATAAACACTGAACCCAACCTTCGACATAACTTAAATACCTATACTTAAATTACTATTTATACTGTATATTTGTACATTTAAACGTATTACTGCAGGCTCTGTATACTGTTTTCATTAGTGTAGGATTCCTTTTTTTCCCATGTTCTCATTGCAACTTTTTCATATTCTTTATTATATAATGTAGACTGGATGTTTTCGAACAGAATGCCTTGAAGTGGTTTCAGGCTGCAGCTGTTGTATTTTTCCTCTCCTACACATGAACCCAATGACTTTGCTAACATAAAACTGCCATCTACACTACCATGAGGCAGTACAATTAACCTGTGTCAAGAACCTTCCTGTACCACTTCAACATCATACTGCATTTATAACACTGGAGCTTGTGTACAAATCCAAAATTCAACCCAAGCTATCATAAAACTACACTCTTAACTATGTTCCATTTAAAGCACTTGCATGGCTTGGCTTAACCTGCCATTCCTCAAGACACAAAGACAGGACTTCCATTATAGGTATTTTATGCAGTATCTCCAAATCCCTGCGGTGTCCAGTGGTGGGCAATGTACACAAATCTTGTACTTGAGTAGAGTAAAAGTAGAGATGTCTAAGGTAAAATATTACTCTAGTGAATGTAAAAGAACTCGGTTTACATTTCTACTTGAGGAAATGTACAAAAAGTTCTCACCATCACACATATATATATAAATACTGAGCTTGTATTACCTCTATCTTTTTCTCTCTCTGTCTCTCACTTTCTCAAAACTGTGTACACACTGTTCTCATCATCGCAATCATTTCTGCTTCTGATTTTAAACACCTGCTACATTATGTTGCATTTTATAGAGGGAAGGTAAATCACGCAATTACATATAACCGTGAGCAGTTTTTGATATTACCACTTGAAATACCTGATGTAAAACATTGCCATGCACTAATGTTCTAAAGTAAAAGTACAGATATTGGTTGTAGGATGTACTAGAGTAAAAATAATCAGTATCCAGTAATACACCTACTCAAGTAAAGTTCATACTGTATACATGAAACCTGTACATAAATAAAATAATAAAGTAAGTGCACTTAGTTTACCTTCCACCTCGGGTTGTGCCACTTATGTCACATTAGTTGTGTGGCTATACTGTAAATTGAGTACCTTTGATGTTATTGCATCAGAATCCAGTTTGTAGATGTGGAATAAAAACAGATACACACATAAATTTTAGTCTACCTTCTAAGACAAAAAGAAACTACTCAATCAAAACTGACCCATAGTTGGTGGTAACTACATGTCTCTTTAGTAATAGGGATAGTGGTGGCTCAGTTTAAGGGGGGTGGGGGGGTGGGTGGGGGTGCTGAAGACCCGGGTTGAGTTCTGACTCAATGGCCAAATCCCAGCCACTGGATGTAGTGCCAGTCCCAAGCCAAAATGGTAAAATGGGCGGGTTGCATCAAGAAGTGCAGCCGGCATTAAACCTGTCCCAAGTTGTGTGGGGATCGGATGGTTCACTGTGGCGACACCTCTAGAAAGGAGCAGCCAAAAGACCCCTTTAGTAATAATAATTTCATCAAGAGACTCCTGCATAGTAACTTCAATTTCATGGGCACTCTATTTTGTTCTCGTTGTCTTTTCCAATAAATCAACCAAAAACAAAAAATCCTTAATTGCTTAGTTTGTTTCTGCAGCAGAAGTCCTAGCCTTCAGCAAAACACAAAAACTGTGTCCTCAAATGGCATAGATACTGTACAGGAGCAGACGAGTAGCAGAAAAACTAGAGCATCTTGTCCTCCTTGTCTCTTTTGTCTCCAGCCATGTTTGGAATCTGTACAAACTCATTCAGGTCACGCTTAGTCCTTGATCTGATAGCGGTGTTAGGAGACTCACACACTACCTTGTACTCTGTCACCTTGGTACACAGTGAGGATTTTATAAAGTGTACAATTTGTTAAGTGCATGTGTTTTGTATCATTTCTTCTTAATATCCTTATAATCAGTAGACGCAATGTACAGTAGTAGATGCCTCAGGAGTTAGAGAGCAACGCGAGTCTTAACACATACGGTACATTTTCCCATCGGTGTGATAATTGTTTCTAGGAACAGGTAGATAAATAGATATTCATGCTGGGAGTTCAGTGTGAGAACAAGGTTGTCTCTCTGGGGAACAAACTAATGAGACAGAGCTCAGGAATCTGCTGTCCAGAGACTGGAAATAAACTGTCCACTTCCGCATTTTGTCCTGAGAGAGAGTGCTGAGCAGAAATTTCATTAATGTATAACCCTGTCCATGTATAAAGGTGAATATCGTTATAGAGGGTTGGAAGCACTTAAACCCTTAGAACCTTCAGAAAGCAAATGGTGAGTCTCCATGTTCCTGTGATTAGGTTTCATTCAGTTTCTCAAACCAGATTTCTTGCATTCACTAGGAAGTATTTAACTTTCATAAAAGGTGACCTCATATCTCATGGTTCCTGGATCCTACTGGCAAATTTGTGGAAAACGATTACATTTACGTATGACCAGTCGTAATGGTTTCTATATCAATAAGAGTTGCTCAACAGAACCAACCACACACCGTTTTTCCTTTCAGTCATAAACCACATCAATATACTGTTTAAATATGACAAGAATTAATTAAAAAGAAGCCAACCTTGAAATAAGACCCTCCGGTTAGCTGTAAAACCATACGACTACAAGTATTAATCCACTATCTATTTTTTTATGCACGTTTTTTTTTACCAAAAAAGAAAAAAAAACACATTCAATGTCCATTGTCTTGCTAAAAGAGGTATGACAAAGGAGATTGATGTGAACTAGCTTTTAAACCAGTGACAAAATATACTGTAGTTCAGAGTTTGTTCTGTTACATCAACAGGTTTTTTGACTTTCTATAGGAAGAAACCAATCAAATGTGTTAATGGAGAAGCAATCAGAATGCAGCATTCAAGATTCTGAAGCTTGTGGCTGGAAATGTGGGATCATATTAGATATTCTGTTGAGTGTGTTCATGTTACACACTCTAACATATACCGACAACACAATACATTATAAACAGTATTATGTAGGTTGCCCTTGTGCCCCCAGGGCAGCTGGTACAGTATCTGGAACCAGGACTCACCAGGATCCTTTAGGAGCTCTGAGTTGCTTCTTTGGATCGCATTTGTTTGTCTGCCACATCCCATGAGTTTTCACTCAGATTGGGATCTGGGGAGTTTGGAGGTCTGGTTGGCAGCCTCGTGCCCTTAGCCTGCTGGGCCCTGTTTGTGCACCGGGTGTTGTACCATGTGCTGCAGTCGGACGTGACAGGCTGGCCTTTGGTCCCCGAGAGCATGGGTGAGCCTTTGCATGCTCATGATCCTGTCACCGGTTTACTGGTATGAAATTGATAATCAATGTTAATGTCTTAGTTATTTTTATGGGTGATTGGTGTATTCAGTCCAGGCCACTCTGTAAGAGAGTTTCATCACATCAGTGATAAATGTGTCACTGGTAAATGTATGTCATTTAATTAATTTTAATCTGCACCCCAGAGTACGCACACTTTCTATCAGCGAATGCCTTTTACAGTATGTGTTGTTGAGACCCTTAACATCGGAATAGCTGTTTTCATAATTACATGCAAAACGAGGCTAATCATCCATTTTATAGTGACACATAAATAAAAAAAAAACCATTGCAGCCATTAGGACTAATCTGTAGAAGAAAGTCAATAGGTCTGTTTTTCATTGTTGTTCAATAAAACGTACAGTATGAACTTGTGCAGTCGTATATCGACCTCAGTTGTGCTGCATTATTTCTAATGATTGAAAAACTGCATTTAAAAAATCAGCAGGAGAAATTTAGCATTCTTCGCATAAGGTTTTAGTGCCTCTGGAATACTAATGACTCAATATGGACAATATTTATCTCCAAAGTTAGTGTATTTTCTCCCTAAAACCTTCGCTAAGAAAAAAAGTGCACTAACTGTATAATATTCCTTGTGGTGTGGAGTACCTTTAATGCATTTCTTTAAAAGGTAATTAAGGTCCAATTCTGTAACTTTAATCTTTTTAAGGGCACACTAGAGCTACATTTCCTGCTGAAACATAGATGCATGTTAAACTTGTTAAAAAGTTATGGGTACTTTCCTTATCACGGAGAGTGTAATAATGAAGACATCGGTTACGTGTTCATAAGCACGTTTCCTCCTAATACCAGATTTAGGTTATGCTGTAGTTTTCGTTCCTGTCAAATAGACACAGAGTTAGAAACAATAGTCAGAAACTATTATTTTTAGAACTTCCTAACACAGTCTGAGTGCAGAGCAGTTCTTGTTATTGGATATCACCACTTGAGAATGGGATCCCCTGTTGAGTCTCGTTCCTCCCAAGGTTTTTTCCGATTGTTATCGCAGGGAGTTTTTCCTTGCCACTGTCGCCCTCAGCTTGCTCATCAGGGACAAACTGATAATTTTTTTTTGTGATCATACATTTTTTTAATAGGTCATTCAATTGGCACATGTTCGCAGAGTAACTTTTCCTCCTTACCGTGATACTACTCAACATACAGTAGTCTCCATCACAAGCAATGCAGCATTGAAACCAGCTTTCGAATGCGTGGTTTGTCTTCATTCCTGGTTTTGAATACCTTGAATGCCTTTATTGTCATTGTATTGTACAAAATACAACAAGATTTGGAGATCCGCTCCAGCAGACATACAGTATGACACACTCACATAGTTAGAAACATAAAACATACAGCATAAAGCTATACAGAAATAAAAGTGATCTATAAAACAAGTTAAAAGTGCCACAGTGTCCATTGTACTGTAATTAGAAAAAATTCCATCAGATACAGGATTTTGGTTTTGTATATGCACAGCCTTTGACTGATTGGAATTCTGATAATGTGTATAAAGGCTATATAAATGACATGCCCTGATTGACTTGGCTGAGCCCCAGTGCCCTAATGGATAAGGCAGTGGCCTCCTCAGCCAGGGATTGTAGCTTCGAGTTCCATCTGGGGTGTTTGTGGTTAGCAGAGTGGTGCAGGAAAAGCATGCTGGGCCCAGAGGTCGATGGATCGAAACCATCCTCCATGGGCAGTGGTGGCTCAGAGGGCTAAGGCAATGAGTTACAGATTGGAAGATTGGCGGTTCGATCCCCAGCTCCACCAGGTTGCCACTGTTGGGCCCTTGAGCAAGGCCCTTAACCCTAACTTCTCCAGGGGCGCTGTATTATGACTGACCCTGCGCTTTGAACCCAGCTACGCGGGGATATGCGAAGAAGGAATTTCACTGTGCTGTAATGTACTGTATATGTGACAAATAAAGGCTTAACTTCACTTAAGCTTAAAAACTTCAACTGTATGCTAACAGGATGTGTGGAATTGTTAAATATCTTTACATTAACTCTTATCTTCAACTGGAACAAGTGAAGTCACGGCCTTCCTTTGATGACATTTGCGTGAAAGAAATGTTGCATGGAGATCAGAATTCTGAAGTGATAATCTCCGGCAGCTGCCTCGGCCGTACAACAGACGAACAGCGTTTCCCCCGTCGCACTGCGTGGGATGACGGCTTCGCGAGGTCAAAAACAGCCACTCATCCAAAGCTCTTTAGCAAACACACTTTGTGCAAAGTGAGAAAAATAGTTACACTACCGCTCTGTTAACATTTGAACCTCTCTGGACTTAGACGTGAGTCATTGCCTAGCAACTCTCCTCATGGCCATGAGCATCCTGTTTTTCTAAAGAAATGGCATTTTTGGCTTCACAATGTCCTTGGTTACAGAAGGAAAAAACAAACATGACAATTAGTGCTGCAGTTTTTTTTTTTATAGTGTACGATATGCATGTGTGTGTTAGTGTTAGGTAGCATGCACAGTATATTACAGCATGGATTATCACATGTACTGTATCTGATTAATCATGTGACATCCTAGTGCTCCTAGTTCCAAGCAATATGTTAAGTCAGCATGACTCACTGTACTTTTACCGACACTAAACACTTTCACTATTTAATATTTTATCAGACAAATATTCCTGGAAATGATGCGGATGTCATTGGTTTGTTCACATGCCAAAACCACATACTGCATTCTGTACATTCATTCACAGCTGAAGGTTTTTATGAAATTTACATCTGTGCGTTTGTAAACAGTACTCATGCGGTTGTGTATGTTCATATCCTGTGAGCCAGAATCATTTTTCTTATTAATTAATTTTTCTTAATCACTGCAAAATAAGGTATCAAGATAGAATCAAGAATGAGTTCATCAGAGGGACAACCCATGTGAGATGTTTTGGAGATAAAGTCAGAGAGGCCAGATTGAGGTG
>JAQQZS010000020.1:13986017-14001405 GCA_030068045.1 Platyallabes tihoni | reverse complement strand
AACATTTTGTGTGACAAACATGCAAAAGAATAAGAAATCAGGAGGGGGGCAAATAGTTTTTCACACCACTGTATTTTAACCTGATTTGTAAGTGCAAAAGCTTTACTGTGTTGGGGTTTTTCCTGCTAAGAAATCTTTTGGCCGTGTTTAATTACTAATTTGTTGCGAAGCGCCCTCCACAGATACATTTCAGGATAGCATGTTCTTCAGTACTTTTTTAAATTAGAGCAAGGAAAGATGTAATATTTAAATAGCAATTGCAGCCTTGAGAAAAGGGCAAAGGAGATGTAGACAGTATCCACAGCGTACAATGCAGCCCTGTGTAAATGTCAGGGACGATTTTGATTTAGCTTCTCAGGCTGTAGAGGTACAGCGCATTAACATTCTTTATACATCCCGGCAGTTTAGCCATAATAAAACTTTTTGTAACATACTGAGTGGGTTTAAAATACTTAAAATTAGAGTTTTTCCCCTCTTGTGCCGTTCATGCTTAAAAATGCTCCAATGTGGTTGAATTCTGAAAAGACGAGTGGGCCAAAATTCCTCCATGCGCAAAGCACCGCAAAACCTCCGTAGGTTATGTACAGGAAATAAAAATGAGCAGTTTCATCTGGAGTCTGGTCTGAATTGTTCGTTCTTTTGTCACGTGACTCCCATAGACGCTATGCAGTGCGATACACAGGAAACAGAATTGAGCAGTTCTTCTCATGAGTCTTCTAGTCCAAGTCGTTTGTTCTTTTGTCACTTGAACCTCAAAGACATCGCGTAGGTGGAGCAAAACAACGGTTTAAATAAACAAACGAATAATAATCTGTTGATAATAAATGGTGTTTGTGGAACTGTTGTTTAAAAGCAATATCACACTCCACCGCCTACGACCGCATCATAGCCATGCCGATATTCAGTACAACAGCACTACCTCTCTCTTTTTTTTTTTTTTTTTTTTTTTTTGCTTAATTGTGTCTTTTAATTTAAAAACATGGTATTTATCAGTGTGAAATTATTGTGAGATCATATGCTGAAGCTTTTGGTAAGGTAACCTTAATGGAAGGAGTGCAAGTTTGTTTCTTGACAGACAGTTTTGATAGGATGATGAGGAAACAACTGCTATATCCAGTGTGAGACATAAGTGACAACAGGAAGTAACTTCGAGGGATAAAAAGTGTGTCGTTCCTAAATAACTAAACCCAGCTGTGGTGTTGGTGGATCGAATACATACTGTAATTGAAGAATAATTAATTTTCCGGTGGTTACATCATCACCGCACCCCTACACTGATTATTCCTAACTCAATTCAAATTCTTACGTACTGTACTATACTATAATTTACACACTATACTTTGAGCACCTAAACATTCTGGTAATTTCGGGTCAGTGGAAGTTTTTCATCCAGGTGTTATCCCCGAGTTCATGACATGTTCCCGCTTTTCTCTCCCCACGCAGAACCTTCGTGAGGAGAAGCAGTCTTACGAGAAGGAGCTGATAAACCTGCGCAACAGATACGAAGAGGAAACCTCACACTTCAGAGAGACGCAGAGCCGTGCGCTGGAGGAGCTGTCCAAGAAACACAGGGCTGCCCTGGAGAACACCCAGAGCTCTTCTGAGAAAGAGAAGAACAGACTGCTGACTGTGAGTGCACTTTTATCTGACACCCACACACTTATACACTCATACACATATACACATATGCCCACACGCACGCTAAGAAAAGTAAGGGATGAAGTCTTGTGGAGTTGTTGCTATTGAGCTAACAGTGTCAAGGGCAGACACACACACACACACACACACACACACACACACACACACAGATATCTAAGTAAAAAAATGACAATTTCAAAGGCAGAACTTCTACAAGACCTCATTTTTATTCAGGAGTTTCTGACTATTGTATTATTAAAACAGCTCTAAATGTGTGTCTGTGTGTAATGCATGGCATATTTAATTTAATTGGATATAACAGCGAACAAAATGTTTGTCTTTAATGTGAGCAAATATTTTAATCGTTTCTGTCAGCCTTTGAAAAAGTACTCTGTAAATAAACCCAGAATACAGCATTGTTCTCTTTCTCTCACTGTTTCTTAGACCTTTATTCTCACCGAAGTATTTCTAAGAGCCGTTAAACTGAGCGACGAGAACAGATTTGTAAATTAATAAGAATAGATCCGAGAAATTGTCGATCATTACAAAATGACAAAGCAAGCATTTAAAAAGATATGTACATATCCCGTGGTCCTCGTCTGTCAGTTATGCCACTAGTAATGATCATTCCGTCTCCGAAATTATACAGTAACATGAGGCTTAATTTTATTTAAAACGTTCACTACGTTTCCCTCGCAGCTGTGCCGCGTTATAAATCGCTCCGACTGTTGGAGTTCGATCTGTGTCGGATGATGGAAGCAGCGCTACGAGGATACACTAGCAGGATGTCGTTAGCTGAAAAATGGAAATGGAAGTGCACCTCTCTTCCCATGTCGGCACACAGGACGTGTTGTCATGCTGTTTGTAAAGGCGAAAGTGAGAGAGAATGAGGGGGATGAAGAGCAGCTACGTGAAGGAGAGCAGGCCCACGCTCTATTGTTGTAGTCATCTCCTGTTGGCTGTTCTATTATTGGCCCTTGTTAGGCGAGGTTAGTGTTTTGACATCGGGAACACACACGCAATTCATTATCTCGCTCTCGAATTCCGCCGCCTCATCAACCGACTCTCGTCCCGTTCTCATCTGCGTTATTGATTTTGATTTCAGCGCAGATGTTTTTGCATCCCGGCAGTAGGGTTCATCTACTCAGTGCTGGTGGGCATTTACTCAGAGACCTGAAGTGCGAAGGTTAGAATCATATTTCACTAATTGGATACTTGCCTTGTTTACTCACCCACTCACACAAAGTTTTTTTTTTGTGTATGTGTGTGTGTGTGTGTGTGTGTGTATTACAGTATCCTCATGAGAAGTAGTTATTTAAGACACAGTGAGTAAATTAATACGATGTCTGTTTCTCTTTAATAGGGTCAAATCGTTGGCCTGCAGCAAACAAAAAACTACTGTGGAAAGGTTTGAAATGACTGGATTTGGGATTAGAACTGTCCAGCATATTATTAAAACTTTGAAGGATAGTGCTGAACCGTAAACTTCACAAAAATATATATATATGGTTGGAGATTATGATTGAGATTATGATAGTTTGAATCCACTTTTTGGTATAACCTGCCAAGCTGCCTACGCCAACTATAGGTCTGTAGTAGCTCAGTGGTTAAGACATTGGGCTACGGTTCAGAAGGTCCCAGGTTCAAATCCCACGGCCGCCAAGTTGGCCCTTAACCCTCCACTGCTCACATGTACTTGTATAATGAGATAAAAACGTAAGTCGCTCTGGATAAGGGTGTCTGTGTAAATGCAAGAAGAAAAAAGTGATTACGGAATGGACAACCTGTGTCTCCTGTAGTTGGCCAGTGGCTTTTTTTTTTTTTTTAAGAAAACAGTTAGAAGCAGAAGTTGATGTGCAAATTCCCAATAATTCCAGTTATTCGCCAGATAACTTGAAAGTTGGCAAAGGTATATCATAGAAACATAGAATAGTAGAAATCAGAGCTATGTTTAATAGTGAAAGTAAGAGCATTTCCACACGCACACAGGATCGGGACGAAACAGCTCTGTGTCCATAAGAAAACCACTTGTTGGTGAGACTAATCAAACAAAATGGTGAAAACATGGAGTTTAAATCAATGAACAAAGGTCATGTGGTCTGATGAGTTCAGATTGACCTGATGTGTGTGTCAGAATAAGAAGGGAAGCGCATGAAGCGCGGCATAACCATCATGCCTACTGCTCACAAGCCTCCGGAGGTAGTGTTATGATTCGTGGTTACACAGGTCTATACTCGGCAGTAAAATGAAGTCCTGAATTGTACTGAATGACCAGGTTATGACATCTATGGGGTTTTTCTTCCCTGATGACACAGACATATTCCAGGACTCAGATTATCAAAGAGTCACACAAGGAATCATTTTCATACTGAACTGGCAACCAAATTGCACATCGTAACCCAAACTAAATCCGGGCGACAATATCTTATTCAGTGTGCCTTTTTATTAAATTAATTTTTTCAGTGTATGTGTTTTGAATATCTATAGGAGGAGCCCCAGGTGTAGGTGCTTTTCTGGGTTCTGTCTTAATGCTTCGTAAAGTATCCCAGCACGGAACAGACTTCAGCACAGTGGAGTTCGCACTCTCCGGTTTCTCAGTAAAATGACGGATTGTGCATTTTTGAAAGGGAGACAGCGAGAGAGTGCAGTGAATGTACATTGTTATAAATGATAGCAGTAATTTTTCTCTCGGATGTTCCACAAGCATAAGATTTTAACCGTAATCCAATAAAATGCACTCAATGTGTTGAGTATGAATAAAGTAAACATTGTAATCATTGGCAAACCACTGTGCAACTGTATAAGCAGCATAACACATGGTAGAGTGTGAGGTTATCTGTAAAACACTACACCTACACGTTTAATTGCTCATGTCTGTGATGGATTAATTAGGACTAAGGGTTGTTCCATAAGCACGACTGGTTTATTACCAGGTTTCTTTCGCATGCATCCACTGAGTAGCGTGGCTCACAGCCGGTGATGTCCTGAACAGACCTGACAGACACTTCGGTGTGAGTATGCTTCGTATGCTCGAGTCCAGCCGCTCAAGTGCCTTATCTGTTCCCGAGCCCACGCTTCATTAGACAACCTAGTTCTCCTTCCTGCCCTAACCGAGTTCAGTCTTCATGCTGACACACACCTTTACATTCCTCCAGCACTCTTCAGCCTGACACACCGCGTCCTGTTCTCATGTTGTCCAGAAACTACAAAATGACACGACTAGCTTGTCTGTTGTGATATTTTTCGACTGAAAGCATATGAAATGTAAGCCCACGAAATCATGCACGATTGCCTCAGCCAACACACAATCTGTCATCTATCTCTGCCGACCGTGTTCCTGCCAACAAACAGCCGCTCGTCACACTCCGAAACCTCCACATACTGGCTCGTCCATTATCCATTTAATATCACACATACTGTAGACTGAGTGAACGTGGTGAGTAAGAGGCGAATTAAACGAGCCGATGTACTAAGATCCCAAATTGCGTGCTGTAATTTGCGAGTGCGAGAAAGTGTGTGCGCGGATAGGAGGCGAGGTGCACAAAGAGGATTAGTAGTTACGTCATGTACAAAATACGTGAATAGAATTAGACAGTGAAAGATAGAATTAGACAGTGATAACACTGTAAATGTTTATTTGTTATGAGTACAGGGCAGCCGAAAGACCAACAACAACAGGGTAGGTATGAATGGATTTATTTTTTTTATTAAGTGGTGGGTAAACATATCATGATGACACACAAAGGTGTTTTTTTTTTTTTTTTGCTTCCCGTAAATGTGTTAATAGCTACTAAAAACTTTGAGTAGGTGGGACAGGACCCAAGTAAATAACCTTAACAATACTACTAATATTACTACTACTACTACTACTACTACTACTAATACCTGGAATATCTCATAAAACTATTGTGAGATTGTTACATCAACATTATAAAAAAAACCTCACCCAGCCCTATTATTATGTTCATTATACTGTATAATCAATCATAGCTAACATTAATATTTCCATCTCCATCCATCAAGGAAGCTGTGTTGTCAAGGCCAGTGGTGACCATCGTATTTGTTCCCATTTGTACAACCATGGAAGGACCTCCGGTTAACATTTACATTTGGCAACAACCAATTACTGCATATTTTTTGAATGTGGAAGGAAACCGGAGAACCCGGCTGAAACTCACCAAGCCTGGGGAGAACATGCACTCACAGCACCCAAAGGATCTGCTGGCAAATTCTTGGTGCCAGACACCACAGCAACCCAACCCAAATCCCCGGCAGAGCCACATCCCCTGACAGGCCAGAGCTGCCCCAGTGGAACAATGTTTTTAATATTATCTCTAACAAACAGTTAGCCAAACAGCAGATTTGAGTTACTATAATGATCATAACAATGAAACATGAACTCTTATTTTTAGAGTTCAATAAATGGAAAAGAAAAAGAGCTAGCTTAGTTAGATCACTCTAAAATGTTCTTCGGATTGTCTCTTGCTTATGACCTTTAATATTTCTATGTAATAGATTTTCCTTTCAATCCTTTCAGGATTATAAGTAAAATCCCTTTAGAGCTGCTAGAACAGGTCCGAAGAACATAAGACACTTTTTTTTTTAATTAAAGACCATTTCATAGCCAAGAGAATTAGCTTTCTTAGACTCTTAGATTTATTGTTTTAAAAACCATCTGGCATTGCGAGACGTTTCAGCCAAACAGGAAATGTACATCCAGTAATAAAGTGGTTGAACAGCCAAGACACGTCTTGTGTCCAAAGTTTGCTTCTTCAGGTTTGCAGTAAAGCTTTCATTCTGAAGTAAGCAACAATGTATGATGAGGTCATATCTACCAACTGACATGTTCTCAGAGCTGTTTAGCTTCTCAAAAAGACATACCTGTACTAAGTATGTGCTTTCTGACTGGGTTATGGACAAAAGGACGAAGCTAAAAACAAGCGTTTTTTCCCCCTTGGCATGTACAGTATACTGCCTGGCCACAAGTCACACAGGCTTATATTTTATTGGACCACCTATAGCCTTAAAGGCATTGATTTTTCAATTCAGTTAAAAAAAATTTATTCGTATAATGCTTTTAACAATTGTTGTTGTCGCAAAGCAGACTGTGAATGTGTATGAATTAAAATAAGACAAGACAATGGCAAGGAAAAACTCCCTGAGATGGCAGTTGGAAGAAACCTTGAGAGGAACCAGACTCAACAGGGAACCCATCCGCATTTGGGTGATAACAGATAACAGGAGATGTGTTCAAGGTATTATTGAGTCTAGTTTTTTATTGGAGACTCAGGTAGACTGTAGAAAACTCCAGTTCTGATGGCGCCTTGTATGGCTGCCGTCGCGACTCTGTGGTCGCAAAACACATTTCACTGCATTTCATACTGTATGACTGTGTATGTGACAAATAAAATTTGAATTTGAATTTGAATTTGAACTATCGAGCGACTGCAGTAACCAGCCCTCCGAGATCAGCTGTCAGCATCAGCCAAGGCCAAGACCGTCTTTATGGAAAAATGGGACCGTTCCCAAACAGACCAAACTGGGCATCCATTCAGCGGATCTCCAACCAGAAGCAGGACACCAGGACGAGTCAGACAGGTCCAGAGGGGCAGAGGTGTATAGCTCAACGATTTGACAACCTTATGCAAAGTCATAACATTTATTTCTGTCTAGAGTTACAGTACAATCATTTATAAATCAGTCAGGGCAAAGTCAGGTGGCCTGTTCATATGTGAAAAAGATTCCTCATGCTCCTAAAACACACGCTTTTCAAACGTATCTCTGTTCCATCAGGGGAGAAAAATTCTATTGATGTGATAACCTGGTCAGCTGACCTCATTTTCTTGCCGCATCACGTTGCTGAGTCAATGCCCATCAATCTGAACTCATTGTCCCAAAGTCCAATCTTTATGCTCCCTACTAGACTGATTTTCTTATAACCACACAGTTGTCCCAATCCTGTCCCAATTCTGTCCCATTTTAACTGTGATGTTTTTTTTTTGTTGTTGTTTGTTTTTTGTCCAGGCAGTCTAGCTTGATGTTATTCCACACCAGAGAGAAGACATGGCCTGAATTTTTCAAAGGAAAGTTAAAAGTGATGTGTGATATGATCTTGTTCCAGTTCAGTTTGTGTGACTCACAATTAAGCAACAAAAGTAAAATGCCACCAAAACTCTCCACTGATGAACTTTAACTAGGGTATAAAATGTTTCGATAAAATATGCTCACCATGATCAAACATTACCACATACTAGACTTTTCCTCTCATCATTAAACATTAAAAAAGCAGAAATCGGAGTTGCTGGATCTTGCACCATGGTAAAAAAAAAAAAAAAGAAAGAAAAAAAGAACTTTGCAAGAACTGGTAACATCTGTCAAGTTTGACAAAGAGTAAGGCAAAAATCATGAATCTAAAATCTATTTTTGTTCAACTGTTTCTACTCCTTCTTCTCATCCGAAAACACAGCGAGACTTCGATGTTGTGCTCTCTGTCTCTTCAATGTCAACATGTCCCCCTGTAGTCCCTGAGGCAGGTCTTTATACCGGCATGGCTGATTTTCCCCCCCTAACGCTGCACTTGGGTATCCTGCAGCCCATTTCGCCCTTTTTGCTGGGACTTATCCTCAGGGACAAAGCCAGAGGACAGGACGGCACAGCAGCCGCCGCGACACTAAAGCGCAGAATCACATTAGCACGGAGCCGCTTTGGGCTTATCAGCCGCCACTCTCAGAAATGGAAATGACGAGAGAAAAATTGAAGGGTAGATGAATAACGAAGGAGCAGGGATTACGCTAGAGCTGAGCACCGAGTCGTACAGAAACAACATGATGACAGCGGCTATTTTAGACTAGACCTGGAGTTTCTCCTTTCCTTTATCACTCTCCTTTATTCCCTCGTGCACTGACGGCTTGTCAGCTCCACCCGACGCTCAGAGGCAATCTTCAAAACCAAGGGTGAACAAATGGAATAGGACAGAACTGTACAGCACACACACACACACACACACACACACACGTATATAGTCTTATAGCAAGAAAAAATGGTGCAATTTTCTCTCAGACAGGATTGTTTGCTTGTTTAGGCTTGCACTGGACTGACGATGCTCACAGTGATGGACACACACATCCAGTTCTTCAGCGACATCACTCAGACTTGCTGATGTGGTTTGTTAACATGAATGAAACGTCTTTCATGTATCTTAATGATACAATGAATGTAAATGTAAACATTCCTTTTTTTGTTCATTTTTGTATTGGGCATGGCTTTAAAAAAAAACGGTAAGCCCCACCCCTCACAAATGTGACCTCATAAATGAAACAACCTGTTCTCTGGCAGGGATGTGACTCAGCAGCAGAGGTGGGAAGTAACGAGTTACATTTACTCCGTTACACTTACTTATGTAACTTTTTTTTTCTTCTTTTATTTACTTCTATGAGTAGTTTTAAGGCACCATACTTTTTACTTTTACTTTCGAAGAAGAAACGCCACTCTTATTCCACTACATTAGGCTACACTCGACTCGTTACTTTCCTAACCATTTACTCTACACATTAGATGTTCTTTATTTTTGCCAGAGAAATGCAGCCGGTGGATCTACAGTACCACATGACTGTGTTTGACCAATCAGACGTAGCAACAATAATCTCATGACTCCGTTTGACCAATCAGCTGCAATAACAATAATCAATTGACCACACAGAAACTTGCTGCATAGCAGGGAAACAAATATCTTTTAAATGTTGCTATGTTGACATATAATGTTCCTTAATTTTATATTTTGTTAAGATATTTAGTTTTATTCATTTATTTTATTACGTTTATTTCATTTATTTTATTATTTGGAAATGTTAGAATTTGAACATTATTTCATCATTTTGTCTGACTGCTTACATAATATAATATGTGGAAAAATCATTATAAAAACTAATATTCGGTGAAACAGTTACTCAGTTCTTGAGTTGTCTTTTCACCAAATACTTTGTTACTCTTACGCGAGTATTTTTTTGTATGACTACTTTTTACTTCTACTTGAGTAAATTTCAGCTACTCTTACTTGAGTAAATTTTTTGGCTACTCAACCCACCTCTATTCAGCAGTAGCTCATTTACGAAGGTGAGAGAAGCATTATCCACACTCTGGGTATATTAAAACATCTGTTAGCCGCACTGTCTTATCAAACGTGTGATTTGCAAAAAAAATAAATAAAATGAAGCGAAGCGTGCAGTGATCTGTTTTTTTTGTGGTCTGAGGGTGTACCTGGTTCCGAAACAATTCGCGGAAGAGCATGAACGGAAGCGCGTTTGGATTTCTGAAAACAAGAATCATTACTAGTGATAAGACACGGATTTATCACTACGAGCCTAGGAGTAAACAGCAGAGTATGGAACGGAAATATCCTCAATCGCCGACCAAGCAGAAGTTCAAAAGTCAACCATCAATGATAGAAAATTCATCAATGCTTACCGTTTTCTGGGCCAGTATAGGAAAGAATCAACAGTGCTGTCATTACTGCTATCCAAGGCCATTATGATGTTGCATAATGATGCAAGTCTGCACACTTCTTCCCAAACTTTGTTTTTTGAAGGTGTTTGGTCCCCCTGAAAGCAGCCCTACGAAGACCAAGATTCACTTCTGATGAAGAAGTGAAGACAGCGGTGCATTCGTGGCTCGCAGCTCAGCCTAAAACATTTTTTAATGATGGAGTACGAGTGTTGAAAAATTACATATTTTTTTCATTAATTTGGATATTTCACTCACTCATCGTCTATACCGCTTAATCCTGTATTCAGGGTCGCTGGGGGCCTGGAGCCTATCCCAGGAGTCTTAGGGCACGAGGTGGGGTACACCCTGGACAGGGTGCCATTCCATCGCAGAATTTGGATATTTGTCCTTTCTAAAAGTTAATTTCATTTAATTCTACAGCTATGGAGTATTTTCGACTCCCACTCGTACATGGACATCAAAAGGGCGTGCTCACAAGATGAGTGAAACAGAAGGAGTTTGTGGTATTAAAAATGTATTATCTGATACTTCGCTTCTCATTTATGGAATTTGGCCAAATTGACTTACATTTATTTCATTATACATCTGAGCAGGTGTGGGTTGAGGCCTTGCTCAAGGGCCCAAAAGTATCAGCTTGGTTGGCGCTGAGGTTTAAACCTGTGACCTTCTAATCAGTATTCCAACATCTTACCCATTGAGCTCGTTTTGCCCCTATTCAGCTGGAGCAATAACGCTCACACACATTAGGGGAGCTCTGAGACCTGTGTAAACTTGTTAAAGAAATAGTCAAATATGGGACCTTTAAGTTGGTCTTGATATCTACTGTTTTTTGCAGAAATTAAAATGAGCAAATCCAATCACCCATGACTCATTCAAGAGGTCATGCTTGGAAGTTTGGGATGGTAAATTATGCACGATCAGTTATTTAGCAGCCTTTTTCTCTCGTTTTCTTTCAGTTTTAAATAGTTTAAATAGAGAAACCCTTGTTAATTATATATGCTTTCAAGAATTATCTGCGTGCATAGGAAGCAGGTAGCATGAACGCATTTCACAAAGCACTGAACGTTAATTTTTTTTGTTGTTGAAAGATCTCAGAGGTTGCGGATGTGATAAAGTTGTGCGATCGTTCCCTAGAGCTTAATGCGGAGCACAGTTCGAAGGCAGCAGTGCACCGCGAGTGCCACCAGCCTCATTAAACAGCACTTCAGCGCATATTCTGATCGATCATCCTGACACTCGGTGTGGCAACGAACACTTAGAGCGGCATGCAGATCTGAATGAAAGCCTGTCATTTGCAATATTTGTCTCTTTTTATAATGAGTGTAATTATGAATTACGACTACGCTTACGTACCCAGATTAGCATTTACTATAATTACACAGGTGATTCGGGTTTACACCGCATTCATCAATCCATAACTGAGCCGCGGCTTGGGGTTTATAACGCCGCCTCTCATCGCAGCACGACCCGTCCTGACACTTTGCTCAGCCCCTTTCTTTTTTGGCTTTCAAATCCGACTCAGCCTTGGTGACGCGCGCGACATTCACACCGTCATCAAGCCACAAAAATATCCTCGTGGGTGACGGGTAATAATAGTCTTCCATGCGAATATTTCACACAATGACCATCATTTGTCTTTTTCTTCTTTCTAATATTGTACTAAAAGGTGTTTAACCTTCTCATCAGATGCAGCTCTACATATATTAATCTATAGAGAATGAGTCGAGAAAATATCCGTGCCCTGGCTGTAGAATTTAATTTAATTAACTTTTAGAAAAAACACGTATACATCATTTTTCAAAATGATCTCCTTGTTTTTCAATACACTCTATACATCTGTCAACAAGCTTCCGTATTCCATCATTAAAAAATGTTTATGGCTGAGCTGCGAGCCATGAATGCACCGCTGTCTTCAGTTCTTCATCAGAAGTGAATCTTTGTTCTCGTAGGGCTGCTTTCAGGGGACCGAACAGGTGAAAGTCTGTTGAGGCGAAATTCAGGACTGTAGGAAAGATGGTTTAACGCAGCCAAAAAAAAATTGTGGCAGAAGTGTGCGGACGTGCATCGTCATGCGAGCGTACTTGGACATCAGTCTTCTGCGTTTAATCCGAAGTTTAGGCTTCAGCTCTTCAATAAGCGTCTCACTGTAATGAGCACCTTTTTCCTGATAAGCTTCCAATCCTACGCCTTGAGAATCCCAGAAAACTATAAGCAATGATTAACTTTCCAGCTGATGGTTGACTTTTTAACTTTTTAACCCCGCCCCCCCCACCCCCCCCGCCCCCGATTTTCTCCCTAATTTAGTCGTGTCCAATTCCTCCCCGTCACTAGGGGGCTGTCACATTAAGGCTACTACGACCACTCAGTCACCAAAGACTATCATGTGTTTCCTCCGAACCACGTGACATCTTTGACCGCATCTTTTCGAACTGCTTGCCCGTTAGCGTGAGCTCACAGACAACCCTTATTGGCTGTAGAGCCATGATTAATGTGGAAGCACTAAGTACCTCCCCTCTAAGATAGCTCGGCCAGTCAGCTCTCCCTAGTCCTCCGGCTGCAAGAGGCTACAGCATCACCCGGGAATCGAACTCGCGATCTCCGGATGATAGGGCGAACGCCACTGAGACTTTCCCAATCCTTGGAGTATCAAATTTTGATATTTAGATATCCAAATGCTTCTGTTTACGCTCTTCCGTGAGTTTTTTTGGCACAAGATAGACCCGCAGACCATGAAAAAACCTGCAGGTCTTCTTTCGTGTACAGTAAATCACAAGTGGGGCATCCATTTTTGCTTGCAGCGCAGTTATAAATGAATTGATGTAACACATTCACACACTGGGGAGACAGTAGCCTTGAACAGCAAGTGCCGATAAGACACATGTTTTAATATAACCGGAGTGCGGATAATTTTTGACTCACCATTGTAGTTGAAAGACGCAGCTGTAAACAGTACACTCTTCATTTAATAAAAGGATTCTATAAAAATATATGATGTATTCCTCCTAATGAAGTGAAGTTATGTGGAAATTGGGCTCCGACAAACCAGTGGTTAATATTTTGTCAGTCGTGTTGTGTACTGTAGTTCTCAGTGATATTTATAAGCCTCGATGTTCTTCATGCTCGTCATCCGTAGGAGGTTTCGCCTTTATTCAGTCGGGTAGACTGGTGAGTGTACTTGCTGTACGGACTGTTCAGGCCATGTTCTCATCATGCTGTGCCATTTCTCTCATCAGGAGATGGAGCAGCAATTCGAGAAGGAGCGCAGTTCCCTGGAGGAGCAGAAGAGCCGTCTGCGGGAGCAGCTGGACAGCCTGAGAGAGGAGCTCACTACCAAGCTGAACAAGGCCAACAGTGAGGTAAGAGCATCTCCAGGTCTTCTCTCTGAGCCTTTTCTCACCTGCATGTAAAGTCTAAGCTTGATGTGTATGAGGATCACTTAGGGAGATAATAATAATAATAATAATAATTATTATTATTATTTATAAAGAGAGATTCTCTGAGGAGATTTATCAGGAAGAACAGAATGTACTGTGTGTGTGTATGAAGTTCTTGCTGTTGTGTAAGAAATCCTGCTGAGTCATTCAGCGTCTTGATGAACGTAACTGGAGAGATTTGAATACATGCATACATTTAGAATATCGATTAATAGTGAGTATGTATACTGTATTGGCAAAAGTATGTGGACACCTGGGAATCTCACCAATATATGGGTCTTCTTCAAACTGTTGCTCCAAAGCACACAGTGTGTTTGTATTATGCTGTAGCTTCATGGAACTTTATGGAATAGGCCCAAACCTGCTCCAGCATGACAATACCCCTGTGCTGCACAAAGCCAGATCCATAAAGATAAGGTGTGTGGCTTCCTGTACAGAACCAACCTTGACATCAACCCATTTCGGAAAAAAACTGAAACTGGAACCAGCCATGATCCACAATCTAGAGGAAAGCCTGCAAGTGGATGTTCAACAATAAATGAGAATAAATCTAAAATGGTACATAATTTTAAAAGGACATATGGCTGTGATGGTTATGTGTCCAGATACTTTTGAACACATTGTAGAAAAATTTAAATGTTCAGGACAGATTCGTTACTACAAACAGACATTTAAATCATTTTCTTATTTACTGTATATCATACTGATATTGTTATCCCCTTCTTATTAGACTCTTGAACGCTTCATGCATATGACTATTGGTTACAGTGAACACGCAGGACGCCGCCGCTCTGCTGTATGAATCGGCACGGCTCCATATTGAATCGGTCTGAGACATGCATAGAGAGATGGTTTTAATATGATTTGTTGTACAGCCTTATATAAAACTCATTTACTGATTCACAGTCCGATCATTCTTTGCTATTGATGCTAACCACAGGCTTCCTCCTCTGTCTGTCATGTAATATTAACCTGAACAATTAAAGCATTTCTAATCCTCTTACCTCCCTCCAAATGTTTATAAAAAAAAAAATCCCGCTGAAAGATTTATAAAAACAAAATTGAAGTTTATGCAATGTCCGCAGTAGGAATTTTTGGTTGTCAGAATGTTGTGGTGATGTTAATTTGGCAATATTATTGAGCTTGGGATAATGTTGGTATGATTATTATTTATTTATTTATTTATTTATTATCGTTATTATATTTTATTTATAATTTTTAAAGTTAGAATTACTTAGTTGAAATAACGTCAGAACAACGTTGACTATAGCAAAACAAATTCAGATTAATACCAAACTCATGGCCTGAGCAGAAATCGAAAGGTTGATGTTAGTAAAAGTTCATACATAACAATGAGCACCGCAGGGGAAAAAAAGGAAACAAACAGGATTTTATTAAAAGATTCATTTGGAAGCAGCCAAAAGCATACTGTAGCAAAACCCGCTGTTCAACCGCCACATTACAGTAGAGTAATGTGGGAGCGAAGATGCACCTCACTATACGTAATATTTCTGAAACAAACAAGTAATATTACAACACTATGAGATGCATGACATAGGATACACACACTGTGTGTGGGAAGCTGTTGTGTCCGTCCCAACCTCTAAATGTAATTATAAAAGAACACGGCCTGAATTATAGGAGAACATTCTATAGGCAGTGGTTGAATTGTAAAAAATAAATAAATAAATAAATAAATAAAAAATCAAGGGTAATGGTGTGGATAAGGTTTTTTTTTCCCTGGTGAGCAAGCCGAGGGCGACAGTGGCAAGGAAAAACTCCCTGAGATGGTGATAGGAAGAAACCTTGAGAGG
>JAQQZS010000020.1:13937348-13958855 GCA_030068045.1 Platyallabes tihoni | reverse complement strand
CCCACATAAGGACACTGCCACCACCATGTTTCACTGTAGGCACCATGCATTTTTCTTTGAAATCCTCACCTTTACGATGCCATAAAGTTTTGAAACCATTAGTTCCAAAGACGGTGATCTTTGTCTCATAACTCCAGAGTATAGAGTCCCAGTAGTCTTCATCTTTTTCAGCATGAGCCCTAGCAAATTCTAGGCGTGCTTTTTTTGTGCATGGGCTTCAGGAGAGGCTTCCGTCGTGGACGATACCCATGCATGCCATTCCTCTGCAGTGTGCGCCGTATGGTGTCACGGGAAACGGTCACTCCAGTTTGGCTTTCTACTGCTTTTGCTAACTACAGTGAACTTGCATGGCAATTTTCTTCAACCCTTCTCAGATCAGAAGATGCTCCTGTCGAGATGTTAACTTCCGTGGACAGCCTGAACGTCTCTGTAAGATGGTTACACTTCCATCTTTCTTAAATTTTTGGATCACTTTTTTTTGGCTACAGTATTTTGACTGATATGTAAAGCTTTGCTGATCTTCTTGAAGCCCTCACCTTTTTTGTGTTAATAAATGATTTCCTTTCTCAGATTCTCCTATTGTGACATTTCTCTTCCATGTGGAGCCAAGAACATGGACTTGAATGAATTTGTGAGGAAAATAACTTTTTTTGTTTGTGCAAATTAACAAATCTTGTTTGCAATCAATGACCCACATTTGTGGGAGTATTTTGTAGTATAGTATCTCATAGAAAACGTTGATTCTGAAAGGAAACTAAAGGTTTTCTGTCAAATGTAGTGGGGTGTACTCATTTATGCTGAGCACTGTATATTAATGGTACATAAAACATATATTGTTTTGCAAGCAAAAGTCAATAATGAATTTTCTTTCTCTGGTTATTAATTGAACAAGAGACGGTAAAAGCCCAGTCCTGGTAAGGCCGTCTATCCAGTCTTCTGAAGGTTCTGCTGAGTGCTCCATCTACACACCACGATCGAATCAAATCTTATTGGATCTTTTTTGCTTTTGGCATTTACAGGTTTATCAGTTTTAGTTTGATTTATCCAGTTCCCTGCTCAAAGCAAACTCCCACAAATATCTTTTCTTAGAGTCTCATGAGTTTATATTGATGTTTTTTTCCCCATCATTATGCTTGTTGTGTGAATGCTATCTTTATTCTAGTTTTTCACTGAGTGTAATGCATTCAGTGGTGAAGCATAATGTATCTGAGCAGTATGTTATTTATACACACACTGCCGCTCCTCCACAGTAGGAGAAGCTAGACCTCAGATCATACCCGTCTACAGATGTACTATCATGCTAGTAGCACTTGTGGAGGTGCAAATGGGATCCTGTCTTGTGGGAAGGTTGCTGCGGTGCTTGTACTGAAAGTGCTGAGAATTCAGAGGTGTCTAGGATGCTGCTGCGTGTGAATTCGAGAGCAAGGCGGTTTGGGAATCTTGTCAGTCAGGCTGAAGGCAGGGGCATGGCCCTTCTGGGTGTTTTTGCTCCTTCTGAGGTTGTTGTCTTTGTGATGGAGAGGGTTTATGTTATGTGTGTTGGTTTGTGTGCATGTCCAGTAGAAGGGCCGAGACATGTCTTCTGATAGCTGTCTGGATGACTGTCAAGGGCTGACCTTTTCTTCCTTACAAGTATTCCTGCAGAGCCAGAGCTGACGACTCAGGATTAAACACAGATTTTATGTCTGTAAGCCCGATGTGGCAGGTCCTTTAGTTAGCTGTAGAATCTGTGGTTCCATCCTGAGCTTGATTATTATCTTGAAGATGAATGAACACTTAAACATAAATAAAGCAGTTTAGATAAACTACTAAACAATTCATCATTAAATTGTGTTTTTTTTTTTTATTTGACAAAAAATATTGCAACTGAATTAAACAAATTTATTTTTTGAAGTGAAATTGCTTTTACGTAATGATGTTGGTAAATTATGTAATGATGAACGATGTTCTATTATTGTTTATTATGCAAATCTAAAGAAACTGCAAGAATTTTGTGTAAAATGCCATTTCCAGAACGTCAAATTATTGGACTGCATCAGGCAAAGAAAACAACCTTAATGAATAAATCAAAATTATAAATTAAAACCTTAAACAAAAAATGTCAGGAAAATAAATCAGAATCATAAGAAAAATCTACAGTAGAAATTACAGCTATGTTTAATAGTGAAAGTAATTTCGTTTTTATTTATAATTTTTTTAAATTCATTTATAAAGTCAGAGAGGCCAGATTGTGGTGGTTTGGACATGTTCAGAGGAGAGATGGTGAATATATCGGTAGAAGGATGCTGAGGTTGGAACTGCCAGGCAGGAGGTCTAGAGGAAGACCAAAGAGGAGATTTATGGATGCAGTGAGAGAAGACATGAAGTTAGGTCTTCCATTAAGAGAAGAGGATGCAGAGGGTAGAACATGATGGAGGCAGATGATTTGCTGTGGCGACCCCTGAAAGGAAACGGCCGAAAGACAAAGAAGCAGATTTATTTATTTTTCTTAATGCAGTCTGAAGCAGGGGACGTGATTATACTACAGCACTGTTCAATGTGTAAGATCTACAGTATAATTATTTGTATGGTTTAAGGAAAATTGTAACTATATGACTATAAACAGTTAAAAAAATAATGATTTATTAACCAAGTGATTTGGGCCTCCGAGTGGCGCAGTGGTAAAGCGCTCGCCCTATCATCCGGAGATCGCTGGTTCGATTCCCGGGTGATGCTGTAACCTCTCACATCCGGAGGTCTAGAGAGGGCTGATTGGCCGAGCTCTCTCAGAGGGGAGGGATGAGTAGTACTTAGTGCTGCAACATTAATCACAACTCTACAGCTAATCAGGGGCGTCTGTGAGCTCACGCAAGTGAGAGGAGCGGATAGCGCTGTCCTCCGAGTGTGTTACACCAGCCCCAACGGTGCGTGAGCGAGCAGTTGGAAAAGATGCGGTTGGCTGGCGTCACGTGGTTCGGAGGAATATTTTAAGTTTCAAGCCGTCCCTCATCCCTCTAGGAAAAGGAGATGATGGCTACAGTGATTTATTGCAGCGAGAGAGTTTGTATAATTCTAACAAGTTTTAAAGTCAATTCTCTTAGGCAACATTTTTTGTAATTTCTTTAAGTAGTCTTCAGGAATACTGTAGTTCTCCAGGCTCCTTGAAGGACCTTCCAACACTCTTCTTTGGACGATGGCTGCCTTTCGTTCCATTCTCCATCAGATGATCCCAGAAAGCTTCAATAATATTTATCTGGGCTTTGGGGAGGCTGATAGTGTTCTATCATTTTTTTTTTTTTTCTGTCGAGGTATGCTTTGACTGCATTGGCAGTGTCTTTGAAGTGTTCCTCAAGACTACATTAAAAATAGAAGAAAGTCTGACTCTTATGAAGAAATTATGGGTGGCTCAAGACTTTTGCACAGAATTATAGTTTAGATTAAAGAAGGAAATCCAGTTAACATAAAAAGCAGGAAAGATAAGACAAAAAAAATAAGGAGGAGTAGTCTAATAACAAATCAATAAAAATGATATCATGGTGTTAGTCTCATCTGAGCTGCCATAGAAAGGTGGCAAGGGTAAGATCGTAGGCATTTATTATTGTTGACTTTTTCATTCCTGGAAAAGTGATGCGAGTGACAGAAACCAAAAGAACAGAAACTACAAGCTACAAACTTTTATCGTTTGCTTGGACTCTCTTGAATCTAACCAACGGAAAAAAGCAATCAGTTGCAATGACTCAACAAGAAATGGGCTGAAATTTCCATCGAATAGACACATCATGTTATTTAAAAGAAAGAAGAAAAAAAAAAACAACTAGAAAGCATTGTGTCATTTAGAGCACAGCTGTCCTGCTCTGATAGCGCCCAGCTTTTATCACTTATTTGTCTTGATGTGTGATGAAAATCCCATCACACTACATTTACAAGCACATGTGGTTATTTTTTGTGTTTTTTATGCATATTGATTCTATAGTACTGTGCAAAAGTCCCCTGATAACCCGCGCCTCTGTTATTCCTGCTGTTAAACCCCTATCTCACCTATGCGGTTCAACTCGGTTTGAAAGATGGAAACCTAATCGCAGCGTCAAAATTCGCGGGGAATCCTGATGTACTTACGGTCACCACGCGAAACCGCGTAGTAGTTAACAGATTATGGTCCAAACTTCGCTGAGTGATGATGGTAGCATAATTATAAAGCCTTGACTAAAACAACATGCATGAGGAATCATAAAGGAGTTTTCATTTTCTGCAATGGAAAAGTACTCGAACTAGTTACTTTTATCAGAAAGTAATGCTGTAATGTAACTGATTACTTTTATAATGACAGTCATTTTGTAATGTAATTAGTTACTTTAAAAACACTGAACATGAGTCATTAAATATTAGTTTCCTTATATTCCTTATATTACTATATTAATTCGCTCGTAGAATTTAAGATAAATGGCAGATCGGAGGGTTTTTAACTCACACAACGTTTGACAATGTAATGTTATAAAAATGCAATTTTCTTGCACCAAACAGACGCTTGCGTATTCAACACAGAGTCATTACATCCAACGTGATTTTTCATGGCTGATCAAACTGAAAACTAGCCAATTCTGGTCACTGGCTGGTCAACCGGTGCACCTCTATTAAATCTGGGTGTAGATCAAGATTCCTGCACTGTACTGTACAGCTAAAAGTTGTATGCTGTGAGATTGGAATTTGTAAAACATCAACAAAATGTTATCTCCGCTCCAGGAACGAAAATGATTTATCTACAAGCATCGTCGCTCCACAAGAAAGTTTCCGTTGAACAGGATAAATATGCGTTACCGCTTTTCCTCCGGCTCAAGATGGGAACGTGTAATGTGATTTCAAGTGGGCGGTGTTCCCAAAAACTTGCACATGCCATGCCTCATATCCAGACTATTTTGTCCTCTTAATTCTTCAAATCTGAAACAGGAACAGGTCTGAGTTCTCTGTGGCAATTTCCAGTGTTCAGGACCAAGTGTACCAAGGTATCTTGCATATGAATATATTTATTTAGCTTTTTTTTTTTAGCTCAGCTTAAAAGTTTTTGGCTCACGATTTTTTGGCTCACGATTATACACAGTCTTATCTCACCGTTCGAACGAGAGGGAGAGAGAGAGAAGCACGAGGAGTGAGTTAATACAGTATAACAGTACGGATAGATGTCAGGTGTGCCGTGTTCATTATCTCTTCACAACACAGAACCACAACACAAATAGATGTTACGTATCTTTAAATCCGCTAGCCTGGGTAGACTAGACTATACATTGAAGCTTTACCACTAAGATGTCATTGAAAATCTAAATTATGTTAAAGTATTCTGTTCAGACGTGTATAAATACTGTAGAAAATAAAGATTTAGGAATTGAATTTTTCCCCCCTCACTCATAATTGAAACTTTTCCCCTCCTTTGAAAGTAACTCGTCTCCAATTTCCCCATCACTTCCATCTATTATTCTTTGTTGATCAACCTAGATCCAGTTGTCGTGACCTTATGACCTCTAGAGAGAGAGATAGAGTCAATGTTCTCAACCCGTTAATATCTGTGCGCCCTGATTCTTTTGGAATCAAGTTTTCTACTGTATCCGAAGGTTCCCCCCTCACATCTTCGTTCAGTGCCGACGCAGCAGTTCAGGCTTTCCTAAAGCGTTCAGAAGCGTAATCGCCTCCACTTACCTGTATTTCATCAGTGATTTCTGCATCTGTCATCACCGGTAGCAGCACAGCCCACCTGAACGTCTGCTCCACTCACATTTACACCCTGTACGAAAGAGCAATTTAAAATCCACAATAAGTTGCTAATAACTGTAAGTGCTTATTGATTTTAAAGCCATTTATTTCGTGAACTGCTCTAATTGATGGTGCTTGGAGAAAGTCCATTAGAATCCATCTCTAATTTTTGAGTTTCTGGTTTAATAGAGCTCACGCAGACTAAAGCGCTTGTGTCATGTTTATATGTGTGTGTGTGTTTTGGTGTAGGAGTTGGAGGAGCGTCTGCGTCAGCAGCATCACATGGAGTTGCAGTCCATAAGAGAGGCCCACAGGCATAAAATCGAGACGTTGAAGCAGCAGTCGGAGCAGGAGCTGCAGACGCTACGCTTCGAGTTGGAGGACGAGGGAAAAGCAATGCTGGGTAAGGCGCACAGGGACGGCGTACCGGTCTGCTGTTTGTCCCTGCTAAGAGGTCACAGAGGATTCCCATCCATTTGGTGCACTGGCACAGTTACTTCCGGCACGACCACAAGGCAAAAAGTAAAACCTTTTCGATCAAGGGGATACAAATTCGAGGACTGATCGTATAATCAGAGTAGACTCTTAGAAAACAGGCTTTTTTAAGGGTAAGCATTAATAATCACCTAAAAGGGTCCTACTTGGAACCACTGGGATAGGGAAACACTATCACTTTGCAGAGTTTTCTTTTTACCAGTTAAGATCATTTTGAGCCTTTTCAGAACTACTCATACGTCTAATTAATTCATTAAGTTTTAAAGGGAGGTGGCACGGTGGTGTAGTGATTAGCAAAGTCCAGGGTCCTCTAGGGTCCAGGGTCGATTCCCGTCTCCGTGTGCATGTTCTCCCCGTACTTGGTGGGTTTCCTCCGGGTACTCGGGTTTCCTTCCACAATCCAAAGATCTGCAGATTAGCCTTATTGGTGTTCCCAAATTGTCCGTAGTGTGTGTGTATGTGTATGTGTGTGTGCCCTGCGATGCATTGGCACCCTGTCCAGGATGTAGCCGCCTCCTGCCCTAAGCCTCCTGGGATAGGCTCCAAGCCCCCCTCCGACTCTGAATACAGGATAAAGCAGTATAGAAGATGAGTGAGTGAGTCTTAAATGGGCAGCATGGCTTTTTTAAAGTCTGTCTTAAATTTAAATTGATGCACATATAAGTGCATCACCATAGGTTTTAATCGTTATAAATTCTCATGTTCTGTTCAACGACCGTTAAGTTTATCACTTAAGTAATTCGACAACCCTGGTTCCGGTTAAATGCATCCCAAATTTCAGCTGAGACTCATATGAAGAGACTCATATGCTTTAATATGCATTTAATTTAAACTGAATGGAGTAAGAACCTTTCAAGTATTTAGTACAAATTTAATACTTCTCTTTCACCGGAATTAGCTATACTATATGGCTAAACCAAACACTCCGTATAGTTACCTGGAACTAGCCATAGTCCAGTGAAAGAAAAGAGTTTCAAGATTCAAAGAACTTTATTAATCCCAGAGGGAAATTGCTTAAATTTTAACTTTTTGGAAATTGAGTTACAGTAGATCTCAGTATCTTAACTGAACTTTGGAATATATTTTTGCATGGAACGAGGGTTTTGAAATTTGTCCCCAATTTACTTACGTTGTACTCGCATTCTGGGTGACAAACGTCATGGTCGGTACAAACGGAGCAGGAACATTTTTTAACATTTCAAGTCCTATGGTAATGTACTGTACCTACTGTACTGTACGTGCACCTCAATTGAAAAAATCCAAACTGTCCCTCTAAGTTTCAGCGTTATTCTAGTTGAGGTTGTAGTTATCCAGAGTTTATTCCTTTCACACATAAGGGCGATCCAAAGTCACCAATCCCTCTAATCCGGCTCATGTTGTCGAAGGAAACTGGAGAATTGCCGGTTAGACACAAGGAGCACATGCGGAACTCCACACAGACATGAACCTGACCTCAGGATATTGAACATGGGAGTGTAGATAACAACAAGATGGCGGCATGTTGACTTAGCGGTTAGCACTGTGGCTCGCACCTCCAGGTTCGGGGTTCGATTCCCACCTCGGGGTCTGTGTGCGTGGAGTTCGCAAGTTCTCCCCTGTGCTTGGTGGGTTTCTTCCAGGTACTCCGGTTCCCTCCCACAGTCCAAAGACATGCAGATTAGAATAATTGGCGTTCCCAAATAGCCCGTAGTGTGTGAATGAGTGGGTGTGTATGTGTGTGTGCCCTGTGATGTATTGGCACCCTGTCTCTTGCCCTAAATGTCCTGAGATACTGGATACAGGATAGTGAGTGAGTGATAACAACAAGATCAAGGAAGAATATTTCTTTGTGTATGGTGGGGGTGAGGATTAAATCTCTAGAAAAAAACTATATTACAAGTGCACATCTGTGAGTTACTGTAGCACTGCAAGTTCACGTCTAAAACCGCGGCGTCACGGAACACCCGTGGTGTGCGGCTTCAGATTTTAATTAAAATTCTCACGGACGCGATTTTCCCTGTGACTTTGAGAAACTGTACATCGCAAACGAGAGACGGAGGGAGACTGCTATTGTTAGAATAAAAGCAATTACTTCTTGGACTTGACTTTTGTGCGTGAGAACTCCAGTGATTGATGATTTTTAATATAATGTAGAGATTCACCTCAGAGGAATAATCTCCCTTTCTCTTTGCGTAGCGTCCCTGCGTTCAGAGCTTAATCATCTCCACGCCTCGGCTATAGAGCACCTGCGGCAGACTCATCAGCAGGAGACTGCGGCTGCCAAGCAAGAGCTGGAGAACGCCCTGGAGCAGAGCAGGATACAGGTGATCACCACACCCTCATCCTCTGGTCTAATGGCCGGGGGTTCTGGACAACAGCGCATCATCATCATCATCGTCGTCTGCTTTCTTACAGTCATTACTTCTGCTGAAAAAAAAAGGCTTTCTTCACTGTAGTGTGTCCAGGTGGCAGAATGAGCGTGACAAGACCTAATTATCGGTAAAGGACAAGGTTGATCATACAGTATCTACAGCTCCGTTCCATATATATGAGCTTAGATAAGCCTAGTGTCTCTATCTTAGATTGTCTAGTCTCTGTGAACACTTTTATGTCGGGCGTTTTTGGTTTTTTTGTCTCTTATGAGGTCACTGAAGTACCCTTGTGCGATACAATGCGCCGTAACTCGGACAGATTGCACACGCCGCGTGGATCCCAAAACGTTTCCTTTTTAAAACGTACAAGATGCAATGAGACCGTAACAGTCCGCATACGTTTCTCATTAATTTCCCTGATAAATATGGACAAAGCCTGAGGTTTAAAATCAGGGCTGAGTATCAGCTCACTCGTGTGAAACACAAGCTAATTAATCATAGTACGCTGTCGACTTGCTACACAAAAATCTTCCAACTTTAAGGCTTGTGTAAAACACAGGACTGTCAGCTAAGGAAATGAGTCAGAGTGGATGATCTATAGTAGAGACACACACATACACACACACACGGTGTAATAACCTTATGTCTCCGGTGCTATAAAAGCGGACTCGTCCGTCTGCATCGTTCCGCACGTCCCCGACTGCTGCTTGTTAGAAACCAAAGATTCCACTTCCTCAAATTTTGTTTTTTTTACGCCGGGCCCAAGATCAGCTGGAGCTCCGCGGGTTCCACAGCAGGGTCTCGTCTCGTCCCCGTCTCTGTTTGACACGCACCGTCACCGATGTCACTCCCGCATCCATCCCCATCACTCAGCTCTCATGATCACCGTGCCACATCCTGCAGATGGCTCATCCAGCTGTTCCTTCACTGACGCACATCATTCATTAGAGAACTTTCGAACCAGCCACGCGCCGAAGCTAGCGGTAGAAAGTTTTAATTATCTCGCATCCACCAGACTGCACCCAGTGATTTCTCTTCCTTAAATGATTGTCTCTGTGTGTCTATAAATTTCCCACGTCACCACCAGCTGTATTGTATGGAAATACTCTATGAGGTACGGCGAATGCTAAAAATAATGTACTTACTGTACCTACTAAGATACCTGAAGGTAGGAGTACTGATGCAGGCATGTTCAAGTCAAAACCGGGATTTGTGATGAAGACATTTACAGAAGAGTTCAAAGACACCAGGTGATGATGAGAGTCTTAGCCACAGTAAAACATTTCAATGGTTCCAGAAATAACGATCGGAGCCAAGTGCAGATGTTCCCGCGATCGTTCAGCGAGTTCAACACCCGATCATTGAAAATCGACAGATAACTCGTCACAAGCTTGCAGAAGAGACGCATCTGTCTGTTCACCAGCATCGCATGCACGTAATGGCCAAGCCATTTCTACATGTTTGGGCCATTACAGGAGTTCCTGGGAGGCCTTTGTTTGAGACATGAAGCAGGCAGTCTGATCATGCCTCCAGCGTACTGAGAAAACTTTCCACCTTGATGGTGTCCAGGCGCTAGTGAAACACTGGGAGAAGTGCATTAGTGTAGCAGGGGATTATATAGAGGAATAAAGGCAGTTTTTACTCTTATAACCGTGTTCTGTTATTCTGCACAATCAAAAGCCCGCTTTGACCTGTATTTTAAAAATATGCAAAAAGAATTAGTATTTCCTGAACGTTTCTTATTCCTTCTACCCAAGTGAACTGTTGGCAAAGAAGAAAGTAAGTGATTCAGTATCAAGATCAAGCGCTACGTTCTCTAACACCACTTTTTCTGTCTTCATAATGTAGATAGCACACGCTAGTGTGATTTTGTTTTAAAATACTGTATGATTTATGCAGTTGATGCCAAAATGTTAATAATTAACCCTAGTTAATTATCCAGTAATTCAACAAAGTATTAAACGATTATAAGACGATTATATACTCTCTCTTGTACACACACACACACACACACACACACACACACACACACACACACACACAAATTACTATTATGGAATTTAAAAATCAATTTTTAACCCTTTGCACTCCAGCATGTAGGTGGAGCCACAAAGTCTAATGAAGAAACAAAACCTCTTAAAATTATACACATTGGGTAAAAACGCGTCTTTTATCATCATTAAAGCTGTCAGTCATTTCGAAAACTCCCGTGTTAAACTGAATCCTTCGTTTTCATCAGGAAAAGAGGATTTGTGTGTATGTATGATAACTTCACTCCTCTTATTTTTTAAATATGTCGAAAGCTGTGCTTGAACTGTTCTCTTGGTCGTTGCGAAAAACGCGAAAAATTACGAAAACTTGCTAATCGCTGTTATTTATAGCCCGTAGATGATCATACATAGAGAGTTTTAATATTTAATTTTCATGACAAATATTACGGCACAAAAATTGTAAGTGAAAAAAAGTTGTTTTATTCGCTGATAATTTAACTAGTTTTAGGTTTTTATTTCTTGAATAAAGCAAAATTCTCCGCCAATAAAACAACAACTTTTCACTTACAGTTTTAGGGAAATTTGACTTGAAATAAGCTTAATAATATTATATAAAAATAAGAGAGGAGGAAGTGTTACTGTATAAAATGAGAAGAGGGGAGAGTCATACACACATACATACACAAATACACACACACACACACACACAGCGCCTGCGTGCATAAAGGGAAATCACTTATCTGTCCAGATTATTTTTACTTTTTTTAAAAGTAAAGTGCAGGTTAATTTGTTTTATTTTTAGTTAACATTTTGTATTAATTATTTTTATGTATTTATTTTTTGGGCTGCGGAATGAATAATTTGAGTTTCCAATATTTCTTAAGGTGAAATTCGATTTGGTTTGAGTGTTTTGAACTGCTTCCGGAACGAATTATGCTCGTAATCCAGGGTTCCACTGTACACAATAATAATAAATAATAATAATAATGCACAATTTAAGGAGTTCTTTAAATGCGGTTGTGTGGACGAAGCATCTCATCTCATCAGCATCTCATCTTATTGTTATTCTGAAACAGAGACCACGCAGCATGGAAGCTCAGGTATTTTTATTATTTTTTTTTTTTTGGATGGAGGATGTCACTACAGCAGGAGATCTTGCAGATAGTTTGAACTTTGACCCGAGTAGCATCTTCGTCTTCAATCTATCCATATTTTCGAGTATTTTTTATTACAGTATATTTAACTATTTCTAGAAAGTTTTTTAGTTGTTTCAGTTTAAATCTTAAACTGATACAAAATCACCTACCAAGACTAAGACTATTTCTCACTTGAATGGAAATAGGTTTAATAATTTTATCCTTGGTTTCTAGGTTAAAGATTAAACGATGGCAGGATAAAAACAACAAAAACTTTAAACATAAATATAAATATGAAAAGTGTGCTTTTACAGTAAGAGCTTAACCTTCTTCTCAGACATGGTCACGTCCTGCACCTTTCCCTACAACGCGACGGCGCTTTTTAATCAAAGTCTTAATGAGTGTTATTTTAAGCGACTCATAACACTCATGTGGTTTGTAATAACCTAATCGTATCTGGGCTTTTTTTGCCCGTCCATGGCATTTCCCACAGGGAGACGTCCACTAAACCTTTTAGTGCAATCAAGGAAAATCTTTGCAGCCGAGCAGGCAGTTAGTCCCCGGGACAGGCAGCAGTTAACAAGATGGCTGGCTCTGAGAACTCGAATCCGGCCATGCTAGTTTCTGAGTGTCTCAATACGTGGGTGATTTAAAATAATTACACCGATCACTCATGATGGCAGAGCATATCTTCCACTTTCTCCATCCTTCTGTCTATACGGCCTTTATCTCTCACGCTCACTCGCCTTCTTGTTTTTGATTTTCTCCTCCCTTTCGTCTTTCACTCATTCGTCCTTCCGTCTCTCGTCTTCATCGATTGCTCCCCTGCGAGACCTCAGTGTGCGTCCAGTGGAATGAGCTGTGCGGTCAAAGCCGCGGCGTGAAGAATCCAGTTTTATCGTCATGTCAATCAGCAGAGCTGCATACCACTTCACTATCCACTTGCTCTCTCTCTCTCTCTCTCTCTGTCTCACACACGTACGCACACACAGAAACCTACACACACCCTGCTTGCGTAACCTTCAACCACCGCGTTAGATCTGGTGAACAGTTTCCGAATGCAAAACACAAATCGGTCTCCTGGATGTGAACCGTCTCTTCACACCAAACGCTCGGCTTCCGGAGCTCTTTGATTAATATTTGTGTTTATGATGCACAGCGCCGCTGAACTCTTTCTGGAGATAAATCGCCGTAACGCGCTCTCCTCTACTGTGGATGGTACAGCTGCTGATGAATGTGATTTCCCTGATTCATTATCAGGCGCTGAGCAGAAGGAGAGCTGACTCCTCTAACCTTTATAGAACAGTGAAGTCAGATTACATTAAACAACATGGCCGTCTTAGTGCCCCCTAGGTCTTAAGAGAAGCCTTTTTTCATTGTCTCTCAGTCACTCATTCGGTGTAGGAATAATGCAGGACCGTTATATGTCGAACTTCAGAGGAAGATGATAAAGAGATTTGCATGGTTTTCTTGCCAATGCTACAGAAGTAAAAAAACATTTCATATACTTTATATATACTAGCAGTCACTCTGGGCAGCTCTTCTACCCCACTTTCGAGCCAAGGACTCGCCCTGATTCTGTAAAATATGGCACAGATATCTTTCGATATCAGAGATATATATTAAGATCTCTTTGAGATCACATATTGAAATACATATTGAGATCTCTTTCTGCTGCTCTGCTTTGAAATCAAGAAAATATCTAGAAAGTAGATATGTATGTTCTCTTGTTCCTAAAGAGGATTCAGCGGGCCTGGTTATTACTTTGTGTTTGACTACTGATAGAAATATCACCAGTCAGAGTATGTCTTTAGGTTAAAGTACCCAGCACAAATACTCATGCAGTCGCACTGTGAGCAGGCACTGAACCAGAGGACCTTTTTTTTTTTCCTCAAAATGATTTCCTTAGAGTTTCTGTCTGTCTGCCATCATTCAGTCATGGGATTACGAAGCTCAAAACCTCGTCAAGCGAACAATAAAGAGAGAAGCCTCTTAAAATGACACTTCCAAACAGTCTTATCATCGTCCTGGCATCCGGGGGTGCAGCAGAAGAAATGAGTCGACCTCACCGGTTTCAATGAATCAGTCCGGAAACACGATGATAGAAAATGGCTGTCAAAAAGAGTAAAAAGCTGTCCTGTTGGTGAAAAATCCTTATTTCGGAAAATCCTCAAAAAAACAGAGTTCACAGTCCAATACAGTGGAAAACAGCTCTGAGACAAAATGGCGTCTGGGATTCCTCTCACGATTTAAAGTCACAGAGACAACATTTATATTTCCTCTTTGAGATTCATTTCCTTCAGTGTGATTATGGTTTTTGGCCACATGATGGCAGTGTGGGGAAAGGGGACTTTGTGGGGATTTAGTCGAGTGGATTGGTATGCTTTATATTGTATATTTGTGTCAAAGGTGTATAAGACTCCTTAGTGCTCCCACATTAATCACGGCTCTACGCCATTTGGGGCATCTGTGAGCTTGTGCGCGCAGAGGAGAGCGGATAGTGCTGTCCTCCGAAGTGTGTTACGCCGCCCCCAACGGTGCGTGAGCGAGCAGTTCGAAAAAAAGAGGTCGGCTGGTGTCACGTGGTTCGGAGGAAACACGTGACACTCTCTGCCCTCCTGGCTGAATGGTAGTAAGTAGCCTTAATGTGGGATCCCCCCCTAGTGACGGGAAAGAAGAAATTGGACACGACTAAGTTAGTGAGAAAATCGGGGGGGGGGGATGTGGGAAGGTGTATAAGACTCACTTTGTCTGACTTAAGAACAAATCCGACTTATGAACGTGCTCCCGGAACGGAACCTGTTCATATGTCGGGGACTACCTGTATTAATGCTTTTAAAAATGTTTTAAAGTGTTTCAAGAATTGGTTTTCCATTTAAATAGAAATACTCTTCAGCAACAAGTTAATAATTTTTTAAGAATCACAATAGCATGCGAGTGGAACCGACAAAACGCAAGCTTTTATTTAGCAGTTACCCAAACAGCGCAGAAAACATTTTTAGGGTTAACTAAACCCGAAACAACAGAGTAGTCTATAATCTCCAAACATCTGACTGCAAATATGTGTGAGTGTACTAGGTAGGGCATGACACAATGCTAGACCATACAGTATAGGGCAGAATGTGAACAGGAAGCCCTAACTACAATATAAGGTAGGACATTTCATTTGGGTCACAGGGAGGGAACAAGAGATCAAACATCAACCATTAAAAATAAGTATTTAAAAAATCCATAATAAAATATTGTTATGGGTAAATGAATTTAAATGAATATAAACCCTGGACTTTTGAGACAAGTTGCCAGCCACTACTCTAGTCTTCTACTGGACGTATTTCCAGGTCTGTAGTATTTCTAGTTCCACCCACATTTCCTGACTCGGCTCATGTAGTAACTCCCACACGTGGTAACCAGATTTATATTTACGATGGGTAAATATGTAAGCATGGCATGGCTTGCTTGGTAAGGGGAATAAACAACAATAAGGAGGATTATTGGTACCTTTCTTAGTCTTGCAGCATCATCTAGGGTCACAGGGGTCTGTAGATAGCAAGGTCCATATATACAGTGCCTAGCAAAAAATAAAATATTGCACCCTCTAATATTTCATTTCAATTTATTCATGTGTGAAAATTATTTTTCATGCACCCAGAAACACTCTTTCACAATTTGAGCAATTTTTCATCAATGGCCGATATAAATAGAACCCAGAAGAATAGGAGATTTGTGAAGTATACACTCCAGCAAGTTGTTTCCTGCCCTATCATCTGGAGATCGCGAGTTCAATTCCCAGGTGATGCTGTAACCGCTCGCAGCCGGAGCGCTAGAGAGAGCTGATTGGCCGAACTCTCTCAGAGGGGTGGGATGAGAGGTACCTAGTGCTCCCACATTAATCACGGCTCTACAGCCAATCAGGGGCGTCTGTGAGCTCACGCAAGCCGGAAGAAGCGGATAGCGCTGTCCTCCGAGTGTGTTACTCCGCCCCCAACGGTGTGTGAGCGAGCAGTTCAAAAAGATGCATTCGGCTGGCGTCACGTGCTTCAGAGGAAACATGTGATAGTCTTCGGCCCTCCAGACTGAGTGGTAGTAGTAGACTTAATGTGGGGGAGACCCCTAGTGACGGGGAGGCAATGGACACGACTAAATTAGGGAGAAAATCTGGGAAAAATCACCCCTAAAAAAAAACATAGCTATTGTTCTTGATTTTTTTCCCGTGCAGTTTCACCAAGTGTTCAGGTGTTCTCCACTCATGATTTTTTTCTTTTTTCTTCCCTGAAGACGATGGTTCACCACTAACCTTCCTGGTTTTAGGAATGCGTTTTACTGTCATTTTTTTTTATAGTTTCCTTCTTTCTTTCTTTTTTAATGCCATGCCTGCTTCTATGGCTATATTCATGGCGAGTCATTTTTGTTATTCAATATTAAAACTAGACAAGATGTTTTTAAAACTACATTTGGATTTACTTGTTTAAAAACTTTTTTTAAAGTGTCAACAGAATAAAACAAGTTCCTTAAAAAAGTAAAAGAGTTGAATAAAATATGTTTGATGGACAGAAGGGTTCTGCATGATAAACATTGCGGTGGATTTTCTCTGGACAGTAAAAATGTATGTGTAGCTGCAACAATCTCCTTAGTTGTTTTCTTTGCTTGATTCAACCAAATAATTTGACCCTTCTGAAATGGTGATTTTTTTTTCTTTTGGCCAAGCAGTGTATATTTGTCACAAATGGCTTGTGATGGCTTGTGGAATCACAAATGATTCCACTCTCATTAATGTAGAAATGTGTCAAAAATAATTTTTTTCTTTTATGTAAACCTTAATTACTTAATCCAGTCATAAACTCAATGACATTTTTACGAAAGTAAAATTTTGCTAAAATCAGAGGTACTGTTTATATGAGATATGAGCAGGAATAAAATGCTCTAATCGCTATAATAAATAAATAAAGATAATCTTACATATTTTCCTGATGTGTTTAACAGTTTAATAGCTGGATTATATATTTATATTCTGCTACATTTATAAAATCTAATGATTTGTTTGTTTTACACTGAAATGTGCCTCAGGCTGCGAAATGTTTCAGAATTACTAATCTATAGTCCTCTCGTACACCACCCTCATGCCAGGGAATGAAAGCTGGAATTTTGATCTATCATCTCATACTGGTGATTCAATCTAAAAAAAATTTAAAAAAAAAAAAAGAAGAAGAAGAAGAAGAATTGGCCTTGCTGTTCCAATACATTTGGAAAGCAACTGAAAATAAGCGAATGAGCTTTTATAGACATTTTACATAAACACCACACCAAGGAAGTGTACAATTACCGACTTCTGATATGCACTATGTATTCGTCCCCTTCGCTCTGTGCATCAGTAGAATATCTAAGCAGATGTTATTTAGGTGGCGGATAATATTTCTTTTAGCGCTAATAGAAATGCTGACTTGAGGAGCATCAACGCTCTCTTTTAGCTCCAGGACTCAAGATTATTCCATTATTAAGCCACCTGCGAGGTGTGAAATGATATTTACAGTACAAAAAAAATGTTAAACTAGATGAACAGATTATAATTCAATTAAGCAAAATGCATTTAGTTCTCGAACGCACTGGAAGAACTGGCATTTTAAAAACTCAGTGGCATCAAAGCGAAAAATTATGCGCATAGCACAGCCGATTAAACTAGAGTCTATTTGGTCGTACTGAGCTGCTAGTTCTGCTCATGTGTTCCTTAACGTGCGGCATGAAGATGACGATATGTTAATGATGACATTTTAAAATCATCATGGTTATTATTTACGTTATATATTCAAAGCGTTATTCATGTGGTTAGAGCTCCTGATAAAGCGTTCAGTGCGCTGAAGGAATCGGACAAAAACTATAGGATGTTATTTGAAAAGTAAAAGATAAAAGCTCATGACATTATTGGTTGCCTTTTTGCTAAGAAAAGACATCTGGTTGAAAGTATGATCCTATGAGATCATTAAGGGTTACCATCAAGATGATGAAGAGCTACGTCTTCTTGTACCACTTGTCAATTGCTCAGTTTTTTGTTTCGTTTATTTTTTTTTCTTTTTTGTGTTGATCTGGCAACCATGATCCTCGCACATACAGTGCTATGCAAAAGTTTTCAACTACCATAAAGTCATCAGATTTTTATGGATTAGATAGACAAATAAATTGGCAGACAGATACATACATACAGTACTTAGACTTTCGGCTGCTCCCGTAGAGGGGTCACCACAGCAGACCATCTGAGCTTCACAACAACCTGGCTTGGGATCGGCACTGCATCCATATCCTGGAGTTTGGGTACTAGGTGGGAATCGAACCCGGGCCTTCCACATGGCAGACGAGAAACCTACCGCTAAGCCACCAGTGCTCATACATGGTCTTATTTTCTGAACTTACTGTAATTACTTACTTATTACATTATTGATCCCAAATGATGCTTTAGCTGGGGATACTGATGGATTTACTACATCACTACATCACTTCTACAATCCTGAACAATCTGAAAGGAACCCATGGGTATAAAGTGTACACTAACCCACTGGATCAGTGGATCACACACTTGGACGGCACCAGATGAGGAATCATAGACTACACAACATGTCACTCCAATTGAGACCAACTGAATGCACCAAATTCTTACAACAACTCTAACGAGGCCAAGAGATGAAGAAGAGGAAAAATAAACAAACTAGCATGGATGCAAGCCAGGCAGCAGTTTTAATACACTGGTCGTCTGATTCATAGACTCTGACGTCCACTTCTCCCTTTTCTGTTTGCCATTGTGAATTTCTACTGATTGGCTTTTAAGATTGTGCATTCACGGTCGGGTCAGGGACCGGTGGACATTAACGCGACGGCGTGCGGAGTCAGCTCTGACTCTGAAAAAAGTCAAGTGTTTGATATACTCAGGCACGTCAGGCACGTTTGGATTCATTTTAGGAGGAGTCTGTTCTCAGTCTGTTCCCCTCACACCCTTGCCAGTTCCAATCTGGACCCGTCATACACTTACAGATTTCTGTGCCAACGTGCCACGCCAGTTGGCCCTAACTTGTGCTGACTGGTGCAGATTAGGACGTGTAGCAGATCCCCAGTTTTACACAAATTGTTCCAGCCAGGTTTTTTTATTGCAAATCAGTATGCTCTTAAAGTACGTTTTCAGGGTTGACAGCATTCACTTATATATAGGAATACTGTGCATAATTTACTATAGGAATGGAACTGATTGAAGGATGGCCTGGGTTGTGTTTGCACCACACGCTGCCCCGAATTCATTGTCTCACACTTGTCTTCATCACACACTAAAAAAATAAACGTTTTTCTCATCTTGAGTAATGTTTTCAGGTCTAGGAAGCCTCTCATATAGATCATAATTATGCAGAGCTCTTGCAATGGTTGTGTGGTGCAACTTCATTCACTTCATCCTCAACCACTGTATTCTGTAACTTCTTCAGAGTAACTGTAGGTTTTAGTGCTGCTTCCATCACCAGGTTCTGAGTTTTGAGGAAACCTCTTATCTGGATTGTGCATAAGTGGTTTGAGCCACTTCTTCACATTTCTTCAATACTTCAGCCACTTTTTGTGTGTGTGTGGCAGTGGTATTTTAGCTCAGTGCTAAGAGTGCTAAGGCACTGAGTTACTGATCGGAAGGTTAGTGGTTCGAGCCCCATGTCCACCAGGTTGCCATTGTTGGACCATTGAGAGGTCCTTAACCTTAGCCTGCCCCAGGCTGACCCTGCACTCTGACCCCAGTTACGCTTTGATATGCAAAGAAAGAATTTCACTGTGCATTAATGCACATGTGACAAATAAAGACTTAACTTATTGAGCCAACAGTGGTTTTACTGAGACTCCCAAACGCTTGGATATATTTGTACCCCCTGTTGATAACTTACTAAATTCTATGACATTAACTTCCCTAGAATGCTGCCTAGCCTTCATTTTACTCATTTCCATCAGACTGCTATGATCTACTGAGGTGAATATGTAGCTTTTGATATTTCATAGATGACAGACCAATTACAGTGCTGTGAAAAACTATTTGCTCCCCTCCTGTTTTTTTTTTCTTCTTCATATTTGTCACACTTAAAAGACTGAGATCATCAAACATTGATATTACACAAAGATAACACAAGTAAATACAAAGTGCAGTTTTTTAAAGGATGATTTCATTTATTAAGGGGGGAAAAGCATAAATAAACTGTGATTTTTGGAAACCTGAGTTAAATATCATTTGCCACACCCAGGACTTATTACTGCCAGACCTGTTGAATCAAGAAATCACTTAAATAGAAGCCTTAGATAGGTTTCTGAGATGACAGGACAATTACAGTGCTGTAATTTTTCTCTTTTATTTATTTATTTCTGGACAGCTTTTTTCCCTTGGACCAACTGAATGCACCAAACTCTTTCAAACAACTCTCTCAAGTGCAAGAGTAAACTTTGAAGATGAAGAAGAAGAAGAATGAACAAACTAACATGGATGCAAGCCAGGCAGCAGTCTTAATACACTGGTTGTCCAATTCATATGGTTCACTTCTCCCTTTTCTGTTTTGCCGTTGTGAATTTTTATGCTGATTATGAAAAAGAAAATAATTCAAGAACTGGGCGAATACTTTTTCACATCCATCGAGTCCTGATTAATACAGTATCTTTCATATGTGAGTTGAAATCTTTTATCTGATCAATTCCAAGAGGTTTGGAGAGCAGGCCAACAGATCATGTTGAGATAAAACAGCCGAAGCTGTCTTTTTATTTAAAAAGTAGTAAACAAACAGCATATCATCTGTTTGCGAGTGAGTGTGAGTGATGAGCTACATTCTCACATACATACATCTGACCCTAAACACTAAAAATCCCTAGCTGCTGGCACGGCCTTTACTTATTCATAGCAGAGCTATTCCTATACAGCATGTGAGCTGAAGCAAGAAAAGGAAGCAGAGCCATGAATATTACATAATTTCCCTTCATGGGTTTTATGTGAAGACAAAAAAAAGTGCTCTAGGAAATATCTAAACTTCAGATTTAAAATGTTTACATGAAGCATCAGCAAATATAGCGTTGCCACTAGTATTGCAGGATCACAACCGGTGTTTCTAAGGTGGTGTGTGTGTGTGTGTGTGTGTGTGTGTTTGTTTTGCAGGAGCGGGAACTGCTGAGTCGTATCTCGGAGCTCCAGGAGGAAGTGACACGCAGGAAGAACCATATCGCCGATCTGGATCACGAGATCCACACGCTGAACGAGAACATAAGCGCTCTCACCAAGGAGCTGGAGCTCAAGGGCAAAGAGGTGCTGAAGATCCGGAGTGAAGCCAACCAGCAGATCAGGTGCGGTAATAGTTACAGTATGTCAATGAAAGGTCCCCACATAGATAGTAAGGATATTCTCTAGCTCGACTGCCTTCATAGTGCTGAGCGAAAAAGCCCAACCATCTCCTACTCGGATTTTTATCTGACACACTTTTAATATTTATCAGATTAACTCCTGGAGCTTCCACATTACCGTGCATATCAGTTCTAGGTAATCATATTTACTCCAGGTTTCACCATGGGATATTCAGTGGAGTCAATTTACCAGAGCTTGTGTGACAGTGCCAGCTCTAATATTCTGACATGTTACCTTAAACAGGAGGTCCCTCAAACTATTTATCAGCCTGTTATCTGCCTATAAAAAACAATAACAATCACACCAAAAACAATCACATATCTTTTACACTAACATTACCACTTCAAATTGCAAGTTTTCTCTTTACGATATTATATTATAATTCTGTTTATTATATTATATTATATTATATTATATTATATTAT
>JAQQZS010000020.1:13919467-13933322 GCA_030068045.1 Platyallabes tihoni | reverse complement strand
CGGCAAAAAAATTAAACATGTTTAATTTTTCGCGCGGAAAGATGGAAACGTACTCACAGCGCCAAAAACTCGCGGTGGATCATGATGAACCGTACTTATGGACACCGCACGAAACCTACAGCTTGTTTGGGACCACTGCAAAACACCGGTATTCGGTATGAAAAGGTATACCGCCCTAGTGTATCTTACCAATTCTGTTTATCCCGCGGCCGATGATGATAATACAAAATCAGATATTTACCAATTTATGAGCAAGGTAACAGAAGATCTGGGCAAATGTTTAAACTTTCAAATACATGACCAAGACAACAGTTCTTTATAAGGAAACAACAATTTATTTAACCAATCTACAATAAATGAAACTACGCTACTTAAACACACACACACGCACACATACACACAAACAGTTCAGAGGGTGAAAGTTAATGGAGTAATGTTTACTGAAAGTCACAAGAGTGGAGCTTTGGGTTTAATCTTACTATTTAGTTATGAATCGAGCACCAATTTTCAGCAAGGTATGAAGCTTTGTTTGTTTACTTACATTACTGTACGTTTCGTTCTCATCCGTTGGTTTGCCTCTAGCGAAGAGAATCACGGCTGATTGGTTGGTGCGCGGTTGTTGAGCTTTCACATGGTAAGAGGTACAGGCTGTAGGCCCACCCTCACAGTTTGTATGTATCTGTGGTGATGTTGAAGGGTGTAGATGGCTTGCCGGATGTATGTATGGATGCATGGATGTATTATTGTCTGGCTATTTGGATGAATGGATGATTAGATGAATGGATGGATGGATGGATATCTAATTGACTGGTTTGGTTGGCTATATAGATGGATGAATAGATTAATGGATGGGTAGAAATCTAATTCGGGCTGGCTGGCTGGCTTGGTGGATGGGTACCTAGATGAATAGCTGGGTTAAAGTGTGTCGTATTGGGTGAATGACTAGCAAGATTGATGGATACATGCATGGATGAATTATTTTACATGGTGTGTACATTTAAATGGATGGGAGAACGGAGGATTAGTCTGTTGGATGGTTGGTTGGTTGGTTGGATGGATGGATAGGATGGATGAATATCTAATTGAATGAATAATGAATATATATGAGTAGCTGGCTAGATGGATGGTTTGATAGATAGATGTATGGATATCTAATTGGATGGTCGTATGGATGTATGGATGGATGTTCGATTGGGTCGGTGACTAGCAGACTGATTATGAATGAATTGGTGGATTATTGAATGAAGGTCTAAATGGCTTCAATGGGCTTTAATCAGGCCTAAAATAATCATTAATCTAGACGTGGAGCAGATATTGATTCATAATGACTCTCTTTATGCTGAGAATGGAGGGATGTGTGAATATGAAGGACTCATTACGAGAGACAGGTATTCTGAGGTGCTGATGATTTTAATTACTGTGCGAGATTAAAGTTCAGACAATTATGTGGGATGTAACTTTTACATCGATTTCAAACTAATGGCTTTCAGACTGCTCGAAAAAAACATTCACTTAATTGAAACAGGCATTCCAGAGAAGTTGAATTTCCCCATTCAGTGCTGACAGACAACTGGACTTTTTTTTTAAAGGGGTGGGGGTGTTTGACAAGAACTTTCTGCTGTATTTTCAGGCTTGAAGGGACGGAGGAGAAATTCAGGAACCGGGAGAGCAGGCCAGAAGACCTGCAAGTAATCGCTGAGCTTAAAGACATGGTGGCAGAAAGAGAAACTCTGGTCAAGAAGCTGGTGGTGAGTGTGTTTCAGATTGTGTGATTTATACTTTAAGGCATAACATCATACAGTGACACAACTGTCCAAAGGAAAATGAAAAATTTAAAGCAGAAATAAGAAATAAGGACCACGGACAGGTCCACATGAGATTAATGTTGTCTCAGTCATGTGATTTGAGATTTCTCCTGCTGTGTACAGGATGACAAGAAGTTCTACCAGCTGGAGCTCGTAAACCGAGAAACCAACTTCAACAAAGTGTTCAACGCCAGCCCCAACGTCGGTGTAATTAACCCCCTCATTAAGGTAAGCTGACTTCCTGTCCTCTTCACGCTGTTGGCTGTTTAAATGATTTCCTGGCATTTTCTGGCTGTTCGCGCAAATGAATGGTGTCAGCGATGCAGAATATTTTTTGGCATCTCCGTTCATAATATACGATGATGTACATCAGGTTCTATGGTGTTACACGCCAGAAAAATGGCAGATTTGCAGTTTAACAGATCGTTCGCTAACAGCTGCATCTTTAAACCCAAGTCGCAGCAGTAAAGATGATTGACACGTCTGCTGAATGAATGGTAACTACTGTATGTCGCGTTATGGTCAAGGATTTGAAACAGAGTCGTTTTCATTTATTTTTAACTGTATAAAGTAATAAACTCTGTGTGTTGATGAAAAGTTTGAGGATATATAGCTTATTTTTTTAAGTTTGTCTCACAACTCACTTCAAAGCGAAGGGAAAAGGGGGAAACGCGTTTCTGTAGGGAACAGGGCCTGACCAGAAACCCAATCTCTGCAAACATACACAAGAGGGTGGAAATGCTGACTGTTGCTGAAAGTTAGTATGGGAAGCAGATAGAGCTTCTCAGAAAAGTTTTTTTTATTTTTTTTTTTAAGATTTTTACTCGCCGGCTCACAGCGCCAGACTTAAACCTGCCTTTCAATCACAACACAGTGTAATAAAGCCGACAACCGAATATGTGTAAATGCTAAAATTCCATTTTTTCATAACTACGTGGGTTTTTATAAGATTGAACTTCACTTTTTTTCTTAACTGCACTCTGGTTTCAAATCCTTGACTGTAGAAATATGAGACTGAGCTGCCTGTGTGCATTGTAACCTTTCACTCCTCTTCTGATTAAGACCTTTAAAATACCAGCGATCTCACCTAAACCGACACAGTTCTTAGTGAGTGCACAGACTCTTTAAAAAAAGGAAAGAAACCGAACGACAAGAGACGAAATATCCAGAATAAGGTTCTGTACGCGAATGACGAAATCCCCAGCAAACCACGACTCACCTTAGAGGGTTCAAGCCGCACTTAGTGAAAGCGGTAAACATTATGTTATGGAGCGATATCGAACGGGTTATATTATCTCATGAGTGGTTTTGGTTAAGATCCAGATCAGAGGTTCTAAATTAATGAATTCGACTGATCCTGAAATTCCTGGACTTTAAATCAAGAGCTTGTTTTTGAGTTCGGATTAAAACCCATTCTAATCAACAGACTAGTCCAACAGGTTAATGACTATACAGCCTCATTTGCACAAAATAAAAAAAAATCGAATGAATCTCAGGAGAACCCCTGATCTCGACCGATTAAGCGAGTGTATTTCACATTTCCAGTGTAGCAGCTTCAACGCATGAGAAAGAGGGCTTTTCACTAACACTGTCGCTCATGTTAGTAGCCCCCCACCCCCCACTCTCCTAAACGTGAAACGTGTTTGGTGTTTTTTTTTTTTTTCTTCCTCTGCTCCAACACGAATCATTTAATACGTGCACGGTTTCTGCCGATCGGATTAACGAAAGCAGTTCGAGCAAAAAAAAACACCAAACGTATCTCAAACTTAGATTTGGGAATTCGATATCCTGTAGCGTCAAATATGTTCCATGTTTAAGTGTTTAGTTTTTTTTTGTGTGTGTGTGTGTGTGTGTATGTTTATCACTGTGATTCTGTACGTGTGTGTGTGTGCGTGTCCATGCGTTTAGACATCCAACTCTTTGCTTTCCAAGCCATTGTGTCAGCGCGAGCTCTTTGCGACGCGTCCCGCTGTCGCCTTTCCACAGCCGGGCGGCTGCAAGCTTTGACCGTCGACACCTGATCTGATCTCTGAGAGTAAAAGTTTGAGCGGAGAGCATGAGGCTATTACAGCTCTCGATGCTTCTATACATACATATTTTTTGTTGTTGCTGTTTTTTTTTTTTTTTTTCTCCCCACATGTGTTCTTCTGTGTAGCAGAAGCGAAAGAATGACAAATCGTCCACCCGATTCAGCAGCTCGCCCAATCTAAGGGCCAATGCGGAGGCTGGGGGGACGGGGAGCGGGCCGCCCCAGCCTAATCGCCTCGAACCCATCCCCAACTCCCCCATTCACCAGCTGGAGCTCAACACCAGCAAACCACTGCCCCCACCGACCCCTCCCTCCGAACCCAAGAAATTCACGAGGTGAGCTGCACCTCTCACCGCCACAGACGCCTCTCTCTCTCTCTCTCTCTCTCTCTGTCACTTTCTTTCCTTTTCTCTCCCTCTCTCTCTCTCTCTCTCTCTCTTTTATTTTCTATCTCTCTCGCCCAGTGGACGAGCACGCCAAGCACAACGCTCGCTTCTCCGCTCATCGCCAAACATTTCTAACCACTCGCTGCCGTATCCCTTTTGAGAAACTGGAAAGAATCCAATGTGACACAGAGGATGACTTTTCTCTGATAAACAGAGGGCGTGAAATCAGGAATTAGAAACTGAAAACACCGATCGCGCCCCTCTGAAACATGTCATTAACTCGAGTAATGAAAGCTCTCAACCTTTTAAGCGCTCCGGATTAAAGGAAGAGGCGGAGCGAGGATTCCTCTTCGATCAGTAGATTTTTTTTTGAGAGAGAGAGAGATAACGATGATGTCATGGCAGAGACCCAAATTTGGTTTCTTTCCAGATGACAGGAAAAAAAAGGGGATACCTCTCTCAATCTCAACCTGTAATGTTTATGTATGAGTCTTTTTTTTTTTCATTTTTTTTTTATTATTACTCTTTTAAATGGCATTGGAATGCAAAAGGGAGCATGCGCCCCCCGCTGTCAGAGTGCACGCTGGGAGTTGGTGTCTTCCTGTCTCTGTGTGATATCACCTTATAACTGCACTTTAAGGTCAAGAATGTCTTCAACTTTTCATTTATCCTCGTCCTCTGTACTGTACGTCCATGTGTTTCACACTGCATTTTGATAAACGCTGTCTCTGCCTTCTGAAATCTGTGAATGCTCGGCATGTTCTGTGTGTGTGTTTGGTGTGTGTGTGTGTGTGTGGTTTGTCGAGCATGTGAGGCTGTGCTTCGTGTCTGGGGCGCCGCTGTGCGATTCTGCATGCACGCTGTCCTGAATGGGAATGAAGCGAGCGAGCCGGACCGCCCTACGCTGTCATGGGACTCGTCCATCTACTCAAAACACACACTCACAGGCTGCCAGGCTCAGAACAGGACAAGGTGACCCTCGATCCAGAGCCACAACCATAGCAAATAGCATATAGCTAATACACACACATTCAAATGGTGCCATGACGAACTGTTGATTTATTAGCTGGATAGAAGAAGTGAGAACATTAATTCATTTCATTCATTAATAATTTAAAGGATGGATTTGTTGGCATGCTGCTGTAGTATAAGAGGAATGAAACACTTTTGAGCCTGTTGTTGGTTATTTTCCGACATCTTGTTGCTAAGTGTTTTTATTCCTTCCAAAAAATACAAAAATGTGTACGAGATTTTACTTGTCTTACTGATTAGTAATGATGTAATGCATTTTTTTTGTACAGCTGTTTTAAATGAGTTGCAAACTTTTTTTTAAGTTCTGTTATTTTTTTTAGTAGTAATATAAAAACACAGTAATTTAAATGAGGATTATGTTTTTATAGTTCATAGTTCATTACTATTATTCCTGTCAAATAAGGATAAGGTTATACACTGTTTAAAACTGAAAATGGTATAAAACTGTGTGTGGTGTTAGCATAGCTGATCTATGCTAACACCACACACACATACTGTAAATACACACAACTATCACCATCAGTGTCACTGCTACATTGTGTAAAACAATATTTGGATTATAATAAGTAATTGTACACCTGTAAAGTGATCTATGTGATACCGGAATCTGATAAAAGACAAGCGAGTGTAAACAGTTCTGTCTGGTTATTTTATTGCTCCTAAAGTCTAGGTTCTGTTCTAGGCTCTAGTGGTCAGTGGCGGTAGTGCAGTTGGGCTGCGAGAGGTCGTTTATGATAAATAAATAAATAAATAAATAAATAAATAAGGTTTTCATTTTTCAGTTTTGTAATAAAGTTTGAAAATACCATAAAGTATTTATGATTTCATTTTTCATTGCATTTAAATGGGAATGAATAAAACAAAGCCATGGAATTTTAAATCAGTCCTCTTACATTTGGAGTAAAACCCCTCAACATTTAGAGAACGGATGGTTCTGTCTCTGTGCCACCCGAGACGTTTACATCCGCCGTTTCCGTGGCAGTTATTTAAAGGGTCGGGTCACCAGCTCGACACTTGGGTGTGAAGGACCTTGGTCGAGGGTCCAACAGTGGCGACCCCGCAGCATCGGCGCTCGAACTGGAGACCTCCTGGTCAGCAGTCCGACACCTTAACCGTGAGCCACCCTAGTATTTAGAGATAATTATTAAAATTACAATAGGAAACCAACACTCATTTGTTTACACAAATAATGATAAAAAATCTAAATCAAATGTCAAAATGTCCCAGGATACACCATGTATGTACGATGTAAGTTTTTTGTTTGTTTGTTCTTTCTTTCTTGCTCAATTTGTGTAATGAATATGAATATTTTATTATATATGACCCATTTGCAAGAGTCATGTTACTTCTTCAAGGTGAAATAAAGTTGTTATAGAATCTGTGTTGGCTAAATACCACCAACTAAATGTGTCTTAGTTTAGCTGTCCCATTTCCTAGTGCTCATATTTAAACACTTCTTAAAACAGAGGAAAAGAAAACAAATCGTCTAAAAAAGAAATCGTTATTGTACCACATCTCAGTCAGCACGGGTCACTCAATGACCATAAAATAGACAAATTAGAGATTTTAAAGGTAAAGATTTGAGAACTGAATGGCTGTAATACACATTGCTATGTTTTTTTTATATAGCAAAGTGTAACTTACTGTAGGTCAGAATACAAAATAAGAATGATAAATAAATGAACAGTTTGACAACAAGGTGAGATACATGCCATTTTTAATCATGTTGACAAATTATTGTCCTTAAGTACACATGGTGTTTTTTGTTAAAAATAGACATATATGTATATAATATGACATTATCTTTTAGAATAGTTTAACACCACTTGCACTGATTTCACTGCATTTGGGAGCCGTGATGCACTTCAGTATTTACAAAAATAACACTAACCAAAGAAAATTAAAGCAGAGAGATAACGCTACACCACTCTGTTGTGTTTAATATGCCAGGTTACAGTATGTCTGCTATGCCCCGTTCTCCAATCAGTATTTCTGACCTCTGTTATAACCGTATGGGACCACATAATACATCCTTATACTATAACAAGACGCTTTCATGAACTGTAATAAAACTAAATCTGTTTTTGTCTTTAAACAAGTTTTTGTTTTTATTTTATATGTTTCTCATGATCTTTAACGATCTTTGTAATTAAAAAGATTTCATGTGCAACAAAACTCCAAACTTTTCTTTCCTTTATCTATGTTGAAAAAGCCAGTGACAAAAACACAAACCACAAGTCTGCTATGTTTTTTCTTAAACTTAGCCGACGTATTATTGAAACTACAGTAAATTGCATAATTACATTTTTCTATACATTACAAACATTACATTTAGTTGTTTGGCTAACAAAAGTGATTTGGTCAGTTTCCGTGATTGGATAGATGTTTACACTGGGTTACTAGGTTACTAAAAGCTCCCATGCCGGGAGTCGTACCTGAGCTGTCTGAGTGAAATCCAGGAATCCTGACCGCTAGACCATAATTAAATCACCATCTATCCATTTGTGACAAAACTGTGGCAGGTAGAAAATGTGAAACAAAGAAAGCACGCACAAAATGTCTTCTAACAGCTTGTATTTTGAATAAACTCGTGAACTAATGGAGATGTCTCATTTTGCAGTCAAACTGTTCAGATAATCATAGCTAAAACAATTTCTTGTAGATATGAGGCTTGTGCTGAGTCTGAGAGAAATGTGCCATATTGCACGTATAAGATGCTGGGCCAAAAATGGTGGTTTTGTCTTCAGGGAAAAAAATGAAGGAATTTATTTGCCACTTTGCAGCAAGACTGTTTTCCTGTTTTCATTTTAAGTGTTAGGCTAATTCGCTAGCATTAGCTGTCTGTGTTTAATGGTGTGTTCAAATGAAACTTGTGAATTTGTGCTTTCAACAACTGAAGATACAATAAGCACGCTGTTCAAGTGCCTGAAGTGCCATAGGAGCAAGGTTGCTAGGCAACTGGGAAATCAGTGTGGTTAATGAGAGAGACTAATTACTTAACTATCGAGCGATTAGATCTTTCTTGTGAAAAGTATAAAAGGAGGTTGACGATGAAAACGAGACAGAATCACCAGGAAAATCAACATTTCTCCAAAATGTGGTGGGAAATTATCGAGAAAAGGCTCTGAGAGACTAAAATCTGTAAGATATTATAATCACACGTAGCATCAACTACGACTTTTCCATGAGTTTTTCTACACTGGGAAGAACAACGCTGGGTTGAAACTCAGCTGTGAGAAAACCTCAGGATTTCAACATTCTGACGGTCATCCGTGTGGAGTGACAACAGATGCATCTGTCTTTCGTTTTATGGATATTTCAGTAGCCATGTTTTGCCAAACAACCATGGCAACCGGAGATAAACTAAAGAAAGATCTAGTCGAGAACCTAAAACGTGAGACTCAGGGAGAACAGAGAAAGAGCAGAGTAAAGCTCTACACTAATGAATTCATTATTTAGAAATATCACAGGTTGTTCGTAAGGATTACAGGTTGTTTATGAAGATCACAGTTTAATTCGAAATATCACAGGTTGTTTATGAAGATCACAGTTTAATTAGAAATATCACAGGTTGTTTGTAAAGATCACAGGTAAAGATCACAGTTTTTTTGTAAAGATCACAGTTAGAATGTAAACAAGTTATTTAGAAATATTGCAGGTCGTTTGTAAAGATCACAGTTTATTTAGAAATATCACAAGTTGTTTGTAAATATCACAGGTTGTTTGTAAAGATCACAGTTAGAATGTAAAGATAACAAGTTATTTAGAAATATCACAGGTTGTTTGTAAAGATCACAGATTGTTGTGAAAGACTGCAAGACGATTATAAACATTGCAGTTTGAACTTGAAGATCACAGATTGTTTTTTTATAGCGATCAAAGCTAAACTTTAATGGCCACAGAATTATTTTGAAAATTATAGATTGTTTGTAAATAGGTTATTTAGGATTATCACAGTTTGTTTGTACATATTGCAGGGTGTTTGTTAAGATTACAGGTTGTTTGTAATGACAGGATGTTTCAGGCGATTTTTTAAATTAATTAAAAAAATTTTTTTACTATTTTATTTTATTGAATAAATGAATTGTCTAATTATCTGTTAATTTATTTTAGAAATGAATGAATGAAAACTTCATAATCAGGATGAAACTGACAGATAAAATGCATTTGGCCCTATAACCACTGCTCTTCTTTTATTCTCTCTCTCTTTCTCTCTTCCTATCTTTCTCCTCCTCACTCGCCCTCTTATTCTTTCTCTCTTTTTCTGCCTTTCTCTCTCTCTCTCTCTCTCTCTCTCTCGTCTTTTCACTCTGCTCCACACAGCCCTCCTGAAACAGAAGACTCGCCCCCAACCTCCCCAGATCCTCAAAGACAAGAGTGGTTCGCCCAGTACTTCACATTCTGACTTTCTGCATCTCCAAAGCATGTCAGCCAAGCCAAAAGAGGAAAAAAATATAAAATCACACAAAGATAAATAATTAAAGAAAAAAAAAAAAGAGCTATATCATCGTCTTTACATCCTTCTAACTGTTTTGTTTTATTTTTGTTCACTGTGAATGGGTTTCTTGTTTGTACAGTGATTAATAATAATAATAATAATAATAATGATAATATTAAAAGTAGGTATGTTTGACGTTGCATCTCATGGCGTATCTAAAGGGTGGTGACTATTCTGCTGCTGACTATGGCCATGGGGATGATGATGATGATGATTTGTTAAATGCAGTTGTAAAATCCTTGTCCTTCTCCCTGTATCTTATTTTAGATTATTGCACCGTAATGAGCGTTTGTTTACAGCGGCATAAATCCACTTTTGGTAGAATTAAAACTGTTTGTATGGTCGTCTCAACACAGATACAATGATGTCTCGCCAATTTTAAAAAGAAAAATGCATATTTTATATTTATATTACACTGTATGTATGCTTACAGAATAAATGATTATTGTGAGATTTAACAGTGTGTCATTTCTCATCAATTATTATTATTATTATTATTATTATTGACACTTAAAAAAAAAAAAACATTGACACTGTTTTTTTAAAGCCCAGAACATTTTAATTCTAAGGTAATCGAGACATACAGTAGCATGTGGACTGTTATACCAAAGAAGACTCTTTATCTTTTGTGGTGTGGTATTTGGAGACAATCCTCTAATCAGCTCCATGCATCTAAAGTCCATGCATCCATCCATAGTCATGGGGCCTGGAATCTATTCTAGGGAAATCAGGGTACAAGCCAGGGTACACCAAGGATGGAGTGCCAACCCGTCACAGATCACGATCGATTATACACTACAGGCAGTTTGGAAACACCAGTCATTTAAAAGCACACGTCTTTGGAAAACCTGAAAAGAACATGCAAACTCCAGAGGTGAGATTCAAACCCCCAGTCCTGGAGGGTCGAGGCGACCTCTATGCTATACTAGTGCCAAGTCTTCAAACAGCTTGATGTCAGTGTACTGGGAGAAATACAGAATTTATGTCCAGAATATGTGAAACATCTTGGAAATCTAGAGGTCTGAGGAGCACAAGTGTGAAGCTGTCAAGAAGCTGCCATTCATTCATTTAAGTGTGCAAACTTAAAAGTGAAACAATTTTGACGACAAGTAGACAACAAATGTGGTGGTTCTTCCCCACAGAGGATGACGGATCTCGTTTGTCTTAAGGTGCTTTGACACTACAATCTCAGACACAGATCTGATTACGCCTGACCCCTTAAAGGTCAGGGCCCGTATTCACAAAGCTTCTTAAGCCTAAAAGTTGCTCCTAGTAACGAAATTCTTAGAATTCTGACATTTTCTTAGAATTTCCCCTTAAATTTAGGACTAAATCTTAGTAAAGATAAACATGATTCACGAAACATCTTAGGCCTAAAAACAGCTCTTACGGTAAAAATTGTTAAGAGTAGAGAGGAGGACTTTTAAGAGGCTTAAGAGTTTCTGTAGCAGAGGACAAAATGGCGGAAAGAAGAAATATTCTCCAAACACAGAACATAACGCTAAAAGTAAACACTGCTCTTCTGTCCAATTTGGTTTTCTTGTTTTACTTCCTTTCATCTCTCTTGGATTGTTGGCTACAAACCATCCAAAAGTGAAACTTAAACAGATTGTAAATTGGTGAGCCATTTTGCTCCCATCAATCTGCGTAAGTAATAAGTAACAAGTAATAAAATCAGTATGGTAAATAAATGTAAGAACTTTAATATCGTTACTACTGTCTAGAAATTGGTTGCTTCAAAAGTAGACACATTTTCAACAATTGGCTGTTTAATTAACTTTAAGATATTTCGCCTATAACAGAAACTTAATAAACTGCATAAAGTAGCCTGTAGTCATGATTATATAATTTCTTTATATACAAACATTCTGATTCCACTGTCTGTTCTATTATCGTATATTCTATTGTCACAAAGAGCATATTTCAAGACCTTTACAGAGGTCAGAGTTTTTTTTTTTTTATCAACCAATCACAGTCTGCATCATCCCTGGCAACAGGGTCAACCACACCTCCTCACTAAGATAAAGGTTTTTGTACTTTCCTTCCTCAGAGTTTCTCTGAGAAGTTTCCTAAATCACTTTAAGTCTAGGACTCTCAGCTAGGACTTTTTAAGCTAAGATAGGAGCTCTCTGAGAGAATTCGGGCATGGATTGAATCGAGTGTGAAAGACAAAACATGGAAAGTGTGTGTGTGTGTGTGTGTGTGTGTGTGTGTGTTGCCTTGTACTTTTATTTTTCTTTATATTAATCAGCGGATCACAAACCACCTACAGTAGGTGCATACTGCAACCTACTGTAACAAAGAGCAAGTGTACTCAGGTACGGAACAATATTACTAATGTGAGAGCCGGCCAGCGGGTGGGTAGGGAAGGGGGCAGTTGTTCTCCGACACGGTATGAAGCAATCATGCCTAGAGTAAAAGCACTCTTACTTCTTCACAATCTGTCTCAGCTCATGGCTCAGTCCCATCCTCATTTTTCTTTTCCTTCTCATGTCTTAACAGTTCTAGGTCAGTATCCCCTTGTACTATTTTCAGTCGAATTTTCTCTGTCGCTGTTATGTTGCCTACAAGAGTGTGGAAGGTTTACTGAAAACATGAGGATCATCTTGATGTCCGTTATAAAGGATGTTTGCTGTATGAAAATTCCATTATTTTTTTCTGGTAAATGAATATTGAATAAGGAATTGAATAAATTTCACTTATTCCTTTTGCCTTTCATAAGATCTCGAGGTAGAAATGGTGAAATGCTCATTTTTTCCCCACGTTCCCGAATTTGGGAGCCATCTCAAGATCGTAGAAAATCAACACACAGATCAAACAGAACTTCGGATGGGTTTGTTTGCTGACGTTTCCATGTAAGTTCTATTCAAACAGGATACCTGCATCCTGTGAGTCGAACACCTGATCCTTGAAAATCGATGGATAACTTGTCGCCAGCTTACGAAAGAGACACATCTGTCTGTGGGAACTGTACTCAAAATGATTTGCCAACACCACTTACACATTACAGGAAGGGAGTTACTGCCACATCCCCCGTACAGTCCTGACTTCGCTCCAAGCCATTTCCACATGTTTGGGCTTTAAAGGAGTTCCTGGGAGGCTAGGGTTTCAGGCATGCAGCAGGCAGTCTGATCATGGCTCTGGTGTACTGAGAGAACTTTCTACCCAGATGGTATCCAAGCACTAGTGAAACACTGGGATAAGTGCATTAATGTACAGTAGCAAGGGATTATATATAGAAGAATAAAGGGAGTTTTAACTCTCACAACTGTGTTCTGTTACTGTGCACAATCAAGTCCTGGTTTGACTTGAACTCCCCTTGTAGTAGTAGTAACACTCTAAACAGGGTCCAATGTTATGTAAAAGATAAATAAACTTATTATCAAAATTCAATTTAGTTGTTTTCATTATTATTATTATTATTATTCGGTTTGAATTTTTTTTTTTTTTTTACGTCTAAAAGAAAGGAACACTACTGCGCCATGTCTCAAACCACTCTTTAGTGGACGCGTAGTGCACTACTTAAGCCCTTTTCTATACTGTACGTAGTGCACGTGAAGAGCGAGTGTGGCGTGATTTGAAACGCAGCCTTCTGTTTCCGCTGCCGGTTTTTGGACTGTACCACCTTTCAGTTTAAACGGGGTGAACCGCTAATTCCTGTTTCGTACTAGTCTCGAAAAAACGAGATACTGTAAGATCAACTACGGCATATTTTTTTTATTACAGCCTGCTGTTCGAACAGGTTACACCTTTGCTAATTTATTTCAAGCTAATTTTGACGTTGTATCCTGTTTTTCTCATTTTTGAATTCACCACTAAATCTGAGGGAAATGAAGAGGCCGGCGCCAAATCTAAAGCGTGTTTATACGCACAGACACACTGATGTAGGAGGGATGATTTAAGAGTGGAGAAGTCTTCAACACCGGCACTAGTAGGTTATTATGTTATTATAAAGCCGTCAGATGATACATACGAGCTCTACTGTATGTTAACGCGGAAGCTGTGTAGTTTGTTAAAATGGTAAAACCGGAACATTTTCGGGCTCAAAAGTTTGACAGTCCGCCATTTTTACTGTTTTATAATTAGTGAGTAATTAGAGGTTAAT
>JAQQZS010000020.1:13897834-13908597 GCA_030068045.1 Platyallabes tihoni | reverse complement strand
TTACGTTAAAACCAAGCACACCATTGTTTTTCTTGTGAAATTCCCAATAAGTTTGATGTGTCACATGACCCTCTTCCCGCATGATTTAGCTCTTTGTCTGACTGAATCTCAGACGACTCGCTGTTTGAACTCAGTGGAAAGGGTAAAGAGTGAAAGCCCTGTTTTATTGCCTGCTTTGTTTGGTTTATTATGTATAAGGAGAAAGAAATTCTGAAGTAACAAACGATTACTTTAAATGATCTAGATCTGGACTCGACTCATTATGTGGAAGAAATGCCAGGAGTGCATCAAAGACTTTACTGCTGAATCCTCACTTTGATTATTCGCTGCCTTTTTTCTTTTTTAAATCTTTCATTAGCTCTTAGTTTGATGTGCTGCTTTTCAGAGACGCCGGGTTTTCCCGCAGGCGTTCAGGTAAAAAGTGAAACCCCAGCGTGATACATTGACGAGACAAACTTGTAGTCTGCAGGAGCTTTATCGATCACCGGACCAGAAGAAATGTTCTCTTCACACCGGGGGACTTCCTCTCTCAGTGACTCAGTATTGTCTGAAGCTGCTGCCGGGGAGAAAATGAATAGATGGAATTATTCAAGCTCTCGGCTCACGATTTGTTTTAGAGCATTTTTCATTAAAACAGAGCAGCTTATGAACGGGGTGAGGTTAACTTTATCTAGAGACAGTTGCCGGAGAAATTGTATTTAAAAAAAAAAAAGAAAGAAAGAAAGGAGTGGGAGGATGCAATGGTTTTTCCTTTAATTAACTGGTGCAGGAACACAAGTCTGTTTCGAGGTGATAATGCAGTTTTCAGTGTGAGCTTTTTTTTAATTTATTATTTTAATTCAGGAATCAAAACCTTTCCGGGTGCTGACAGGAAGTGCACCACTTCATTATCCCAAAGATGATTATTTTCCTAATACAGAGTGTTGTGAAGTGTTTGATTCTTCTCATAATTTCACAGCAATATACCAAGAATTCATTTATTTTTATCTATTCATAGACAAATAATACTTTCTGTGCATTTACAGTTGGGTTTAATGGTCTGGAGCGTCTGTAAAATGGTTGGCAGTTTGGTTGTAACATTCATTTACTCCTTTGTCCATTTATTTTAAATATGATTAATAATAAGGTATCTATGAATCTGAGAAAACGCCAGATGTTACACCCAGATGCTTCAAAACGGACCTCAGTCCAGTAGGTGTCGACATTGCACCAACCAAAAGAAGAATTTTCACCAAATGCTGAAAATGGAAGCGGGATGCATTTTCTGCAAAACCTGAAGTATTCTTTTTAAGAAATTCATCAATTATAGATAATTTATCAGTTGAAGGTTTACCTAAATAGCTAAGAAATGTGACCTGATTCTAAATCAACACTAATCCATCGATTAATCTATAAATTGCACAGATTATTACAGACAGCGGTATTAGTTCCTGTTATCACTTGCGTTATAGCAGCTATAAACATTAATCGTAGAACACTAAGATCTCCTGGCCCAATCACTGTTCAATGAAAGTCTCCTTACAGAAAAATTCACTACGTCAACGACTATTCATTATTCAGTAACATTATATTCATTTTAATGCATGTACAATCTGTTTATTTTTATTCGTTGATTATGTGCATCGGTCAGCATTCATTTGAATTCAAACAATAGGATTATATCAGTACTCTCATTTTAAATGTTATAGCTTTAAAGCACATAATTAATTTAATTACTAATGTACTCAGTAATATTTTCTGTGAGATGATGTTAGTTGAACATGTCTGTAAAGAGTCCTGCCATAAACCAACTTGATTTCACAGTTCGTTCATTAATGAATACAAAATTGTAAATGGACAGGGTGCCAATCCATCACAGGGCACATACACACACTCACACACATGCTCATTCACACACTACAGGCAATTTGGAAATGCCAGTTAGCCTAAGCTACATGTCTTTGAACTGTGGAAGGAAACCGGACTAGCCGGAGGAAACCCACCAAGCACAGGAAGAACATGTAAACTCGGTGGAATCGGGCGGCAGTGCTAACCACTAAGTATACCTATGAAAAGTTATACTAAAATGAATAAAAAATATGGTTTATTTGATGTCTGCAGAAATATTTCCAACATTTTTACATAAAAATAATACAAATGTTCTTTATAAAAACAAGCAACAAAAATTTACATTTTTTATATAAACTTTTTTTACATCGCATCAGCTGCTTCCGGGCTGTATAATTGTGCTTTTAAAATGTTTGTAAAAACTTCAAGTCAAAGCAGGACATTTGATAACAGAACACGGGTATCAGAGTTGAAAACGACTTTTATTTCTCTATATAGTCTCCTGCTACACTTATTCCAGAGTTTCATTAGTGCTTGAATACCATCAAGGTAGAAAGTTTTCAGTTTGCTGACGCCATGATCAGACTGCCTGCTTAATCTCTGAAACGCAGGCCTCCCAGGAACTCCTTTAATGGCCCAAACAGGCAGTTTTTGTAATCAAACCTGGCCATTTTTTCATTCAAGGAAGGGTCTGGGAGGCCAATGTTTCAGCAGTGATGATGATGATGATGATGATGATGATGTGAAGCAGGAAGTCCGATCATGGCGTACTAACAAATTTTCTACCTTGATGGTATCCAAGCGCTAGTGAAACACTGGGATAAGTGCAGTAGTGTAAGCAGGTGATTTATATAGAGAAATAACTCTATATGTTTAAAAAACAAAAAGTTTTACTTGAACACCAATACTAATGATTGTGCAATATGATATAAGTGCAATATTTTAAATTATAGAAACACATCTAGGTATAGAGTATTTGCACAGCTCCAGATTTATCAAGGCCTAAACGAGAGGATCCAAGAATCTCAAAAAGCTGTGATGAGATTAAAGCTCTGGCATCACAGGGCTTTTATAAAAAAATAAATTAAAAAACCCGTTCCCCTTGCTGTCATGATCTGGTCTGGAATCAGACTGAAAATAGCTGCAGGTTGTTCTTCACTCAGGGACATGATGAGAAAATAATGGACTGTCTATAAATAGCACAGAGAGGGAGAGCAGGTGATTATCAGATGGCAGCTGAGGGCTGATTGTACTGAGGACGAGTGCTGTTCAACTGGCCTTGACTCAAGGACGTTGTTCCACCTTTCCCTCAGTCACGTCTGCAGGGCCAAGTGCTGTTTTAGGAAAGACAAAAAGCCGAAAGCGTGTGAGGGTTTTATTTCTTTTTTCCCCTCCTTGTAGGAGGAACAGAGAGCAGAGTCTTTCATCCCTGATGACGATTGTGTGGTGAAATATTGCACTGAATCACAATGAAGCAGAGCTTTTCTTTTTCTCTTTGTTCCCCATTGCCGTTTATGTTTCTCCGCACGTGGGATGGAGAAGGGACCGGTGTCACCTGTAATTACAGAGACACTCTGTACTCCTACAGATAGCAGGAAGTGCAGTCATTGTTGCATCATCGTTTCCTTCAGATTCATTTTGGGACTTAATACTTAATGCGTGTGATCTTATCTCGTTTTAATTAAAGTTATTAAAGCATGCTTTGATTTGTTTAACAGCGCCAACCGTATGAAACACTTTCAGAGTTACTATATTCGCTATTACCGTCAGTGAAGCAGAGTGTATTATGGGCTTTATTTTTTTGCATGTTTTTTTTCTTCCCTCCCATGGGCCTAGATCATGTCTTTATAAGAGTTTGCACTGCCATCTAGTGAATACAGCAGTGTTGTAGTGATTTGATTTTATATTGTAGCATTAATCTTGAAATATAGCTTATTTTTTACTTGGAATAAAGGACAATTAGCGGGTCAAAACTATTTACTGTAAAGAAACAGTTCAAAATAAATTCAGAACATTTCCTCCTTCCTACGAATATATGTGACCCTGCACTCTGACCCCAATATCCAGACAAACTAGGCTATGCAAAGAAAGAAAATATTTCAAAATATTCTGTATATACTGTATGTGAGAATTAAAGTCTTTTTTTTAAGCATGCCGTAGGAGGGATGTTTACGATTCATCATCAATGGATTAAATGCCTATAAGAATTTAACTGATAATGTTTGTTTTGCATTATGTTTCTCCAGCGCTCATGTATCTCGTAGCTTTACACCACAAGAGGGTGAAGTTGCATTTCTGGGGATATGCAGTGTTTTTGTACTTTCGACAATAGTTTTAGAAGTTTGTTGGTTTGTTAGTTTCTTCGTTTAAACTGTGGGCTCGTTTAAACACCTTCCTGTGGGCTACAAAGGTACCGTGAGACCATTTACTAGGGATGGGATGATATGTAAATATGATTACACAATACAGTTTAAAGTTTAATGAAAACAATCCATGAGTGCAGAATACTTGCACTCAATACTTGCATTTTATGTATAATTTTTTTATCATTTTCTATTTTTTTTTTTAAAAATGCAGCAAAACCATGATCATCTTTAATAATAATAATAATAATAAATTATACATAAAATTAAAATTATAAATTAAAATACTTATGTATTCGATGCCGGTGGAACATTTTCTATCCCTGTATTATCAGCGTCACCTCTCACTGCTACATGTGCCAGTACAGTAGATGCCAGGAGACTGTTTTTTAATAAAAATGTATTTTTTATTGCTCCCTCTGCTGACAAAGTATGGAACAGGTGAGGAAAAACTGTCTGTGGATGACTATACTGTCTGTAGATGTCTATTCACTTCTGTTCTATCATAACGGCAAAAACAAACCGTAACTGATGACGTAATGAGACCGCAATACTTTTTGCGATATTTAAAAATTTTTTATGCTTTTCCCTACCTTTGTCTGGTTTGTAATTAAGCTTAAAATGACCGTGATGTCATTGATGTATGATTAATGGTTATTGTTTTGTATAAAACAAAGCCAAGAGATTTTAAATACATGTCATGCCTTCAGAAACATTTTTCAATAATATTGGTCTTTCATTTCATTAAAGGTTTGGGAAGAGCATGGAAGATTTAAAGGTTTTAAATGAAGTCACGGCCTAGTTAAATTTAAGAATGGCTGGTTTATAATCTGTTTGAGCTTTATTTGAACTCATTGCATGTCGCAGTTGTAGTCAACAAGCTCCTAGTCAAGCTCCTAAACAGGACTACACCATTTTTGCACACTACACATTTATGTACATGACACATCTACACATTCATGCATGTTTGCACTCTCCCTGGCCATTTCTATTTAAATTCTATGTCAATTTCTATATTTTCTATATTTGTACAGACAAATCAAAATTTTGTACAGCTAGGTTTTTTTTATGTATATTTTTTTTATATTTTGTTCTTATGTTATATATTATGACGGCGTATTAGGGCCAAGATGGGATTAAAAAAAAAAAAGACTTGGAAGGGGAGGGGCAGGGAATTTGCAAGTTTAAAACTTAACTTTTAATCTATATAAAATATTAACTTTTAATATATATGGAATAAAATATATTTTATTCCATAATTCTTATTGATAATCTTGTTTCTTAAGGTCACGGACAGGCGTATTCGGTCATTTCACTGCATATCGAACTGTTTATGACTGTGTATGTGACACATAAAATTATAATTTCAATTTGATAAACCCACCGCTCCTGTCTGCTCTGTCTGTCCTACACATACAATAGACATGCTACTGTTCTGAGTCCATTACACCTCCATACAGGAGTAGGACAGCTATAGACTGCAGCATGTCCTAGTCTAATGATCTGATTCTAATGATTTATTTTTAAGCACAAATCTCTTTTTTTTTATATTTAGCCAAATCAGGTTTAATAAATTATCCATCATTAATTACGTCTGAAACTCCAGGTTTGCCCGTTTGCCCCGAGATGACCAGAGAGCACATCCCTAAGGCCCGGGACGTGGGCCACTTCCTGTCCGTCACCGGCACAGTCATCCGCACCAGTGTCACCAAAGTGCTGGAGTACCAGCGTGACTACATGTGAAACAAGTGCAGGCACGTGTTCTCGGTGCAGGCCGACTTTGAGCAGCACTACAGCTTCACCCCGCCCGGCCGCTGCCCCAACGACGACGAGTGCAGCTCCTTTAAATTCACCTGCCTTGCCGAGAGAGACGCGCCACCGGCATCCTGCAGAGACTACCAGGAGATCAAGATCCAGGAGCAGGTCGGTACCTAGGCCGAGATGCATCGTGGGTAATCGAATCATCGTACTCATGTCCCGTGGTTTTGATTGAGGTATGATGCCCTGTTGCAGGTGCAGAGACTCTCTGTGGGCAGCATCCCTCGATCCATGCTGGTCGTTTTAGAAGACGATCTGGTAGACGGCTGCAAATCAGGTAAACATGCCGTGATCACAGGAAATGGTTTTTAAGCAAACACCAAGCGAATTGGCTGATACATTCTTAGCTTTAGGAAAGAGGTGAGATATAAAAATAAAAAACAGGCAATTAAGAGTGAAATAGCCATTTTCATGTGCATCATTATGTCTTGTCTCTCAGTCAGTAGGTAGGAACTTCAACTCAGAGTTATATTATCTAATATTGCTGCCTTTAAATATAAATTTTTTAGTTCTGCTATTATTTTAACTTTAGTGTTAGGCATCGGAATATTTAATACTAGATGTGCTGGCTACCTCGTTCGCGTGGAATTTAATTGCACACTCATAAGCCTGTTTTTGAAAAAATGTACTGAATGAACTAAATTTTTATGTGTTGGCATGAAGTGTGTGGAATGAAGGTGCGAGATCGCGTTTATTAAGTCCTGAAAATTTCAATTGCACACTCATAAGCGCGGGTACAGCGCCATCTGTTGAATTTTGAGATGAGCTAATGATTTTCTCAAGGTAGATTTTTTTTTTTTTATGATATAAGGCCGTTTTCCACTTAAATTTCAAAGTAGACAAAACAGACAAACAAAAATTCCACAAAACATCTTCCATCTTTTTTTATTTTTTATTATTATTATTATTTTTTTCCCCAATTTTTGCCCGATTTTCTCCCCTAATTTTGTACAGACTTTACAGTTTTACACTTTACAGTTTTATTATATGTATAAATTTTATTAACCATTAATGATTTCATTTTATATGGTTTTCTTTAATGTAGTACAGTATATATACTTATTTAATATTAATGAGTATTAAAGGATAGAAGCTCAAATTAGGTTTATTTCATGATGTAATAAAAGACAATAAGCTGTAGCGTACCTTTGATGCTACTGAGTCATTAAAAAAAGTTTTTTTCATGTAGTAAAAATAATCATATTTTACGAAATATTTCTTTCAACCAATACTGTATATGCATCTTTTAGAAAATAATCAATCACATGTTCACTGATTGCCTTTTTGCGACACAACAAATGGCCGAAAGTATATGGACACCTGATCGTTGGTAGGTTGGATATCCCGTTCCAGATTTATTCCTTTTTGATGATGTTATAATAACCTCCACTCCTGTGTGAAAGCTTTCCAGTAGATTTTGAGTTGAACTGTGTGAGTTTGTGAGAGCATCAGTGAGGTCAACCGTTGACTCGCTTACTTTACTTTTGGCTATAAATTGAATATAAAGACTGTAAATGTATCTTCACTGAGAGCATCCCAGGTTATTGGTGTTTTCTCCAGGAGATGATGTGACCGTGTACGGGGTGGTGTGGCAGCGCTGGAAGCCGCTGTACCAGGACTCTCGCTGCGACGTGGAGATCGTACTGAAGGCCAACTACATCGAAATCAACAACGACCAATCCACAGCAGCGGTCGCGCTAGAGGACTTCCAGAAGGAGTTTGAGGAATTCTGGGAAGTTCACAAGAACAACCGTATAGCAGGTATATACAGTACTGTACATACCAGACATAAATATACTGTACACACATCACACTAAATTCTTATTAAATATATACTAAACTAAAAAAAAATAGTGCTGCACAATTAATCACATTAAAAATCAAAAGCGCAACATGGACCTGTGCAGTTATTTACAGACAGAGAACGGGCACTTCGGGAACGCCAATTAGCCTAATCTACATGTTATTGGACTTGAAGACCCCACAAGCACACAGACCCGAGGCGGGAATCGAACCTGGATCCTGGTGGTGCAAGGCACCCACCACTACACCAGCGTTCCACCAATTATTTGCTTTTAGCCTCTGTAAATACGGCTAAATACAAAATGGTAAATTTTTTAATAGTTACATATCGCAGTGTGATTTTATTTGATTAATTCGCTCAGCTCTAAAAAACAATGGAAAAAAAGTGTGCGGCTGCATCCTGTTAAATCTGCAGCTTTATTCTGGTGGGTGTGGTCTCTTCCAGGCAGGCTCCGCCCCCGTCATGTGAAACATTCGTCCATACTGTATCTGTTGTTACAACTTGTTGCGATGTATGTGTGTTATAGATTTTATAACTACGTTTTACGTCTATAAAAAATATTAGCCGTTGAAGAATATTGATTATCTGTCAGCAAGAAATGCAGCACACGTTACGCAACACACGACTTCTCTCACAAAATAAAGAGTGATAAACAGTGTCAGGCTTCAGCTGCACAAACAGACGAGTGTGACTCGAGTGGAACCGTGACAGGTTCAAGAATTCGCTCAGAAGAAAAACCTACAGTACCATGTGTTTTTTTTTTTTTTCTTTCTTTTTTCTGGGGCCGCTGATGCATTGCTTAATTTCTTTTAACTATCAGTTTGTCACAGCTTACTACACATTATGCAAGAATCTCTTTTCTTTTTTTCTATGAATCCTAAAGGCAGGAATCGGATTCTGATGAGTCTGTGCCCCCAGGTGTTTGGGATGTATGTGGTAAAGTTGGCTGTAGCCTTGGTTTTGGCAGGTGGAGTGCAGCGTGTCGATGCCTCGGGAACGAAGGTGAGAGGTGAGTGTGTGTTCCTCTTCTGGACTTCGTTATATAATTCCTCGTTATATAAAGTCGTTATATAATTCCTGTTATCAGTTATCACCCAAATGAGGATGGGTTCCCTGTTGAGTCTGGTTCCTCTCAAGGTTTCTTCCTATTGCCATTTCCTTGCCACCGTCACCGACACTCTTGGCTTGCTCATCAGGGACAATCTCATTATTATCTAAACACATTTTTTCTCACTCATACACACTTCCATAAATGTTCTTTTCATGTTGTGAAGTTGCTTTGAGACAATGACCATTGTTAAAAGCGCTATATAAATACAATTGAATTGAATTGAATCTTCAAGCCCACAAACAATTCATAAAACTCTTCAGGCCATGCTGTTCTGGGGAACTAATCAGCGTTTGTGGTGATAGCAAGAACTCTGCTGTACATTGTTATTATGTTACACTGATTATTATTAGAATTTGGTAGAAATCTCAACTTTACAATATTTGAAGAGGCTTGCAAGCTGTGTTGGAAGATACCCCGCAAGAGGGTATAGGTTTGACCCCCCCGGGGGGCAAGAGGCACCCAGTTTGCCCCATTGACTTATAATGGGGATTTTGGCGTGTATCTATTCCTGTATCGTTCGTCGTAGACCCATGAATGAATTTTGTAAATAGGTTGAGGGTAAATTGCCCGTGCTGGGGGCAATTGTATCACCCTAAAAATCCCATAGGTTTAATATGAGAAAAAGTTTTACGGATTCTAGCACAGAGTGAGAATTTCATAGAAAGTGTCTTGCAAGCTGAGTCAGAAAACACCCCGCACAAGATTATTAGTTTTGCCCCCGGGGCACAACAGGTTCCTAAATTTACCCTATTGACTTATAATGGGGAATTTGGTGCATGACTAGTGCCGTTCCGTTTGTCGTAGACCCTTGAAAGATGTGTCATATCGTTCGGCTTATTCAAATCAATTCATATCGTTCGGGCTTGACATACAATTGTATCATTAGCATGGTGTTAGCATGACTCCACTGTTTTGCCACGGCAAGCACCACCCACATTTTCTTCAGATAATGTACCTCTCTAGTGTTATATTTATTATTCGCTTTTCCATCTCTGCAAAAACTTTGGCTCGTAACTAGTCATGTACTGTTTGTAGACCCATGAGTAAGGTATTAAATCGTGCGACTTATTCGGGAATGGGGTGCTATGACTTTTCTAAGGGGTGGACGGTAATTTGCCCCCACAGTGGGTAATTAAAAAAAAACCAAAAATCCCATAGACTTAACATGGAAACCAACTTTGCAAAAATTTCACAGAACTATAATATTTAACACATTTGGAGCCCATTGTAATAGGGGGGGGTCCGAGTTTTGCCACGGCAAGCACCACTCATATTTTCTTCAGAAAATGTACCTGTCTAGTTATTGTTATTATTATTATTATTATAACTGTACATACACATGTATTTCTCTATACATAGTTATATTCAGTGTTGTGGAGCTTGTGTGTTTTTGTAGAGAATGTCAACAATTCAGTGTTTTATACAGGGTTTCCGCGGAGTCTTAAAAAGTCTAAAATTTTAAAAACGAATTTTTAGGCCTTAAAAAGTCTTAAATTGGCTGTTCTAGGTCTTAAATATTTTTTCACAGGTCTTATTTTTCCGATGTCCATGTAAAGCTCACTTTAATTCTATTTCTGTTTTTGTTGTTGCTTGGTTGATTCCGTGGTGTTGTCGTTTTTTGTTTCACTAGTCTAAATATAATTCGCTGTTTTATGACTACAAATGAGACCAACATGCAACAGCCAATCAGCTTTCTGTTATTGGCGCCAGTCTCTCTCGGATTGTTCGTTACCACAGACGTAAAACCGAGTTTACGTTTTAAGTATGGGGAAGTGCAGGTTTAGCGATACTTGGCTTGAAAAAACTGAATATAAGGATTGGTTAAGGCCAGTTGCTAACA
>JAQQZS010000020.1:13840319-13856177 GCA_030068045.1 Platyallabes tihoni | reverse complement strand
TTTGCACTGTTAAAATTTTATATAGCTTTAATGCACATACAAACAGCTGCTTGTTTAATTGAAAATAAATTGATGGGTTTTTTTTTTTTGCACACCGGCCTCCCGGGAACTCCTTTAACGGCCCAAACATGTGAAAATGTCTTGGAGCGAGGTCAGGAGTGTACGAGGGATGTGGCAATAACTCGGCCAGGATCGTCATTCACGGACGTACCGCCTTCTTTAAAAACATTTTTTTTTAAATCAAGTTTTCAAAGTTTTACTGTGGCTAAGAGTCTCATCAACGTACTGTGCTTATAGTCGTCTATAAATGTACATCAGACATGTATTTTGATTTGGACGCCCCTCGTATTTCTATTATATAATTGTATATGAGTTTGCAATTTTAATCCTTGTTTGTTTCAGGACAGACATTAAGGATCTTCATTTTTTTTTATTGTCTAAGTGACCTAGAACAAGATGCAGGAAATTCCTCTAGATTTGAACCAGGCCGCCTGCTGACCCATCTCACTAATTATATCAATTATATCACTGTGGAAAGAGTAACTTCCTCATAATTACCCCAGGGGGTGGTCTATGGCTCTATTTGGGCATTCCTGAATAACGCAGACAGGGACATTGTTTCATTCTCTGTTTTAACCTCCTGAGTTCTTGTCAGTCTGATGGAAGTAAATTGGTGTGTTCACTCTCGGGTTGAATATTCACAGCTGTTAAGGAGCCCCCGCTGTGCTAACAAGCAAACTCGTACCTCTTTTTTTTTTTTTTTTTACCTTTCAACATTTACGCTAGGGTGCTTAGCGCCCGTATTAGCCTAAAGGAGCATCTGTTCTTAGGGAATGAGCAAAAGTAAAAAACCTTGCTGTTCTAATCCTCTGTACCGATGGTATCTTGCTGGGTTACTGTTTCCACCTAGCACTGACGCAGTGGAGGTCGAGCACAGGGCATCGTCAGGGTGTCGGCTTGCACTGTGAGGATCACCGGTGTCGAAAGGCAAACCCAAGCCACATGACTTATTTAGCCAAGAGGTGATCAACAGCATGCAAAGGAAGAATCTCCTGATGCACCCTATAAATATCACTTCTCAGAAGAAGCCAGACCTTGTTACGTACATCTCATCTCCCTCGTCATGGACTTTACTGGAATGTCCACTGGCAACGCAAAACCACTAAGTACATTTGTGTTCCCCCAAGAGTGAGCTAAAATGGCTATAAAGCACAATATGCCATCTGGTTGACAAATTATAACAAGAATTAGTTGAACGCTTTTTGTCCTCAGGTGCGAAAAAGAATTCGGTCAATCCCAAGTCCTAGCACTTTAGCCTCAATTCGATCCGGATCAGGATCATAGTTCCCAAATCCCAGACAGTTAGCTCATGTTCGTTCCCAAGAGGAGCTTCTGCATGATTCCGTTCCCCCCCAAATATGATTTGGGTTCCATTAGGCATGACGTCGTCTGATTATCCGGGCAGGGGTCACTTGTTGCCATCGTGCAGGAGATGTCGCGGTAATGTAGTTAAGCCATGATTGAGGGAGGTGTAATTTGGGTTAGACCTCCTGCGACATCCCATCCCCTCTTAACCTTTACCATGGAACATATTGACACACCAGCTGCTCTACACCCGCATTAGGGGAACGGCTCAGCAGCTAGACAGCATTTGCACCCGCTCAGGGTAAAGAGGTTAGAACAGGTAACTCGCCGGCATACAAAATGTTTTCTTAACGGCGTCTCAGATTTTTCCTGCCGGTGTTTCAATGACACCTAGATGAGAAAGACATGTAGTCACACTCATCCTCACTGATTACGCCACTTCTGTGATGTTTACTTCAGCTGCTTTTCATCTCGTTCCTCTGCCTGTCAGACACACAGCGACAGGTTTTGGCTGGTCTTTATTACTCACACATGAGCCGCTCACCAGTTGTGCTTTCGCTTCCGAAATAAACAAACGAATAGTGTGCTCAGAGCCGTCCACGTTCTCGTTACACACGAGACGGATAGGGTGTTTTAAGGCCACTCTGATGACAGATAATAGATTATAACAAACATAGACATCTAGAAGTACATGTAGTGCTGTGAAAAAGTATTCGCCCTTTTCAGATTTTTTATTTATTTTTTTCACATTTGTCACACTTAAATAATTCACATAAGCAAACAAATTTACTACACAAAGATAATATATACAAAATGCAGTTTTTAAGTAATGATCCTGGGATAGGCTCCAGGTCCCCGCGACCCTGAATAGAGGATAAAGCGGTATAGAAGATGAATGATTTCATTTATTAAGAGGGGAAAAAAGCTTTCCAAAAAAAGCTGTGCCTGGCCCTATGTGAAAAAGTAATTGCCTCTAAACCTAATGACTGGTTGTGCCACCCATGGCGGCAACAACCGCAATCAAGCGTTTGCAATAACCGGCAGTGAGTCTTTCACATCGCTCTGGAGGAATTTTGGCGAGTTGTTTTAGTTCAGCCTCCTTGCTGGGTTTTCAACCATGAGCAGCCTGTTTAAGCGCAGAATTCATGGTTCCATCAATTATTACGAGTCATCCAGGTCCAGACTTTCTTTCAGAATATATTAAGGCCCAGCAGCTTTTTTCCCCAAACCCCTTAATAAACGATCTCATCGCTGCATTTTGTAGTTACTCTGGTTAACCTTGTGTAATATAAAAATTAGTTTGACAAATATACAGTAAAAATAATTAATTGTGACTGTTAGCATAAAAAACAGAAATGTATAATATGACCGCAATCCTGGTTGGTAAACATTGATCTTTTCCTCTAACGACCCGTATTTCTGACCAGTAAATGAGTTTCATGACTAGATTTTCAGCCAAATGCACATTCTGTTTGTCTTTTTCTGCAGTGTAAAACTGAACCGAAATATTAACTTGGATTCAGCAAGGGTTGAAAAGCCCCCCTAGATCTCCTGCCTTCTGTCTGCTAACATCCCTTTTAGTATCTCCCCCCCCCACAAGATTCATAGAATGCTGTTACGGGACAGGAAGTAGATGACCAGGCAGCTCTAGCTCTTATGCAACCCTGTGTCATGGGGTGAAAAAAAACAGGATACTATGGATCTGATTTGAAACTTTGAGTTCTGTAGCAGAAGAACTTGATCATCCTGTAGGACTGGATGCACTGGAGTAATATTCTCTAACGGTTAGTTTTTCCTGATTGGTGGAGAAATTGCACACAGAGGACGCACAGGAATGAACAGAAACTAGTCGTCTTTTCATTGCCCGTGAAGCCACTGTAGCTTTCCATCTTAGAGCTATTCTTTACACTGATTTCTGACAAAACCCCAAACGAAGCGTGTTATTATAAAACCTCTCCACGCTCCTAAAGAGGAAAATGTGTAGCTGATGGATTCCACTTGGAGCAGAGCCACGTTCTCACTCTGTGTATCCAGCCCCGCCTCTTTAATAGGTTCAGGGTTCAGATTTATAAATAAAACGTACAGGCATGTTCTGGGAAATGTATGTAGATTTAAGGTACAGGGATTAAGGTACGGTCAGCATTGAAATCGGGCGTGTCAAGATGCAAGGTCCGATCAAGTAGGGTCACACTACAGAGAGTGTGTGTGGTGATGACTTGTGCTAAACCTTGATAGCGACTCCTTTACAGTCAACAGTCTTGTATAGAGAACTGAATACCAACATTATTATTTTTTTATTTTATCATTCATTATGTGCACCCGACCGTATGAGGTCACAACTCTATATCCTAGAATAAACACTTGACAATATAGAGCCGTGTCACACTCTTTGTTAATGGTTAATGTTATATATTACCTGAACATTATGCTGGGTTGCATGTGCTTGATCAGACAGTAAAATAACGCGGTATTGGAAAACGTCTGCCGTGATCGTGGAACAATTTTCGTGAATCTATAGACACGTTTCGGGGGGATAGCCCGTGTAAATAGTTTACTTGATGTGATTTTTAATGTTTATAAAATCCTTGTCTTGTGGGAAACATTATTTATTTTATTTTATTTAAAACAGTAAAATCAAAAAACAAAGAAATCGTTCTTAGCTAGAGACTGTAAACTGCTGAGGTGACTAATCCTCTCTCTCTCTCTCCTTTTCTCCGAGTAACCTTCAGCGCTAATTAACTTTCAGCCTGTTCGTGCTTGTTAAAGCATTTTAAACTCATCCGTTCCATATGTTCTCCTCGATCAGCTTATCCGTAAAGAGGTCTGTGCTAGACTTCCCTTCATACTCCATACGAGTCTCGCATGGGTTCAGGAATTGACCGAAAGCTGTTATGGTACAGATTTTATTAGCTTTGTGAAGCCAGACATAAGTCATGAAGTGTATATTAGGTTAGCGTGACCCCCCGGGGGGGGGGCAAACAGACGGTTGCTCATCTTCAGTCTGGAGCTTTTAATGGAGGCCTTGGAATGATGGGCCTCCCTTTACAGCTGGTTTTCCCGCTCTGTGTGTGTGTGTGTGTGTGTGTGTGTGTGTGTGTGTGTGTGGGTGGTGTGAAGGTGGGACTGACTGGAGGTTAAGACATCTCTTTGCCACAGTCTCAATCGCTCATTTCATCTTCTGTGGTGTCTGTTAATCACACTAAATGTAACATCAGACGTCTCACTTCCCAAAAAAAAAGACCCTGCTGGTCTGGTGCAAAATATTGTTTTGATGTTTGTGTATCGGTGTAATGCTTTTCCCCACAAGGAAGTCTAAGCAGGGGGGATGTTTTTCAGTACAGGATATGTTGCATTTATTTATTTATGTATCTATTTGTATTGTTCTTCTAAAGGACAGACAGAAAGCGAGCCTGGTGAGAAGCTGATCTTTGTGTTATGGATGTTTCACAGCATGAAATGTAACCAATGATAAAGAAGTATTGCGTACATACATAAAACTCTGTCAGCATTTGTAAATTGCCGTGTTGTAAAAGGGATAAATCACTCGGGAACACGCTGTTATAGGAAAACAATCAAATTTGAGGTGATGGCGGTAATTCGGCTCCATCACACCATCCTGACATCGATTACCGCCCTCCCTGTCATGATTTATTCCTTTCATTCACATCAGTTAGACATGACTCAAGTCCACTACCGGCTGCCCATTGATGCACTCACACACACACAAGCACCACTCCACTCCACTCCACTAGCGAGACAATTGATCTCTTCCAATAATACCATGCTTCCGTCTGGCTCTCATCCTCCCATCACCGGCTTTTTAAAGTAACACCAGTATTCGGTCTCCGTATCGATCCGCATCCGTATTCTGCTGAAACGCAGCTCGGACTGTCCGACGTCTCCTCCATTTGTCTCGGATTACAACCCCTTAATCACCCCACCACCCCCCTCGCTACGAATTTCCGTTGGGACGATGGTCCGAGATCCAATAATACAGCACAGTTCACCGTTTATAGAAAACGTCCGACATCCGTCTCCCGATGTCTTCCCATTCATCCGCTGACTTCATACTTTCAGTTACCATTTCATTCATGAGCGTGATATCACGTAGCAGCGGCAGCACTTCAGTCTGAACGCTTAAAAAGGGTGAAATGGGAAGAGGGTTAAATAGCAAACACACTGATGATGAGCAGAGGATGTGAGTCATGGACAGGAAAAGGAAAAATATATATCTTATGTTCACACTGACAGGTCTCTCTCTTCCGCTCTTAATTTCTTTCATCCTCTTTTATTTTAGCCTTCTTTCTTTCTTTCTTTCTTTCTTTCTTTCTTTTGTTCTTTTTTTATTTATTTCCCTACATCTTTCAGTTCAGACAGTAAGGAGACGTCTCGGCCACAGTCACCTTCACCTCTGTCCTCCGTCTTCTCTGCTCCGGTTTCACCACACTCACACTCTGCTCCAGTTTCACCACACGCGCTCACGCACTCGGAGTGGTTACATTAGCTTGTGATCGAGTGTGTGCGCGCTCGTGCGTGTGTATTGATGACAAGTTTTGGTTCAGTCGCTGTGCATTCACGATACTTTCCTTAAGCCTTGATGTGGAGGTGCAGATCCACATCCACAAGTGCAGTACAGCCAGTCACGATAACTGTGTGATGAGTCATGTGACTGCAGGAGGCGGGGCTAAAGATGATAACAATAACACTGCATTTGTTTGTTCTTCTTTCACTTCTCCTTCTTTTGCTGTCTTTTAGTCTTTGTCTCCTCTTATTATTATTTTTTCTATCTTTCGATTTCATGTTGTGTTTATCATCTCATGCGTGTGGTTTGTAGTGTGTGTGTGTGTGTGTGTGTGTGTGTGTGTATGTGTGATGTAATACAGTTAAAGCACACTTGATGATGATGATGAGGTTGTGTACCACTTATGGCCCTTGAGGGTTTAAACTCCTCATTTAAATTTAAAGTCAAGATCAGGACGGGACACACACTCAGACCGGGGAACATACCGCTCCTGTCAGTCTTATTCTTAGTGCCGCTCGAACCCCTTACAAGAAGGGACGCGTCTCCTCCGGCAGCACTCCGGTGCCACTCGGAAACAGACACCGTGAAATTCAAGAGCTGGTCCCGAATACACGCTAATAAATGAGGAGGACGTTGGTTGCTTGATTGCTCAACAGGACAGGGAACAAGATCATGTTTCCTGACACCATGTGTCGCATCACACATGCAGGGCTTGTTATTTATTTGTCTCGCTAAAACCTTGTTCTATGATGTAAACACGCACACACACACCACATCCTTGATCCCAACTGAAATAATTTTAAAGAAGTTTAATTAAAATTCTGATATAGTTGCTACCCTCAGCCTAGATTTTAAACGAATCTATGTTGTTTCTATTCACAGCTGTGGAAAAACAACACCGCTTCTCTCTCTCTCTCTCTCTCTCTCCTTCTCCTTCCCTCCGATGCCGTTCTCTCGTTGCGTAACTGAGCTCGCGTGTTGAGATGTTAAAATAAACAGCCCTGGATGTGATCAGCTGAGGTGCGTGAAAGGGGAGTCGGCGCCGGGCCACGGCGGGTAATTTAGAGCCGTGTCGATGTGTGTATACATCGTGTGTGTGTGTGTGTGTGTGTGTGTGTGTGGTATTTCACACGCCGCACTGTGATAGAGTACAAATAAATAGAGTCTCCGGTCATGTATAAGGAAGTTAGCAGTTATAGAGACTAATCAACACCGGGATGGTGTGATGTGGATCAGTGCAAAAGAAGGTTAATGATTTTCCTACACGTGCAGTGTTTTATTTGTCCTTTAATGATAGCAGTTTATTAAAAAAAATAAAGTTCTGAATTATTAAAAAAAGAGGCATGAGATCTGGGGTCATCGAAACAATTGTACACAATTCCAAATATGGATACTGTTCATAAGGTATCAGGGACAAACAGTACTGTGTAAGTTCATAGTGATGGTACAGGGAGTCCCCGACCTACGAACAAGTTCCGTTCCAGAAGCACGTACCGTAAGTCGGATTTGTTTGAAAAAAGCGAGTCTTATAAACCTTTGAGTCGAATATACGATGTAAAGAATACCAATCCATTTGTCTCAATCTGAGCAGTCCATCTGTCCCTTTTCACCACACTTCCCCTCATGTAAGACCTTTTAAACATGTCTCACGGGTCAGCTGGCTTTGTTTAAATTCAACGTGGGAGGAAGGGACAACGCTACGTGTTTACTGCGTTTGAACGTTTTGTTTATGCAACGTGTTTACTGCGTTTTGTCTCTTTGCTGATTTCACTGTATTGGACTGTGTTTTGTTGAGAATTTTCAGAAATTAGGCTTATTCTCCATCAGGACAGCTTTACATGACAGACATTTTCTATCATCATGCTCCTGGACTGATTCATTGAAACCGTTTGAGGCCGACTCATTTCTCCCGCACACACACGCACACACATACGGTATACCGGACTTTAGACATTTTATACATACACTTACACACTGAGAATATTGTATACAGTTGTAAATATTGATATCTGGTTCACTGCAGTGTCTATTTTTTGTACAATACATGTGAGCTACTTCCTCGATTTTTTTTTTCTCATCTAACGATGTTCGTAGTACCGCGGTTCGTTTGTATCTGTGGAAATTCATTACTTGAATGTTTGTAAGTCGAGGACTTACTGTACTTCCTGAGAAAGAGGCACAAGACGCAGCATGCCCAAAAATAACTCCTTAACTCGAAAAGATCGAACGATCCACACCTACAGAGAAGTCTGCTTGTGCATGTTGAATTGTTCTATTATGTAACTGTTTACTCAAGAGATGCTGAGTAGAAATAAACAAATGACAGATCAGAGAAACCAGAATACCGTCTCAGATGTTGCTCAGAAGTGATTATTCTGAGAGTGACGTTGGCTTTCAGGACCACGATCAAGGTTCCTCTGGTGCTCAGTGCTGAAGAAGATCATGATGTTCTCCACATGTTCTCCCCAGATGTTCCCCAGCTGCACGGTAGAACAAAGAGCCACGTTGTTCAGTAGGTGAGTCTCTGAAGTGCCAAAATGACTTCCTGAAGAAAACCAGAGCAATTCAAATGCCACGTTCCAGATTACAAAGGTTAATAATAATGACGATTTTATACATTGTAGACGATGCAGTGGGTGAGATTGTGAGGCTGGTAGTGATTTTACTCTCACTGTGAGCTAACATGCTAAAGTGAAACTGCGACAGATTCAGATTTCTCCTCAAATTATTCCCACACTGAGGGTGTGTGACTCCGGGGTCATCATTAAAGTGGAATATGAATTATTCTAAAAACATCCAGGACTTGTACTCATACAGAGCGGTTGCTGCGTTGAAGCGGTGTGTGTGTGTTTGTGATGGGACGAGAGCAGTGCTGACAGCAGTGTTTCCTCTGGCCCTCACATACTGATAAAACCTGTCAGCTCTGCGTTCAGTCAGTCGCAGCATCACACACTCACACTGTCCGCTTACACAGCTGCTTTAAGGCTTATTCACATCAGGCTGTTCTTTTTTTTTTCTTTTTTCTTTTTTAAAGTCTTTGAACTGAAGTATGTGGAATTGCCCTGAAACATGACCTCACAAGTCATAGAGTTGGTCACTATAGAAGAAAACATGTGTTTATTAATACGAAGGTGTTTTAGATGTTATTTTATTTATATATTTAGATTTAATTCATGTCTTTTATATATTTATTATTTATATATTTAGATTTAATTCATGTCTTTGTTTACTTATTCTCACATGATGAGTGCGCTCCCAGGAAGATCTAGGAAGGTCAGACTCCCTGTTATAATATAATATCTTTCGGCAATATTGTGCTGCCTTAATCATGCATGATGTTTATGACCTTGATTGTGTTTTTCATCTATTGTTTTTTCCTTTCTTGGCTTTGATGTGTTGACATATCAGTATAAAATGGTTGTTTTGCAACTTGTGTTTAGATTACCTCGCCCAGGCTGTCTGATGCACACAAAATAAAAGTTCTTTTATTCTGCTGATCCCTGGCTCTCCTGATTCATTTGTCATCTAATGTGTTCTGGTCAGATCCAGAAGGATTTATTATAGTTTATAAAAGTGGTGAGATTTAGTTAGCTGCAATTCTCAGTAGTTATTTATTTATTTATTTAAAATAATACATTTCGGGGAAAAAAACTGTCTAATGTTTTGGTCTGAACTGGACATTTCCGTCCCCCCTCCCTTTTTTTTAAGCCCATGTTGACAACGAGTGCCAATATTTCTGAGATGTGTTTACCTGTAATTAAAAAGTTTAAGACTTTTCCTTGATCTGCCTGTATATTCTGATGAACATAATAGCTTTTTTTCTGACCACACACACTCCCTGATTTCTCTTTGTTTATTGCATTTAAGTGTTAAATATTGTGCCATAATTGTAATTAATAATTTGGACGTGTGTGTGCACGTGTTACATGTAGTATGATGGTGTGTATCGTTGTGCTCTCAGCTCTCAGTGTCATGAAATTGGTTGTGGTATCGTGCCAAGTATGACACACACATACACATCATGTGTTATTTATGAGAGACTGAAACACACTGCGGCTACATGATACTTACTCACACACACACACACACACACACACACACACACACACACACACACACTCACTCACTCCGTGTGCAAAGAGAGCGTTTTACTCCATCATAAATAATGTTCCAGATAGAGGGGTGATGCAACATCGCTGAAGATAATAATACTTAGTGTAACTGAGAACAGATTTTCCGTTTTGTCTGAGTTGCTTGTCAAGCTGCAACAACATGTGTAATAATCTCTCTCTAATTTTTTTTCCTCTCCCCCTCTTTGTCCATCCAGACCACTCCAGCTCGAGCGGCACGCTGTGTTTCCAGCCGCTCCGCTCACAGGGCTCCATCCCCACCGCGCATGTCATGCCATCTCCGTCCAGCTCGAAGCTCAGCGCCCAGTCCGTGCCCGGCAGCCCGTGGAACAGCAGCCGTCTCTCTTCCCCCGTCTCCAGCCCGCTGGACATGAAGGACCCTCGCCCCGTGCGCCGCTGGTCGTCCCTCACCCGCCTGAGCGGCCAGGAGAAAAGCGGCAGGACCTCGTGTCACCCTGACGCCCACGGCTCGCTGGACCGCAGCCTGCTGCACGCCCGGGCCGACTCGTCCTCTCCTCTCAAGCCGAGCACGCTTGACCTGAGCTATAGCGACTTACCCGAGAGCAGAGCTTCCCTCATGACGCCCAGGGGGCACTCGCTGGGGCATCAGGCCGTCGGTGGGTCACCCATCCAGCCCAGCGTGAGGACTCAGATGTGGCTGAGCGAGCAGATGGAGTTCAGGCCCGAGAGCGCGTGGCTGAGCGAGCAGCGAGACAAGATGAGGCAGGAAGCCGAGCTCGCACAGGTAAGACATGACATGACTCCATCATTCATACACAGTCTGCTCTGTTTGAAGGCCAAATGCATCATTCTTGGTTGAAACACGGCTCATGTAAGGTCAGACTTGCTGTTATGATATCTTCACACGATATTGTGCTGCCCTCTAGTGGACAGACTTCTTCTCTGCCTCAAAATTCGTTGATTTTCCTTTTAGAAAATCGGCACCTTTTTTTTTACCTGCATGAATTAAACATACATTAGTTTAATATAGTTTCATACACGCTGCCCAATATTCAGTTCATATACCCAGTGTATATATCCAAGTTTTTAGCAAAAAATATACATAGAAATATGAATAATATAAATGAATAGACTTGACAGAGGACACATATAAGAAGTCTCAGCATGTGTGATTATCAGTGGAAGATGTTTATTTGTTGTTTACTTCACTCACACTTTTATCATAACGTATCTGTTCATGTTTGCGCAAACAACATCAATTACATCGCTATGGAAACTGTATACAAAGCAAACAATGCAACATCAAGTGGAACATCAGTGCTTCAGGTCGTGTAATCATACGTTTAATATACGCCTGTGTTTCATCAGTCATTTCATCATTTCAGCTCGAGACCACGCGTGTGAGTGACAAGAAAACATTCTCTAATAATATACTGTTGATCAGGATATGTGGCTTTTGCAAAAAAAAAAAAAAAAAAATATATATATATAAAAAATAATAATAATAGTGAAACACAGGTCTGGGTAATATGAGAGTAATAACAATGTAGTAATAATTCAGTCACAGGAAACCTGTCTGAGATAACATGGATATTATCATAATATAAGTATTTTTAATATTTTACAATAGTATTAGAACTGATTAGATTTTTTTAGATGCTGATTTGTTGTTAAAACCTTATACTGTAATGATATGTACAGTTTACAGCATTTATTGACATGACACTACCGGTTGTTATTTTTAACAAGCTGCTATTTCATATATTTTATTTCAGAAATTAAACTTTAGGTGTGTCATACAGCCCGCCCCTAGTTCCATGTTTACAAAACCCAATGACATGATTTCATTGACATCCAGTCAAATACACACCTTTTAAATGCTCAGATAGCAACAATTATTATTATTTTTTTCTTTTTTATGGTCAAACATTATTATTAAAACACATCAGTTTCCTCAGCCAGTTCCTGGTGAGCCGCATCAGAGAAAGAAAGTCAAAGACGTGTGATGTATGTTTTTTATTTCTTGCAGTATAAAATTGACCACTAGATGGTGCAAGGGAATCAGAAGCTGTGATCATTACTCACTACGTTCTAAGTACTTTTCGGACAGATGACTTTTTTTAGACACTGGTGCGATACAAAGCGTGAGGTTCAAACCCCCTACTAAGTCTTACGTCTGCACAAGTCATGTTTGTCACATGACAGTAACATGTACAGAAGCTTTCCCTGTGCTTAGTAAAGCAAAAAAGCTGTGTGTGAGTTTCTTGACATGTCTGTCATGACTGTCACATCGATGTAGCTTGAAATCTGCGGCTGATTAATTAGGGGTGTAGAATCTTAAGTTCTGCCTTCTTTAGTGGAAGATTATACATACATTAGAATTGTTTCTTTTAAGCACAATCTTTAAACAAGGACGTGAACAATAATGGTAAAAAAAGGTCAGATTTGATTTTTCGTTGCACAAATTAAATGACTTTCTGAATGAAAGACTTTCTGTGTTGCTTTAACAAGCACTTAGTTTTTAAAGTGATGCACCAAACTGTGATTTATATAGTGGGCATACAAGTAAAGAAGTGTGTGTGTGTGTGTGTGTGTGTGTGTGTGAGAAAGGGAGAGAGAGATAGAGATCTCAATAGCTCTCCCTCTGTAGTAAACGTGTTCAGGCCATATTAAGTCTTGTGCCCTCGTTGAGCATCTCAGCCAACGTCACATGAGCTTGACCAGGATGAGCATGAGCAGCAGCACGATGACGATGAGCAGAAAGTTGAGCAGCAGGTTGAGACCCCGGTTGGTGAGATCCATGGCGAAGACGTCGCAGCCGGACGATCGCAGGTCGCGCGCTTGCAGTGATGCGCCGTGTGGCTCAGGGGCAGGTGTGATCAGCGTGAGGTGCAGGGAGGAGGATGATGAAGTCACCCCACAACGTGCATCCTTCACATATGGAAAGAGCTAAACACCGTCAACAAGGACAAATAAGAGCACAAGCGTCGCTGTTCTTAACAAGGGGATGTTAGTGCAGTGTCTGATATTCACATCTTTATTTTTGCCCAAGAGTCAAACATTAAGTGAATCATCTAAAGTAAAGTGTTGATTTTGAATTTCAAGATGACAGACACCATGATAACCTCTTTCCCGCATTAAAGGGAAAAGCAGAAAAGGGCATAGATGCGCCACATGCAGCCCGTGGCCCCGCCCCATCATCTTCACATTCCTGTTTTTTTTTCTCCCATGAAAGATTTTAGTTCATTTGCTTGGCTTTCATATAAATATAATTGCCTAATATTATGAATATAGCCTGGTGTTGTGCTATAACAGTCCTGCTAGAATTACTGTCACATTGCTTTTATACAACACTTGAACTACAATGTGTTCGAGGACACCAGACCGTGTTTTACTCCAATTTTAATTTTTCAATCTTTATCCCGAAAAACAGTTTAGAGTCAAATGTTGTCATGCAACAAATAATTTCTTCACTTCCTAGCGAAACCGATTGAAAGGCTCATTAATTTGTAGACTCAAGTCAAGGCAATGTGTCATGTTTCATGCCCCCCAACCCCTTTTAATCCGCTGATTCCACGATTGTCAAACGATTTGTCAAAATGTTGACTTCCTGTAATTCAGTGGTGGAAATTCATCCAATGTGGAGTGAGGCCAAAGGGTTGTGGTTGTGCCAGGATAATCCCTGTTCATGGTATGCCCCTGCCTTGTCCAATCAGAAACCCAGAAATCATTCACTCAGACCCAACTGTTGTAATTTAAAATAACTGAAAAAAAATCCAGCACTACCTCTCAAAAAGTAGTTTCCAATGTAAAGGAAAAATGTTCAAACAAACACAAAAGACAATTTTCCTGATTTACTCCAATGATTTTAGTCCACATTCAAATGTTTCTCCATAAGTACCATCGTTCTGTTTGCACGTTGCCCCATGCCAGTGTAAGAATCTTAAAATCCAGGGCTTTTTCTGCTAACGTTTTAACCAACAAGATGATTGGACATTTTAACCGAGGGGCGGGGCTTATGCCCTACAAAAGCTATGTTAAGAAATACACATTGTCCTGTTCTCTCACAGTATTTAAAGGAGTGGATTTCTCTGGTTTAGTTTATCGTTTTCGTAAAATCATTGCCATGTTTTATGGAAGAATGGAAAAAAAAACAGTTAAACGATGTACACTCATACATAAATTAGAGATAAAATGTAATTTCTTGAATCAGTTTAAATGAGATCAGTTGTTTGGACAAATTACAAAAAAAGTTTTAAGAATGAACTTTGAGATCCTATTTAGTTAAACTATAATTTACTATCAGTTCAAGGTAGATATTTTAATAATTAACCCCCAATACAGTTTTCATGAGCATTTCAACCTTTACAAACTGCTTGGAAGTAGATGAATACACTTTGTCCTGAATCTATTGTAAATAAATAGATAAATATTTAAAATAAATTAAGTATTTCTCTTTTGTTTCCAGGTTTTCCAGGTAATAAAGTCTAATCAAATCCATATACATCTGTATAATAGAAATATCTACATTACTCTCATACCTCTCGAGCAAAACTAAAGATGTAGAGATCAGACACCCAATGATTGACTACGTTTAAGGTACACTTTAAGGTCATAGTTAAGCTTTCTAGTGTGTGTGTTAAATTTCGCACACTCGTGTGGATTAACCGTAGTGTGGTGAGGGTTGAGAAAATTGCCGCGCACATTTCATATCTTAATCTGTTTATTATATTTTTATTTAACGTTCAGTGTCACACATGAGCTTGTGCAGTGCTCAGAGTCAATGTTTCTCAATCCTGGACTGTGACGGGGGATGCGGAGTCGGTTCTGCCGTCCTCAGACTCCCACAACTCCTCGCTGCTACCTCGCTAGGTGTGCCGTTATTTGCTGGACAGTGTGTATTATTTACAAGAACAGTGCGAAGAAACAGCATGCAGCATGCAGTCAACTCAGATGGACAGTTCGAACCCCTCCCTCATCGCCCTCATCACCACCCCAAGCCCCTCCCCTCCCCGACCGAGTCCACAGTGCCACATCGCGGCCCCTCCTCCAGCTCACATTAGCAAGACGATGATGTAGATGAGCAGCAGGCAGATGAGGATGAGGCAAAAGTTGACGAAGAGGTTCTGCATGTTCTGCTTAGCCTGCTGGGGAACCTCCATGGTGGACGCCCTCCTCATGGCTGCACGGGTGATGTGCTGCACTTTCTCCATAGTACGCTAGCACTGTACACGTGGGGTGCTGAAGGTGAAGGGCACACAAACAAACACACAGACACAGAGAGAGAGAGAGAGAGAGAGAGAGAGAGGTGGAAGTGCAGAAGGATCAGATGGAGGGTGTGGAGGTGTTCGTAGTGCTCGTGGGACAGAGGTGGTCCAGGAGCTGATGGAGTCCACAGAGCTGATGGAGGGAGCAGCAGAGAAGCCGAATGAGTACGCATGCGCACAACATGGGATCAGTCATGCTACATTTACATGCGTGCACAATGTAGTAAACTGTTCATGAGCCCCGGGAAAATTCTGTTTTGGACTTTCAACAGGACTTTTTAAGGAACTCCTTATGCACTTAGTGTACTTATTCAGAACGACTTGCATAGGGGCTTTGTTGTCATCGAAAAATATATAATCCATATCCTTATGCTAGCTCTCTGAAACCTATCCTCAGCCTAGTGTGCCAGGCCTGTGTTGTCTATCTTGTCCTAGTCTGCTGGAACATATACTCATCCCAGTACCCTGGAGCATATCCTCATCTCAGTACCCTGGAACATATCCTCATCCCAGTACCCTGGAACATATCCTCATCCCAGTACCCTGGAACATATCCTCATCTCAGTACCCTGGAACATATCCTCATCCCAGTACCCTGGAGCATATCCTCATC
>JAQQZS010000020.1:13804343-13823443 GCA_030068045.1 Platyallabes tihoni | reverse complement strand
AATAAATACATAAAAATAATTAACACAAAATATAAAGTAAAAATAAAACAAATTAACCTGCACTTTACCTTTTAAAAGAATCGTGGCAAGGCAGTGTTAGTGTAGAGCAGAGAGAGGGAGAGAGAGAGAGTGTGTGAGTGTGTGTGTGTGTGTGTGTGTGTGAGAAGGGGCACGGTGTCAAATTACGCGCGCGCACACACATGACAGGCTGAAACCGAGAGAGAGAAAATGGATCTTAAACCTCTCTAATGAGACTTGCTTTTGCTTTACACGCGCGCTGTACACACACGCATGCAGACACAAAATAAAATGTGTTTTGTTTAAAGTGTTATAGTAAACAGTACACGCGTGCACGGATGTTGATTATCCCAGTGAGAGACGAGCACTAAGACCCAGCAGGGGAGACAATTACTCACAATTCCGCAGGGCAAGAGAGAGAAAAACCGTTGGCTCAGTTGTGATCACGTGACGCTCGGCGGCAAAACAAGAAGCGCATGCGTGATACATGATACTCGGTACTCGTGAACCAAGACTTGTTCGTTTTCCAAGTCGAAATGTATTAAAAATCTTTGCTCGTCTTGTGGAACATTCGCAAACCGCGTTACTCATAATCCGAGGTTCCACTGTATAATTACAAAGTGGTGTGTGTTTTTGTTTCACAGGCTTATAGTAGTGTTCTGACTTCTAAATTGACGGCGTACACAAGGACTGTACATCACATACTCTGTATTGGTTAAAACAATGTGTGTTGGTTAATAGGTTCTTCTAACTTTGCTCTATTAATATAATTAATTCAGTCAGGGTGTGTGTGTTTGTGTAAGCTTCCAAAGTGAAAGAGTGTTGCTATAAAATAGTGAAAAGTGGAATTAATTAGTTTTCAGGACGTTCAACATTGAGTGTAACTGTACATAGAAAAAGTATAAATTGTTTTTTAATAATGTTTCAAGGGGGCAAATAGAAAGTTTATTTAATTCTTTTTTTAAATCTTACTAGAAGCCTGACCAGGCTACTGCAGTAGTGCTCATAATCTACACTCTAATGATATTTGGGAGTTTTAAGCCAATCACTCCACACTTAAAAAAAAAAAAAAGAAGAAACCTTGTACCAAATACAAAACCCAGAGTTTATTCAAAAGAAAAAAAAAAAACAGACGTTGCATAATAAGACAGGCAGCGTGACGAAGCGATGCAAAGGGGGAAAGCAGCCGCTTGAGCATGTGCTGTGAAATGAATGTCATGTGTCTGTGTCTGTCTCAGGCACTGGAGAAGAAGCTGCAGAAGGAGAAGGCCATCACGCAGGAGCTCCATAAGCAGCTTGAAGAGAGAGAGGAGGACCTGAAGATGCTGTCCAAGAGCGTCCAGCAGGTACAGTACAGCTGTCTTTAAGACTGCTTTCACACTGATGTAGTGCATCAGCATAATTCTTTTCGTTCAGATCGGATCAGATCTCTAATCCCCGAAACGTACTGCATGTTCGAATTGACGGCAGGAACTGAAATAGATTAGAAACTCTGTCGTGTTGGTTAAATCAATCAGCTTAATTCAGTTTCGATTCAGACTTTTGAAATGATTTGGATACATTTACAAATTTTAAATGGTCGAAATTATTTAAATGGCTTTTTATTTATTTATTTAATTAATTATATTTATTTTTAGTATAGCTTCTTTTGAATTTATGGGCAACTGTTGCAACACCAGAAACGGTCAAATCATGACAAATCAGCAATACGTTACACAGCATTATAATGTTTATTAGATGAATATTTCATTGAATCAAAATCACAATGGCCAAAAATTTTATCGAATCAGTCAACCTGTAATTCACCGCTCTAGTCAAAAACGCCTTTCCTCTGCAGTGAAGGTCAGATTGCAGGACAGATGCTCCTAGACCAGCGTGATTACTCTTATTAACTTGGGTAAATGTGCATAATGAGCACAAAAGCATTGAGTCACTAATATGTTTAAAAAACAACCAAAACAAAAAAAACCCAAGCATGGTTATTTTCAGAACATACAGTAATACCAGCTGAACTATAAGAAAGTAGATGTTAGAGTTACAGATGCAAATCTTAAATCGAATAAATTGTTCAGAAATCGAGTGTATGAGCAACACATGGTTACGGCCCAAGTGTGAGTTTTGAGAAGCTGCACTAATAATCGTAAGCGCAGTAACGAAGTTACATTCCTTGATCACACTACAAAGCACAAGCTTTATATAAAAATGTAAAAACTAGAGCATCATTAAAATAAGAAAACTGTGGTGTTAACATTCTCTGGTGTGTGTGTGTGCACAGAAGCAGCAGCACGTGGATAACGGCACCATGCTGCGTGAAGCCGGCTCGCTGCTGAAGGAGATGTCTCTGTGTCTGCTCGACCTGAAGGCTCTGTGCAGTATTCTCACCCAGAGAGCGCAGGGCAAGGAACCCAACCTGGCACTGCTGCTGGGCATCAAATGTGAGTCACTACAGTATTAACCTGCACACACACGGTGTCTCTGGGCCTCGCCACACCACGCAGGAAGAACTTTCCTTTTATTCCTTAAGCTTATGATATCGCACTATAAAAATATCCAGATTGTGTCAGTGCATTACACAGAACGCTCTCCTCAGATTCTGCCTGGAGAACGTTATAGAAAGTCACAGACAGCAGTTTCTTCATACGCGTGTTCCTGTTTAGGATGGCAAATAAAGTCGTCGTTTTATTACAAACAAAATAAAAAATACTGAAATCTAGTAAATGTGAAAACTGAAGCAAGGCATACAACCTGCTTGGTGACGACAAGGTAAAGCAGGAAACACATTCGAGCCACACAGCATTCCCGACGCACACACACTCGCACGCTGTGACACACACACTCGCACGCGGTATTTATGTCCCAGGTCTCACACACTGACCGTAAAAGATATTCGAACAGATTTTCATGTTAAAGTCACTGAGCGGGATGAAGCGGTTACTCGGTGCAGCATCACAGCATCCTACACGAGAGAGAAATGTGTCCGCGTCCTCTTAATTATACACGTTAAAATTTTAGTTCACTCCAAAAAACAGATGGCGCTGTACATTTAAAAAAAGAAAAAATTTAAAAACAATTATAAGTGTGCAATTAAATTCCACGTGTTTTTTTCCCCAAAAAACCTGCCCCAAGAAAACTGTATAACATGTCACACTGAGATACATCTACCAATTTACACAACATGGGGACACATTCCTCTGACTTTATGCACGGTTCCAGTAAACAGCAATTGTTTGTGTACTCAGGACAAACAAACAAACCTCCTTAACATGGCATGTTTTAAGATTTAACAATTAAAATCAGTTGCTGTATTTCATGATCGGCTGCTTTAAATGCAGCCCAAAAAATGAAAATAAACAGCTTGGCGTTACAGCGAGCGACACAGTAACAAACGTGACCGATCATTAGTAGCCCTCAACTGAGCTAGCTGAAATCAACTTCAGGATCTTTCAGATTTTGGAAATTTGTTTAAAATAAATAATGAAATGATCTGGATTTCCATTTAAAAGAACCTTTAAAGCAGTGGTTAGAAACTCGTCCTAACAATCTCCTCCTCTGTTCCAGCGATGAGCTGCTCCTCCGAGGAGAACGAGAAGCCGCTGGTGGAGGACGGCCTGCGGGCCAAGCTGCTGGAGGTGCGTCAGCTCAGGAACGACATCGACGAGCTGCGGACCATCATGTCCGACCGCTACGCGCAGGACATGGGGGAGAACTGCGTGACGCAGTGAGAGCGACCCCTCCCCTACCAAAGGCCGAGCCGCCGCTTCACACACCAACGAAAGGGAAAGGGGAATAAATCTGACTACTGAATGTTGGACCAAGCTGTGAATCGAGTTTACATCGTCTTTGTAGCTCTGTGTTCATCTCCACGTCCGCGAGACCTTTTTATCGTGTATTTATTGGGACTACGGAAAAGGCCATCAGTCATTTCGTTACGGTTTTCTTTCTCTCTTTTCTTTCTTTCCCCCTCCGGACTACTACGATTCTCAGCCGCCATCCACATTTGTAACTGCAAGTTACCATGACAACCATACCATGATTTTACACCTTGTATTGTCGTGTTAAATTCACAAACTTCACTGCACTTAAAGGGCAAAGGAGAAGAAAAAAAAACAGACACAAAGCATCGTGTATTCCAGAAAATAAAGGACGTGAGCGAGGCAGTGATGAGCTCACACACACACACAGTGTTCAGAAAATCACAGCAATGCAAAGGGAGCCACACAGACACACACGGAGTGTGTGGAGAAGTGTGTGAAGTGGTTCATGCTGCTCCATCAAGTGCCTTGTGACGTTCCAGTGCGTTCGCTGATTGTTTTATGTCTCCAAAGCCCAAACCGTGACAGATCCTCTGTTTCGCCCAAAGACGTTCATCTCCTCCACCGAGCGCTGCACGTCGCGGGTTCGACACCGAAGCAGATTGCGCTCATTTCCACACACAAAGTTGTTTTCCAGTGGTCTTCCGTTCAGCACCTTGTATTTAAGTGTGACTCATGTGACTTTTTTTTGTGTGTGTGTACGTGTGTCTTTCAGTAAGAATAATATTAATGATGTTAGCGATCCAGGCTTGAAGATATTTTATCAGGTCTGTGGGTCGCTGGGAAATTACTGGAATTCAGGTTACTGTTTTAAAGAGAACTTTTTTTTTAATTGATTTCCCACTCTAGCGTTAAGATCAGGCGCTGTGTAGAGACTGCTACAATAGAGGTGGGAAAAACAAAAAAGATGCACAAGAGATTTTTATACTCGGAGTTGTGTTACAGTTTAATGCAAAAATAAATAAATCTCTCAGGTACACACAGCCGGCAGTGTTTAAGACAACACCGTTAAGGTGGACCCGCTTTGCTTTCACATTTCAATAAGGGATTTTTTTAATTCAAGATCCGAGTCATCTCTCTCTCTCTCTTTTTTTGCGCCAGATACGACTAGTTCTTGCTCGGTCATGACAACCCGCGCACAAACATTTCCTGGACAATGAATGTTTTTTTGGATATTTATTTATGAAGTTGTTTGAGCTAAAGCTAGCTTTGATGTTTTGTTTGCATGAGCTTTGTGTGCGTGTGTTTTATTGTTCCAGAGTTTTGTGCAGGAACAGAAGGTCGCTGAAGCTGACGTATATAAAATGCTATGCAATCTCATTTACCAGCACAGAATTCAGCAGACGTTGCTTTCCTGTGCCTTTATAAACCTATGCAGCAGAGTTCAGCATGTCTCTTACGTGTGTAGATAGATCTATATACATATTTAAAAAATTAATAAAACATCGGCGTGACTAGTGAAGCCATAGGCACCAAACAATGCAGATTTCTACTCAGGTGACGTGAAGAACCTGACGACGAGGAGTGTACGCTGCATGTATGAAGTGTGTGCGCAGTCGCAGATGTGCGCGGTTGTCATGGCCGATTCGCGACCACACGATGTGCTGGAGGCCGCTGGCTGGCTTTACCGCGCTACATCCTCTCTGACTGAAAACCGTTCTGTAAGCTTTTAGTTTTTCCAGCTCAACTTTCCACAAAGCCAAAGCTCTATTTATGTACATTTACACAAAAGTATTGACTCGTATTTTTTCAAGTGAACACGAAACAAAAAGGTCAAAAAAAGTTTGCTTTCCGTTTGTACAGAAAATAAATAAAATATTTTTATACGAATAATCTTGGAATGGTTCATCATTTCTACAAGTTGCTACTCCATTTATTCAGGGCGACGATCATCTCTATTTTTTCTCTGTTGTTTTTGAGAAGGGGGTCATGTGTGTTACAGTTTGGGGAGGAAAGTATCTTCAATCATTTAATTTGTATTTTGAGGAACAAGACGTCTCTGATCCAAAACTGTATAACACAAGTGTGGACCTAATCATCAAATCTAGAACAGAGACATTTCTAATATAAATGATTATTTTAATGCTTATTTGTATTTTTTTAAGGCCAATTTATTTGTACAGTGTGTACTTTTTTGGCAGTGTGAGGGGTATTTTTATTCTATATTAAGGTGTTATTTCTGTGTTATTGATTTGGTGGGATAATTGGTCTAGTTTCAGGAGCCATTTCTACCAGCATCTATTAACTCACCCTAGTAAATTAACCTAAAGCTGGACAAGGACATGTCTCCTTAAAGAAATAATGCAAGAGCAGCAGAGGAGTTCAGCTGAAAGAGACTTTACTAGTCACAGGATTATTGAGGTGGGGTGTGGTGTTGGGGGTCAGGGAAAGAAAAAGAAAAAAAAAAAAAAAAGTATTTGGGAATTAAATGTGCCACAACTCTGGGTGGGTACAAAATGGAGAATATTTTGTTTATCTAAAAAAAAAAAAAAGACATGTATATAAAAAATAAAAATAGGAAAATTCACCATCATGAGGTGACTGTGCATTATTTAAAATGTTAAAATATTCAGGACCACACACAAGTTTCACACGGTAGCTCACAGACATCGGCTGGAAAACATTTCTAAAAAACGATTTACACTAAAGCATCGAGTTCAGAGTCTGTGGCTCCACACCAGATCCATCAAACTTTAACATCCGGCTCCAGTCCCAAAAATGTACTGCAATATGCAGGAGCAATAAAATGACAAAAAATATATATATATACACATCACGTATATATAAATATACATTAAAAAAAATTACAAAGTATAAAATGGACTCATGGTCCCCTAAAAATAAGTCACAGGAGAGAACACCTTCTTTCTCTGTGCCAGTTCATGGAGAGACGGGCCAGAGGACGGGCTGCCAGAGGTCTGCTGAGAGGACGCCGGCGCCGAGGCTCAGTCGTGCGTAAACGTTCTGCAGCACCGTCTGTTTCACTCCCTCCATGTAGAGCTGCTCACCTGAGTGCAGGTACAGCCAGATGAGCCGACTGAGCCGAGCGCTCGCGGACACGCCGTGCAGACTCCCTGCTCACAAACAAGAAGTGAACACCATCAGAGACGACATGCTAACAGAGAACCTACCTTCATGAACTGTTGCTTCTTTAGTTTTACACCAGAGGCTAATGTTGCTAGTGTCACAAGTGTGTTATCATAATCACTGTAAGGAAACACTGGGGCCTTAAACAGTTATTCAGTCGAGACCTTGCAAATTTTTTTTTTTTTTTATGGATTTTAACATGAAAATATTTACAAATTTTGTAACAAATAAATTAAGCTAAATTTCCATATAAAATATAATACAGTATAAATTTTAGTATATTGTACTGTACATTCTAGCCCTGCAGGAGACACTACAGTACTGTACAGTATACAGGTTTACCTTTACATCCTTTTATTTATTTATTTTTTAAGGACAATGTATTAAAACGAGTTTGAAATGAAGTGTTATGAGAGAATATTTAGGGTTTAAACTATAAAAATATGCATTCTTTTGACCACATGAAATTTCGGGGGTCGACGGTACGATGATAACGAAGCGGCCATCTTGAACAGCTGCCGTCTGGAGTCATTCTGCCCGCTAGGCTGCCCTCCAAAACTTAAAAAAAAAAACAAAACAAAATCAGAAGCACATCAGAATGCTGGTGGTTTCTGCTTCTTACTAACCTATGTAATGTAAACCGTTTAATTATACGGCTAAACGTTAGAGCTAAACTTTACCAGTACAAATGTTTTACATATCCAAAACCTTCACATCATTTACTTTGTTATATAAATATTTATATAGCTTAACTTTTAACTAGATAAAGTTAAGCTACGAGTTGTGTACTTACATTTACTCAACATTTCTCACCGAGAGAAACACGTTACACACAGCACACGGATAAACCATGTCCGAATCATTTCCATGTCAAAACTAACTTTTTAGCCGTCAGTAAAGTTTACATAGTTGACTTAATCTTTACATTATAAAAATATAAATAAATAAATGTAGTGTCCGTAACCATTTCAAATTCATGTTCAATGTCTTAATTTTGCATTTTAGAATACACTTTTTCAGGATTTTTCTTCTCCCGATTTTCTCCCTAATTTAGTCGTGTCCAATTCCTCCCCGTCACTAGGGGGCTCTCACATTAAGGCTACTACTAACACTCAGTCGGGAGGGCCGAAGACTATCAAGTGTTTCCTCCGAACCACGTGACGCCAGTCGACTGCATCTTTTTGAACTGCTCCATTTTTGAACACACCATTAGGGGCGGCGTAATACACTGAGGACAGCGTTATCTGCTCCATCCATGCAAAGAAAAAAAAAAAAAAAAAAAGTTACGGACACTACATAAAAGGGCATGAAATTATATTTAGTTTCTTTTTATCTGGTAAAAATGTGTATACATATCTACAAAAATACTTAATGCTTATCATCTCTCAATTCATAAATTATGAAAAATGGGGTTATATTTAACACATTAAATGGCGTTTAAATTTCACTTTTTTTTTTTTTAAGCAAAGCTTTAGCAAACTTATTTATCACTCACTCATCTTCTATACCGCTTTATCCTGTATTCAGGGTCGTGGGGACCTGGAGCCTATCCCAGGAGGCTTAGGGCACGAGGGTGCCAATCCATCTCAGGGCACACACATACACACCCAATCACACACTACAGGCGATTTTGGAACGCCAATTAGCCTAACCTGCATCTCGGACTGTGGGAGGAAACCGGAGAACCCGGAGGAAACCCATCAACCATGTGGAGAACATGCAAACTCCATGCAGACAAAGATGAGAATCGAACCCGGACCCTGGAGGTGCAAGGTGACAGTGCTAACCACTACTTATTCATATAGACTAAAAGCAAACAACGGCACTAGACAACCAAGTTTGAATACTAAAATGGTACGTTGGAGTTAAATATTGTAGTTTAAAATGCGTGAAAAATCTAATTGCGGGTTACGCAAAAAAAAAAAAAAAAAGGAGTTAATCAGAGCCCATTCACGATCTAGCAAGGGGTGATTACTTTTTCCACAGAGGGCTAGGTAGGTTTTGACAATAAATGAAATCATTTAAAAACTGCATTATGTATTTACTCGGATTATCTTTGTGTAATATTAATGTGTGATTATTTAAAATGTGACAAATATGCAAAAAAAAAAAAAAACAAGTTTGTGATTTTTAAAAGCACTGAAATAACCATACGGCTCAGTACAGACTGTAGGAATGAGCAGGTCCTGGAGCGTGTGTGTGTGTGTGTGTGGGTAAACAGAACAAATCACTCTGCAGACTCCACCCGTCTCAAACTGACCACAGCGTCTGCGGGTCAGAGATGCTTGAAGCAGAACGTCATAAATTCTAATTAAGACTTCACTGACGTCTCGTCGCTGCCGCACAAATGATGAACAGCTCGTACACAGACGAGGGCAAATGAGGTCAGATTTATTCATTTATTTGTGTAGGTTTTTTTTAATTTTTTTTTTTAATGCTTCACCTCCAGCACCTGAATCGATCCCAGTCTCTCGGCAACCAGCAGCATCACTCAAAGACAAATTAATTAACACCGCGTCACACGCCGCATCCGGACCAGCTGCGGCTTGGGAGCAAAACACCACGGCTCCGTTCACAACGCGAGTGATCAGAGCTGAAGGCGAAAAATGATGAAGACGTCTCTGCTGCACAGGGGAGGACCTGCTGCAAAAGCTGAAATACTGTTGTGTGTATTATGTTTTAAATAAATATAACATTAAACACTAAGTGAAGTAGCGCAGAGATTCTGCTGACAGATGAAACAATTCGAATGTTACTAGTTAAAAGCTGAACTGATGAACTCCCATCATATAGAACAGAACTTTGTCCTGAGTTCTGGTTCAAAAGTCGCGGTTCAGAGTTCATGGTCTCAGTTGTTCGCAGATTTTTCCTAAATTGCTCGCAGGAACCCCTGATAAACTTTAAAATGCATGAAAAATTATATATTGCTATTCAACAACAAAAAAAAGTTTTGCAATAATGTTAAACTATTAATATAAATTTAGTAATTTTGTAACAAATAAACTTCAGCAAAATTGGTTGCGTATAAAATATAGTATAATACTGTATACATTTTTGGTACTGTAAAGAACACAAAGCAACCATAGAGAAGAAGGGGGGGGGGGGAACCCCACAGCTTGTGATGGTGAATTTTATTAGTTATTTATTAATTATTTAATTATTATTACCATATTTACCCTACAGTACTTGTACCGAAGAAAACGCGCTTACATGAATTATAGAACATATAGTGGTAACATCTGTATTTTACATTCTGGCACTGCGGGAGACACAGCAGTACAGGGTTTAACTTTACCCTTTATATATTAAAAAAAAGTAACATATTAAGCTGATTAAGCTTCAGATTTGAACATGGCGAAAGATACTGAAATATCTGTCTGGATTTCTGTACATATGATTTTGTCCAGTTGTAGTATTCGTTTTCATCTGAGGTCTATAAAGACCGATTCATTCCTCGTTCTCCCAGAACCACTCGTACAACTCGAGTTCAGGAATACGCCTCAACGATTAGGGAAGAAAAACTCCAAAAGACGTGACAACCAGGTCATTCAGGTCGTCGGCTGACTTCATTTTGTTGCCACTTAATGTTGCTGAGTCTAGACCTGAGCAACTCATCAAAAGTTTGTACAGTGGTCACGATGCCTCATTCGCTTCCCTCCCTTATGCATCCATCACTCTCGGATAAGGTCCCAAAAATGTGAGTTTGTGTCGCATTGTACGCGTGTGTGGAAATCCTTTTACTTTTTTTTTTTTTACTATTAAACGTAACTGTGATGTCTACAGTTCTGTCCAATCCTTCCAGTTTTTAATAAACCATTTTACATTTCTTAACCCAACTCCAGTCACTTCAGTCGTCTCCTTAGTCGTTTTCTTTGCTTGATGCAGCCCGATAATTTGGCTCTTAGAAGATGTGCGTCATGTTACTTTTAGTGTTTTACAACATAGTTGTATAAGAAACGTGAAGCTGCTCCCTGGATCAGTTAGAGTTAAAAGACTTGTCTCAGCTGAAACACATTCATCACTGCACTAACCATCCGTTCCAAAAGTATTTGCTTAATTGAATCTAAGTGCCAATGGCTTTGTCCACCCCACCTCATTTCAGGGTGTATCAGAGACCCTGATGTTTTCATGTGCTCAGTGAATTTGCCTTGAGAGATCTTGGTGTTGAACTCCAGCAGTGTGAAGAGCTCGTCAGGAAGCATCTCTCTGAGCCAGGTGTTGTCCTCCAGGTAGATCCAGTCATGAAGCATCTCCTTCCTGCTCAGGAAACCTCGCACGTGCTGCAGGTACACGCCGTTCCCCGACACCAAAAACAGCCTAAACACCACAGGAGACATTCACACACACTTCATCTTCACATTGAAATGCCATGCTTTATGATTTTCAAATGAAGGTTTCTTTCCCCCGCCACACTATGAATTTTTTTCTAAAGCTGCCTTTTAGGAGGTTTTGAAATAAAGGCGGGAACAGTGGATTAATGGTTTTCTAGCCTTGCAACCTCCAGGGTCCGGGTTCGATTCCCGCCTTGGGTCCATGTTTGAGCTTGCATGTTCTCCCCATGCTTGGTGGGTTTAATCCAGGTACTCCAGTTTCCTCGCACAGTCCAAAGACATGCAGATTAGGCTAACTGGCGTTCCAAGATCGCGGCCCCTACACGGCCCCTAGTTGAACTAGAGAGGTTACTATAGCAGATGGAGGGATAGAAACAGATAAGGAAAGACTACACAGGCCGGGGAACAAACCACAAGAGTGCAGTTTTTGATTTGCTCCGACACAGTCGTCTAGTCTTTACAACTCGGCCGTTATCAGTCAAAACATCTGTGTTTTGGTGGCTAAAGGGAGCAACAACTCAATATTAGGCAGGTGCTCATAATGTTTTGGTTTATCAGTCTTTTTTTTATATATATTTTTTTATATGCACACACGATTTTGGAAAGGCTTGGACTGGAGTTTTATTCTCCTTAAACTTCAAAAAGACGGTGTGGACTCTCTGGATCTCGCCCTGTGACTGACTGCAGGCTGTGTGTTTGAAGCTGCCCACTGCAGCCCGGTTCCCCCGCTGAGAGCTCGAGCAGCTTCAAAGCCCTGGCTGAGGGGGGAGGGGGGACATGGGCAGGAGAGCACCCTGCTTGACGATCTTAAAACAGAAACAATACCAAGAGCCAAATTATAAAACAGTTCCCGCCAACATGTAAGAAATTAATCTGAAAATATTGAGGGCTTCCCTTTCAACTCCTCCCTCTTTTGCTTTAAAACGAGGTTTGAATTGCTGGCTTTCAGTTCTTTTTAACATTCTTCTCTTTCCCCCGTTCTCCCAGGAGTAGCATTAATAGTTCATAAAAAGTAAGTTTAGAAATAACAGAGGCAGCAGGTTTATTTAAAATATATAAACAACTTCCACAAGAACACTCCATGCCTTTATATCATCTAAAACACCCAAGCGGTGCACTGAGGAAGGAGAAAAAAAGGCTTGAAAGCTGAATTTCTTTCGTAACGGAGCCAATTTTTCAGTCCCACCGAATTCCTTACATACACGAGGCTCAGCACCTACTTGTAATAGGGAAGCGTCTCGATCATCTTCCAGTTGACGTAGTTCACGGCCGTCTCCTCCAGCGTGCATACTCGGCCCATCTGCACCTTGGCCACCTGCCAGAACCTCTCGTGTTCCACAAGCCGTTCCTGCATCTCCCTCTTCAGCAGCAGGTACACGCCATCCAGAGTGTCCTCGTAAACCTGGACAACACATTACAGCACAATAACAAGAGGGGCAACACTGCAGCAGTGGGTCGCTAGTGAACCAGCATTTATTCCTACGCGAGATCAGTAATAACGTACAACCATCACCACATAACTTTGTAAAGCATAAACACTTGAGGGCAGGTAATTATAAGACAACATAATGTGATACAGGTAACACACTACATTTTTAATTCCTCTGATTAATGTATAACTACTGGTGGTGTTGATGTATTAGAACATTAGATTAGAGATTAGATTCAACTTTGTCATTGTGCAAAGTACATGTACAGAGCCAATGAAATGCAGGCAGCATCTAGTGGTCTATTTATAATGAATAATGTGGTATACAAACAGAAGATACAGTAGGTAATAGTGTTATGGTATATATTTAGTGATGCAACATTGTGCAGTGAATGTGATGTATTAAACAGAATGTGCATTAGGTAATAAAAGATGTGTGCCATATATAAATAAACAAACAAACAAAAAAACCTAGTGTACGCTGCTCCTGGGATGTTCATAAAGACAGAAAGGAGCGATTGTGACAAAGTTACCAGAAGAACTCATTCTCCAGCAAGCTCAGTAAAACCTAACGGCTGTTTTCTTATAAAACTGCACAAATCTGTGTCTAAAACTCCTGATTTTAAGCAATGACTTTTCACTCCAAATACTGACCGTTTATTTTATTACTCTTTATAGAAGTTTCTTTTATGCAGAAATGTTTTCAAAAGCATCTTTTGCTTATGCCATATTTTTGTATGTGCCCAAGACTTTTGCACAGTACTGCAAACACACACCCAAGAGCTGGTTGTGGAACGGATAAAGCTAACTTTCTCACCTTAACAACTTAAGTGTGCAACTACTGTATACACATCTGTATGACTGTGGTTTTACTAATTACATTTTCCCCATTTTACTGGCAATTTTGCAATTTCCATTCAGGTTTTCTGCTCTTTTTTTTGGTACATCAGGATGAAATACTGGCTGATATGTAGAGCTCAGATGAGCTCAGACTATACATTATATTAAAAATCCATCCAAGATCGGAATCAAACGTACAAATGAGGGGGAAAAAAAAGTCAGAATTATTGAAACCATTTCTGACCATTATTGACCGTTTCCTAAAGCCATAGAACATGCTTAAAAAGAGGTGCGACTTCACTGATCCTCCCAACCTATTCTCGTACTGCAGCTCATTAATTCTATTAAAGTGGCAGTAAAATATGGACAGTTCATGCTCAGACACGCAGCACAATTATATAGGACGCATATTGATATGGCAGTCATTCGTTTAGCCAGCCATTAGACAGGGGGTGTGTTGGGGAGGAGGGGGGGGGGGTGGGCTGTTGCCTGCTCACGCTGTGACTTGTGAAATACAGACACTAGATAATGAACTAATGACCTGAAGAGATAATTGCAGGAGATGTACACCACAGGAATACCTAAGCATCTCACTAACCCTGCAGGAGCGTACTTAAACTTCACTTAAATGAAAAGAGACAAAAGTGAGAGAAAGAGAAATTGAAATTTACATTTGTGACCGGGAGTGCAGTTTGAAGTGAGCACACACACACAAGAATGCTCTCTAATATGGGAGAACAGGCTGTTTATTTACTGTGTAGTGCTTCGTGTGGGTTTTAAGTGGTGAGGCAGGAAGGACAATCCAGCACTGAGGTTCATTACGGTTTGTTTTCTTTGTAATAAAGACTAGAAGGGGTTTGTACCTTTCGGCGTTTGAGTCTGCCCCAGTCACGGCCGAGGATCCAGGCCACCAGTGACTTGCACATGGAGAAGTAGTTTCCCACTGTATGGATCCCTGCATGCACAAGCACGAGTAGGCGTTTTATAATGACCCATGAATTTTTTATATTTTTTTTGAGAGATGTTCAAACACATACTTCTCACCCAATTCTGAAATTTGTACACTTTTATAATTTCATTACATGCCATTAAAAGCAGAACACTTTGTTAATCAATACAACTCCTACGGTGGAGATTACTACTTTAATACCCAAAGGACGGGTATTAACCCCAAACTCACCGACATTCTCGTCTCCCCGAGCCAGTTTGCCCCTCCAGTAGTCCCTGGTGATAGGATGTAGGGAAGCCAGGTATCTCACATCACACAGCGTTTCTCCCCATGTTGAAACCTTCTTCTTACTGTGTTTCCTCCACTGCAGGTATATGGCTCTGAGCTGACGGTTTAGCGGGGCGGGCTGGCGAAAGAGCCAGTAAGTGAACAACCACTGGAATCTGCACTGTGTGTACTGGCGGTACATGGACTCCAGTTCAGAATGGTCTAGAGCAGCCCGGTGGGAGGGGGAGAGAGAACGGGTGTTATGCGACAGTACTCTCATCTCAAACAATATGGAACTTGCAAGCTGTACTTTTTAATCCATTTAAAAAGAATCTGGCCAACAGGTTGTCATGTGGCAAAAAAAAATGAATTTTTTTTTTGTTTTGTTTTTTAAAGATAATCATGACGGAAGACGAGGACTCGAAATATAAGTCTGTCTTGTGGAGTAAGACAAAGGAGGCTCTGAAAGCTCGCACCAGCTCTTTAACTTTTCACTATGCAGCCCATTATGGCACTCTGAAGTTACTCAACTAGGCAAAGAATAATAAAAAAAAAAATGGATTATTGTATTTTTCCTTAATAAGGCTTTTGTTGCTTTTTGGTCAGGGAAGAGGGCACGAGCGCATAACCATGACAACCAAGACTAAAGATCTTCAAAAACAATGATGGTGCTTCAAATGAAGCAATGAACAAATGATTGAATAAATACATGGACCGTGGCAAATGCCACATATTCAAAAAAATAATTTGTTCACGTATTCTCCGACTTGCCAACAAGTTCAGTTTCGAGAGCACGTTCGTAAGTCCGATTTGTTCTTAAGTCTGACAAAGTGAGTCTCGTACGTCTTTGACACAAACATACAATGTAAGGCATACCAATCCACCCTGACTAAACCGGTCCATCCCCCCACTGCCATCATGTGGCCAAAAACTGCCTAGGTAAATAAAATTCACAGTAAAATGTCTTTGCGCCTTTAATTAGCAAGGGGAATCCTGAATGTTATTTTTCTCTTAATAAATAAGTTGTTTTCCCACAGTATTGGACTGAACTCTTATTGAGGATTTTTCAAAATTGGGATTATTCTCCATCAGGACAGCTTTACAGGACAGACATTTTCTATCATCGTACTCCCAGGCTGATTCATAGAAACTGGTAAAGCCGACTCATTTCTCTTACTCCACCACAAACAATTTACTAGACTTTGGACATTTTATACATTCACTAACATAATAAAATATTGTATATAATTGTAAATATTGGTATCTGGTGCAATGCTGTGTCTATTTTGTACAATACACATGAGCTACTTCCATGATTGAACCAGAAGTAGAACCGCAGTACGTTCATATCTGTGGAAATTCGTAACTCGAATGTTCGTAAGTTGGGGACTACGTGGAAACCAGCATTTAAAACGGGTACCAACCCACTTATAATTCAAACCTCCAAAACTTCTTGGACTTCCAGGAATTTCCTATGAAATTCATGATTTACAAAATTTCTTCTCAATCAGCTTGATACATAAGACCGTGTTAAAAGAAGTTTTCAATTCAGGTGAACTTCATGTAATTTAAATAGCACTTTTAACAATGGACAAAAGAAAACTCAGGCTAGAGGTGATGGTGAGAAAGAAAGAACTCCCCGAGATGACATGAAAACACCTTGAGAGGAATCAAACATCCTCATCTGAGTGATATGATTAAGTGCGAGTATAAAACATTCCCTTTTACAACTGCATTCACAAATTAGATTCTCAAAACATCCTGAGTTTTAACTGCGAGTCTGTCATATAAAACTAAACTTATTAACTATTCAGTGATGGAGACTGGAGTGCAAAGCAACTGCACTCTCTAGACTCATGCAAAAAAACAAAACAAAAAAAAAAAAAACCATCCACAGCCATCTTTATGGCTTTTATGTACTACCATCCACAGTAGTCTCCATGGTGATCTTTAGGCTGTCCGAGTGGGACAATAAGGACAGCCCGTCTCTGACTCCAAATGAGAAAACCTTATGCTACAGTATAATAACACTGATCCTAAACCGGAGTTGTGATGAACAAGGTTGTCAACACTGAACCAAAAATTTATTTGCATGAACTAGCTATAAAAAAAAAAATGTAAATAAATAAATAAAATAGCAGATTCAGGCTTTATGGAACAGGTGTAAAGCAGTGCTGCGTGGTGAATGAAGAGAGCACAAATAACTCACCGCTGCTTTGGTGCTGCTTAAGGACGTAGTGAAAGAGCATCGCTGTACTGCCGTGATGAGTGACTGCGAGGTTGTACAGCTCCCTCCATTCCATCCTGAGCATCTCATCACCTTCTGGGGTCTCTAAAAACAACATCGTACAACAGTTTGTAGCCCTAGAGATTGGAGTCAGGGGTAACTCGGTGGTTATGGCATTGGACTACGGTTTGAAAAACCCAGATCCCCAAATCCCATGACCACCAAGTTTCCACTGTTGGGCCTTCGAGCAATCATAAGTCGCTCTGGAAAAGGCCGTCTGCCAAATGCCTAAATGTAAAGATTGAGACAAGCTATAAACGCCGGCAAACATCTTTCCGTCGCTATGGATTTTTTAAAATTATGGCTACACAGTTTTCCTTGAACTACAGGGTGTCCCAAAAATAAATAAAATAAATCGCTGTTTCACTCGAATGATCGCACATTTTAACGAGATGTGTTTTACGTTCAAATTCTGTGTTGCTATGCAGCAGAAACTAGAAGCTTTTGTGTAGTGTAATGTGTAATGTTCGCATTTGAGGGGAAGAAAAATCCCCATGCTCTAACTGAGCTCGTGAGGGACTCGCCGAAAGTGAACGTGTTGGAGCTGGACTACTGACTTAAGTTGTGTTGGGTCACTTGATTGTGCGGTGCACCTTGTGAAAATTTGAAGGATTCTGAATTCGTGTATAAATCAATATCTGTTTGGATATGCTGGAATTTTGAAAAAATAAATCTTTTATTTTTCAACACACAGTAAGGCCTATTAAATTTCGTTTGCCCAAGACAGACATGTAGTTACTCAGATTAATTTTAGCAAATAAAATTAATTTCTCTGCTTAGTGATATTTACAGTGACGATTTAAGCAACAAGTCACAACCTGTTATTTCCATTACAGCAGATAGACAGTTCCTTCACCACAGGTGATGGGATCACCTTCAAGTTTCTCTGTGAACAGCTCTCTCGGCATCCCCCACAGCTTCTCCACATCAGCACACGTTAGCTGTGCGGCAGGTAACGGCACTCGCTCCTCTATCACGAGCCACTGCGTCCAGTACGCATGAGGAGGGTAGGGCACTTCAGCGAACAGCTTCTCCTGCAGGGACCGGTTACAGTGGATGTTTCGGAAAAGGGCTCTCCACATGAACACTAAACGAAAGGCGGTCTTGGCGGCGTAACCAGCTGTAGTGATGTTTGGCAGGCCTATACCAAACGAGTCCTAAACACACATTTTAAAAAGGAGTCAAAAATTAATAAAATAAAAAAAAGAAAAAGTTCACTATATATATATATATATATATATATATAAAGAAAATACTCTATATAATACTGTATATTAAAATTTATTATGTTATATAGGTGGGTCCACGCTTGTGGCAAAGATTAAACTTCACAATAATAATAATGAACTAAAATCCATGCAGTTAGCCTATGGAAATCATATTAAACTCACTCATTCAGCTTTAAGTTGTTTTTTTATTTATTTATATTTTATTGCATTGAAATAGCAGATATACAAAAAGTCATTTCACAGTTTTTATTTAATTTATTTTTGACCTATAACTTTGAGAACACGATTTATCTTTTCAATATGAACACCGGTTAACGTCACAAAATCTTAACAAAAATGAACTTAATTTTCTTGAATCTTATTTTCTCATGATGTACAAATCCTTCATTTAAAACGGTCATTGTCTTAAATATTGCGATTATTTCAATGTTAAAAGTAAAATGTACAGGTTTTCATAAACTATAATGGAAGAGTGATAGGTGACAAGATGTTTCAGGCTAAAGTAATTAATTCACACATTCATGCAAAAATTGTATCATTTGAATGAGGATATTTTAATGTAAAGTGTAGTAGTAGTGAGCAAGGACAGACAAAATGTTTGTGTAAAAGTTGAAGTTTTCTGAGAATAATCTAAAATATGCACAAAAAGTTGCTTTTCCATGATTAAAATGTCTTAATATTTGTTCATTTTGATGGGATACAAATGGCACCTAAATCAAGAGCTCACCCTACACAGCTTAGTCAAAACACTGACATAATACATGTACACAACTAGCTTAACCCTGGAGCACCCATGGGGTCATATTTGACCCAGACTTTTACTTCATCGTCATATTCAACCCACACACCAA